>LPNX010578206.1:4676-55476 GCA_001517045.1 Pseudotsuga menziesii
CTCCCTAACTATGGATCTCATACTAATGCAGGTTACTTTCTCAGTGCCTTAATGACATGGTTTATGTCTACTACAATCTAAGGTTGCAGGTGAAATAAATTGAGAAAGTACCCAATTCAGATGCCATTTCATTGGATGACATTGACACTACCAGCAAATGGAGGGTGGAGACGGAGGATCCTGTGATGGATGAGGCACCTGAATGGTTGGAGGAAGAGGATGATGCAGATCTGTCGGAGGAGGAGGGGGGGGAGGAGGATGTTGATGTTCCACTTCCAGAGGATGACTATGAGGACATTGAGGAGGAGGTTGATACTCATGTGCAGCGCCGACCAATTCCAATGCCACCACCTCCACAGAGTCATACAGTTGGGACTGGAAGGAGACAGCTCACATTCGCCTCCCCCTCATCCACAATATCTACTCAAGCAGTTGGAGGTTCTAGTTCCACCCTAGGCTCATCTGGACCACCTCCACGACCACCTACTGCTTTTAGAGGAAGAGTGGTGCCCTTGACCCACAAAAGGGGTAGATTGATTAGAGGATCATCCTCAGGGAGTTGATGACTTGATTCCTATTATTTATCATTGTACTATCATACTATGTTCGTGTCCTATGTCTAGACTCGATACACTATCTACATGCCTCATGAGTCATGATGATTCATCTCTTGAGAGACATTTATTTTGATCATTTGATGTGATTTTCTATCATTCCATCAAGAATACATTTCAGTATTTTCAGTTTATACTATATAGTCGATATTTGATCATGATCCAACATTTGACATATTATGCATCTTATATATGAGTTGTATTTTAATATTTATGTGGAAATGTGTTTATTTGATGTTGTTGTTGCTTTAGATGTTAAAAAATTGAAAAAAAAAGTTTATTTTTGTATTTTTTAATGCAATACGACATTTGCCGATATTTTCCGATATTTTCGCCGTTGTTGCCAATAAGTTTCATTGCGGATCCCCGACACGATATATGTAACTTTGGGTTGTACAATTGCGCAGGGAGGCCGCACTGTTTGTTGGGATTTCCTAGTGATTTTTGCAGAGGTTCTATTTTTCCAAGTTGGGTGTATTGAACCACTGAATTGTATTTGCTCTATATCTTCATAATAAAATTTCATAGCTGACTATTGCACTGGTTTTCCCATCTTGGGTTTTATCCGGGGGTTTCCATACCCAAAAATACTGTCTATATTGGTGTGATTATTGTTCATGTTTCTCAATATTTATTTTCCGTTGCATTACTAGTAAAAGAAATTCATGTGTGGTTATCAGTAAAATTAAAAAAAATTGTTTAGCCCTAGTTTGAGTTTTAAAGAAAATTTTACACAACAAACAGTACGGCTTCCAGCGTCAGCTTTACAGACCTATGCATCAGTTGTACGGATCTATACGGTCCTGCGTCAGCTGTACGAAATCCATACGATTGGTGTACGACGACGACCTTCCTTTGTTGCGTACGACCTCCCTCTTTGTGGTCATGTATGGCCATGTGCTTTGTTGGCAACTCGACGAATCCTTCGGGTGAGTGCTCCTCCGTCTTCTCTACAAACTTCTTTGTTTTTCTGTATCTCTATGTGTGTGTGTCCTCTCCACCAAATCTTCTTTTAACTCCATGACCAAGCGAAAACTCTAACCCTCGCTATGGAACAATGGATGAGACCCTCCGGTGAGATCAATGGCCAAGATTAGATTAGCCATCACTTAAATTATTTCACTTTTCACTTTATAATAGTGACTCCATTCAGTCAAAATCAAATTAGATTAATTAATGTATTTTCCTAAGTCTAAACTTAGGAAAATCACATTAATACATTTGGCTTCATGTTTAATGTCTTCTAGCATGCAAGGACACATGCAATGATAGAAGACCTTCCTTGTTGCCACTTTCTAACACTCCCTCTCAACGAGGAAGGGATTTGCTAGCAACCTCAACTTGTCTCTGAACTTCACAAAACTGTGTTTGCAAAGTGCCTTGGTGAAAATGTTCGCCACCTGCTCATATGTCTGAATGTACTCCAACCGAATGGTTCCTTTCTATACACAGTCTCTCAGGAAGTGATACCAGATATCAATGTGTTTGCTCCGGTCATGGAACATTGGATTTTCAGATAGCCTGATGCCACTCTGATTGTCACAGTGAACCACTGTAGCCTCTAGCTCACACTCAAATAACCCTGAAACCAACTTCCTCAGCCACATTCCCTCACAAGAAGCCATATTGGCTGCCATGTACTCAGCCTCTGTTGAGCTCAATGCAATTGACTTTTGCTTCCTGCTGAACCAAGAGGCAACCCCTGACCCAATGCTGAAGCAGCAACTTGAAGTGCTTTTCCGGTCTTCTACACATCCTGCCCAGTCAACATCTGTGAAGCCTGCTAACTGTACACTCCCATTGTGCTCATAAACCAACCCGTACTCCATTGTACCTCTAATATAGCTAAGCATGTGTTTTGTAGCTATCCAATATACTCTTCGAGGGTCCACCATGAACTGGCTCAAAGAGTTGACTGCAAAGCTGATGTCTGCTCGTGTGTTGACCAGATACATGAGCGATCTGATAAGCTAGCGATACGATGTCAGATCAGACCCCTCTGACCTAAATGCGTCAATCTTCCTCCAGTTAGAAACTAGAGGTATGGTCATGGGCTTGCAATCCTCCATCCTAAATCTCTTCAAGATCTCTACAACATACTTCCCCTGTCCAATGAAGCACCCATCTCTCTGCCAAACGTCCAAGCCTAGGAAGTAATGCATCAACCCAAGGTCTTTCATCTCAAACTCAACTGCAAGGTTGGACTTGCAGTCGTCAATCAGCCTCTCATCTCCTGTAAGAAAGAGATCATCTACATATAATACTAGTATGAGAGGTACCTCACCTGACAAGAAGTAGAGGTTGTGGTCAGCCTCACTCCGTTGGAATCCCATCTCTCGTAGATAGCTTTCAATCCTCGAGTACCATGCCCGAGGTGCCTGCTTGAGCCCATAAAGAGCTCTCTGCAACCTGCATACATGACCCCTGTTCTCCACATCAAACCCCCCGGGCTGCTCAACCAATACCTACTCTATAAATCCAACCCATCTCTGTTGCTAATGAGATAATAGTCCGAATAGAAGAATATTTGGCGACAAGGGCGAACCCCTTTTCCACAAAGCGCGCCTGGTACTTCTCCACGCTTCTGTCTGCTGCATGCTTCACCTTGTAGATCCATCTGGATCCCACCAATTTTTACCTTCTGGCCTCGACACAACCTCCCATACCCGATTCTTCATGATTGAGTCATAATCCTCAACCATGGCCTCTTGCCACACGTCATGTTGTGCATCCTCCTTGAAACTGGAAGGTTCGGAGTTAATCAACTCCATCATCAATACCATATAGATAAGTCTCTCTGGTGGTTTGCTCCGCCTCATGGAGCTCTATGGAAGAGTCACCTTCCTAGAATCCTGAACTATGGACCTAAACCACTTAGGTCGTGGCCTAGTGTCTACTTGTTGCGGCTGATGGACATTTGTCTCCTGCTACGGCTCATCCTCCAAGTCAATGACTGGAGAATCCTGTCCATCTGACTCCCTCTGACTACCAGAACTTGTGCTCTATGTCTGTACCTATACCTGTACATGTAGCTCCTCCAACTTGACCCCTGAGTCCTGCACTGGTAAGTCCATAGATCTATGCAAGGTTCTTTCCTCATCAAACTGGACATCCTTGCTCATAATGATCCTCTTGCGAGTAGGAATATATACTTTGTATGCCTTCGAAGTCTTGCTGTAACCAACAAGTAACCCCTTCTCTCCAGAAGGGTCCAACTTTTTCCTAGTGTCAGCATGAATGTGACAATAGCGGACACTGCCAAATATGCGCAAGTGGCTCACATCTGGTCTAGTGCCTGTGAAGACCTCCTCGGGTGTCATCCACCCCAAAGCTGTGTGGGGACATATGTTTTGAATGTAAACTGCAGTCCTGTATGCCTCGGCCCATAGGAATAGTGGCAATCCCTGATTAAATAGCATGGCCTTGGCTACTCCTACCAATGTCTTGTTCTTTCTCTCTGCCACTCCATTCTGCTGCGGGGTATGAGGAATGGTGTGCTCCTTCTTGATCCCCTTCGATGAACAATACTCCAAGAACTCATTGGAGGTGTACTCACCCCCATTGTCTGCCTTCAATACTCGAATCTTCCTTCCTATCTGGTTCTCTATGAGAGTCTTGAACTCCCGAAACCGCTCAAAGACCTCTGAGTTGGCCTTCAAGAAATAGATCCAAGTCTTCCTGGAATAGTCATCAATGAAAGTGACGCAATAATTGTAGCCACTGAACAATTGGACATTCATGGCTTTGCAAACATCCGAATGCAATAAGTCCAAGGTCCCCTTAGACTTGTGCTCACTCCGTGGGAAAGGCTTCCTGATTGTTCTTCCGCAATGCACAACCTTTGCAGTGGTTATGCTTCTCCTCTTGTACCTGACGAACTCCAATGACTGACTGTCTCAAATGCCTCAGTGCTCCATGGTGCAAGTGTCCCATCCTCCCATGCCACAACTCACCTTGGTAGTTGTTGCTGCTAACTAGAGCTTTTGCAAACTCGGCGTGTACTTTGTACACCTTCCCGCTTCGGATCCCAATCACCTGATCCAAATCCCTATCCGACCCCTTGGGCCTGATATACACCCTATGATCTCGGAACTTCACCTAAAATCCCTTGTCCTCCAAGGTGGAAAAGGATATGAGGTTTTTGGTCAACCCAGGAACATAAAATATGTCAGCAAAACTGAGGGGTTTTCCAGACTCCCTCTGAAATGAAACAGTACTAACTACCTGCGTTTGATACTGCGCATCATCACCCAACTCAATGTAGAGATTTAATCCACCCTCCTGCAAGCTTATGAAGAACCTCTTTTGTCTTGTCAGATGACAAGATGCTCCACTGTCGACATACCAAACGCTACTGCCTGTGGTGCTTTCCATCCAAGCTATCAAACAAAATTCTTCATCGAAGTTCTTGCTAAATTCCTCCACCTCTACAGAACTTGCCATTTGGGTATTGTTATTCTTCTTCTTGTTTGGGCATTGGGGGCAAAGTGTCCTGGCTTGTGGGAGATAAAACACTTGACCTTGGACATGTCAATGTTTTTCTTACCACCCTTCTTCTTCTTTGCCTTACCCTTTCTCTTCCCTGCTAGGGCTAGAGCTTCTTCATCCACAATCTGTGGGGCACTACTGGATGAACCCGAACCTTGACCCATATGAGTCTCCTCCTGCACAAAGTCATCCCACAATCTCTGCCAATCGGGGAGCTTCACCCTAGCCACAACACCTTTGACAAAGGTATCCCATGGCTTAGAAAATCCATTGAGGGTATCCGTACTAGCTCCTCGTCCTCAGTCTTAGAGCCAACAGTTCCAAGCTCGTCTTTGATTTGTGTGAGTCTTGTGAGATAAGGCACCAATCCTTCACCCTTGGCCATCTTGGTACTGTGCATCCTCTCCTGCAGCACCATCTTCTGGTTTTTGTTCATGCTCTGGTAAAGTCCTTCCAATGCCTTCCATATTTCTAATGCGGTCTTCTTCCTGGAAAGGTGAGGGACTATGTGGTCCTTCACCCCATCCAAGATGATCAACATAGCTCTGGAATCTAACTTCTTCCACTGTGCCAACTCTACCAAATCTGTGGGCGCAACCTTCGTGGAGTCAATGTGCTCCTCTGCATCACTGACATCCAGGATCCTTGTGATCCTTTCTTTTCAAGTAGGAAAGTTCTGAGCCCCTTGGAGTCTATCCTCAACTCTCAACTGTACGTCCATTGTGAAGTGTACCTGTCAAACCCTAGACCTGAACTCTAGGTTTGTGTCTTCAATATATTTGCCCTTGATTTATTAATTGTTGAATTATTGTAACTTTGAAGTGTATTCACTTATTATCCTCAATGTTCCTATCGGGAGAATCATTTGCATTTCATTATACCCCGATGTTCCTATCGGGAGAATTACTAAGAGTCATGAGGAAATTCCCTCCGTTGTAAGTCGGGTCATTAGCACCCCAGTTAATATAATATTAAGTTGTTAGAGTCCTCCTAGAGAAGTCGGCCCAGTCAGTTTTAGTGGGGCCAACTTGTTGAAGTGGAAAATCAAGTGAACGAAAGAATATAAATAGAAGTGAGGCTCTCCTCATTTCTACACACTCACACTCACTTGTGTAGCGCATAAGAGAGAGAGAGAGAGATAGTTGTAGCTGCAAGAAGGAGAAGAATCACTCTGGGGTTTTATCTTTTATCTTTTGATCATCTATATTGAGGAAGCTTTTGCTGGGTTTTTCCCATTAGGGTTTTCCCAGGGTAAATCTGTGTTGATCTTGTGATACTATTTCTTTCAGTGATCCTGTCTATATGCTTTTGTTATGAAATTGAACTTGAATGCTGATAATCTATCTTAGCATATGGAATCTTAACATGGTATCAGAGCTAACCTGAATAGGATAACTTTCACAGGTGAAAAAGCCCTCTCTCTCCCCGACAAGAAATTAGGGTTTTGAGAAAATTTTTGAATTTTGGATAACTGATTGCACGGAAAGTTGTGCCCTCCTAGAGCGCATCTTCTGGGCCTAGGATCGAAGTTTTTGGAGTAGATTTCCCGGAAAGTCAAACCCGAGTTTGACACTACACCAGAAAACTGCAAAAATCCAGTGAACCAGAAAACTGCTAGAAGCTGCAGTGCTGAATCTTGCAAGTCAATTTTGAAGGGTGAAGACTTGAGATCTCCAGAAACCAAGCACACCAGTCAACTCGCCTCAGTTAAGCACATCTCTTGGTAAGTTCAGTTTCTCATTCCTCACAATTTCATTTTTCAGTGATCTCCTGTCAAGATGGCCCCAAGCACCAAGCTTGAGGACAAGTTAGGAGGCATAGAGAATTCTTGAGCATGGAAATGCAGGATTGGTCTCATTCTCAAGGAGAATGATCTTGAAAAATATATCAAGGATGAAATTCCTAAACCTGAAGAGGTTGAAGCTAAGGAGAAGCACAAGAAGGATCTGATTAGGGCACAAAGAATTATTGCCGATTCTATCAAGGATCACTTGATCCCTCAAGTGTCATCTAAGAAGACTCCGAAAGAAATGTATGATGCCCTATCCAGAATGTATGAAGGAAGAAACATCAACAGAAAGATGATCAAGCCCTAGCCACTCACACCAAGAGAAGAAGGACTCAACCTACCTTCAAGAAGGGAAACCACAAGGAGTCTCAACCTCCCAGAAGGTTCCAGAAAACAAGAGAAAGTCTCGAATAAGGACTACTCCAGCTTTCAATGTTTTCATTATGACAAGATATGACACATTGCTAGAAATTGTCCTTTGAAGAGACAAGAATACAAGAAGAGGAACAACAACAACAAAAGACATCATGCACATCTAAGTTGAAGATGAGGATGATGAAGAAGAAGAGGAAGGACCTCCAAGAAAGCAAGCAAGAGAAGAAGATGCAGAAGAGTATGTACTATTCTCTGCACTCTCAGGGTCTGTAACACCTGGGGAAAACACTTGGCTTATTGATAGTGGTGCTTCAAAGCATTTGACGGGACAAAAGAAAAATCTGTCAAAACTTGAAGAAAAGAACTCTCCTCAAAAAGTATCTCTAGGAGATGATTATCAATATCCAATCAAAGGAATTGGTGAAGGAAGCTACAAGCTTGATTAAGGAAATCCCCTGAAGATGAAGGAAATCTTATATGTACCAGGTCTAAAGAAGAATTTACTTTCTATCTCAGCTTTAGATAAGAAGGGATTCAGAGTTGCATTCATAGATGGCCAAGTACTCATGTGGCCGAAAGGAAAGTCAATTGAAGATGCAGTTGTCATCTGTGAAGAAGAAGGAGGCCTATATAAACTCAAGGGACATTCAGAAACAACCCTTGTTCATGAGTCCACTAGCCCTAGTGAACTATGGCATAGAAGGTTTGCCCACATCAATTACAAAGCACTACCTCGTGTGGACAAAGTAGCAACGAGATTACTAGACTTGAAGATCAACCATGAAGGTATTTGCAAAGGATGTGTGAAAGGGAAAAATATCAAGAATCCATTTCCGAAGAGTGAAACAAACACAAAAGGTACGTTGGAACTGATTCATTCAGATGTGTGTGGTCCAATGTCCTCCACATCTTTGAGTGGTTTTGAATATTATATTACATTTATTGATGACTATTTAAGAAAGACTTGAATATACTTCTTGAAAGCAAGAGCGAGGTGTTTGAGAAATTCAAGGAATTCAAAGCCTTGATAGAGAATCTTTCAGACAAAAGAATCAAGACACTCCGATCAGACAATGGTGGAGAATATACTTCAAAAGGGTTTGAAGCTTTTTGTAAAGATGTTGGAATCAAGAGGGAACTAACTACTCCCTACAATCCTCAACAAAATGGTGTTGCAGAAAGAAAGAACGGAACCATCGTGGAGGCAGTTAGATACTGTGATATCTGAAAAGAAGGGGATATTTGTTAGATACTGTGAAGTATCCAAGGCATTCAGAATTTATATTACTGGATTCCATCACATGGAAATCAGTAGAGATGTAACATTCGATGAAGAAGCAGCTCTCAAGAGATCCAAAAAATGTCACCATGAAGAAGTTTATGAGGAAGATGCACCTCCCAGAAATGTAGAGGCTACATTCCTCCCTGGCGATGAAACACCTGAAGAACATGATATGACAGAACCACAAGAACCTCCCACGATGGAGATATCATGGAAAAGAAAGCCTGCTTAGGCAAGGGAAATTATACAAGAAGTAGAAAGAAATGGAGCTCCTGAAGGCTCCACAAGGATAAGCAAGAAGCCCAAGCCATTTTCTAGCTATGTAGCTTTGATGTGTGATCTTGTAGATCAAGAACCTACAAACTATGAAGAAGCAGTACAAAAGAAAGAATGGGTAGAAGCAATGACGGAAGAGTGCCAGTCAATAATGAAGAATGATGTTAGGGATATAGTTCCCAAACCAGAAGGAAAGAGTGTAGTATCCTCCAAATGGATCTACAAAATAAAACATGCAGATGACGGAAGTATAGAGAAATACAAGGCAGAATATGTGGCTAGAGGTTTCTCTTAGAAAGAAAGAATTGATTATGAATAAACATTTGCACCAGTAGCACGGTATACTTTGATTAGAGCCATCATGGCACTTGCATCCATGATGAAGTGGGACTTACACCAGATGGATGTGAAGACAGCCCTCCTGAATGGTGTGATTGAAGAAGAAGTATACATAGAACAACCACAAGGATTTGAAGTTGAAGACAGACGAACTCACGTATGCAAGTTGAAGAAGGCCCTGTATGGCTTGAAGCAAGCTCCTACAGCTTGGTATGGAAGGATAGATAGTTTCTTGACGAGCATGGACTTTACCAAGAGTAAAGCCGATCCTAACCTTTACTACAAGGTTATAGAAGATGAAACTGTCATACTATTATTGTATGTGGATGACCTATTTCTAACAGGGAATGAGAAATAGATTGTAGAATGCAAGAAGAAGCTCGCTGAAGAATTTGAGATGAAAGACCATGGGTTAATACATTATTTCCTAGGTCTGGAAGTGTCGCAAAGTTCAGAAGGAATCTTTCTCAATCAGGGAAAGCATGCTATAGAAATTTTGAAAAGATTTGATATGTTGGAATGTAAAGCCATGGCCACACCCATGGATACCAACCTGAAGTTGATGGTTGATGAATCATCAGAACTAGTGGATGTGACTCAATACAGACAGATTATTGGGTCATTACTGTATCTAACAAATTCCAAACCAGACATTTGTTTTGCTGTGAACACCCTGAGTCAGTATCTAGTTCTACCTACACGTGTTCACCTGATAGCTGCAAAACATGTGATGAGATATCTGAAAAGGACTATAGACTTTGGTCTATACTATGATGGAAACCATGATTACAGATTGTATGGCTATATAGATGCAGATTAGGTTGGAAGTGTCTTAGACAGAAGAAGCACATCAAGTGGATGTTATAGTCTAGGGTCTGCTATGATTTCATGGTTTAGCAGGAAACAGTTCAGTGTTGCTCTTAGCACGACTAAAGCAGAATATATAGCAGCTTGCTTTGCTAGTTGTGAAGCCATATGGCTTCGGAAGTTGATGTCAGGTTTATTCAACCTGGAGTTGGATACCACAGTGATTCTATGTGATAACCAGAGTTGTATAACGATGACGGAGAACCCAGTATTCCACGATAGATCGAAGCACATAGAAATCCGGTATTTCTACATTTAAGATATGATGCAGAAGGGAGCCATAAAGCTCTAGTATGTGAGTATCGATGAACAAGTTGATGTGTTGACAAAGCCTCTGTCTTGAGTAAAGTTCGAATACTTTTGAGACAAGCTTGGTGTTGTTCAGAAAGACCTTCCCCGAAAGGGGGAGTAGTGATGTTGCAGTGGGAGTGTATCATCCCTGGACATTTGTCCTAAAGTGATTCGTAGACTTATGTCTCCGAGAAAGAAGAAGGATTGTATCATCCCTAAACATTGGTTCTAAAGTGATCCGGTGACTTCGGTCCTCGAGAATGTGGTGGGGTTGTATCATCCTTGGACATTTGTCCTAAACTGTATTCGGTGGCTTCGGTCCTCGTGAATGTGGTGGGGTTGTATCATCCCTGGACATTTGTCCTAAACTGTATCCGGTGGCTTCGGTCCTTGTGAATGTGGTGGGGTTGTATCATCCTTGGACATCTGTCCTAAATTGTATCCGATGGCTTCGGTCCTCGTGAATGTGGTAGGATTGCATCATCCTTGGACTTAGTCCTAAAGTGATAGGGAGTGATTATCCCGTAATTGTATACGGTGACTTCGGTCGTCGAGAATGTGATAGGATTGTATCATCCTTGGACGTAAGTTCTAAAAGTGATCCATAGACTTTTGTCTTCGTACTGTGGATTGCAAGTTGTTGATGATGATGATGATGTTACTTATCGAAAGATCAGAGTATGATGATGATGTTACTGATCGAAAGATCAGAGTATGATGATGATGTTGTTACTGATTGAAAGATTAGACTATGATGACGATGATGATGTTGTTGATCGAAAGATCAAAGTATGATAACGATGATGATGTTGTTGATCGAAATATCAGAGTGTGATGATAATGTTGCTCAGAGAATTGTTGTTGATGATGATGATGATCGAAAGGTCAAAGTATTTTTGATGATGATGCTGTTGATTGATGAAGACAAAAATGCTGACGATGATGTTGTTGCCGTTGAATTTGAAGATGAAGACTGTATGTCAAAGATGTTGAAAAAGCTTCCAATGATCTATAGATGTATCACCCTGATGATGTTGAAGATGATCTCTCTCCTTCTCTTGATGTTGTTGTTGATGTCGTTGTAGAATACCCTTCTCGTTAAGGAGGAGTGTTGAATTATTGTAACTTTGAAGTGTATTTACTTATTATCCCCGATGTTCCTATCGGGAGAATCATTTGCATTTCATTATACCCCGATGTTCCTATCGGGAGAATTACTAAGAGTCATGAGGAAATTCCCTCTGTTGTAAGTCGGGTCATTAGCACCCCAGTTAATATAATATTAAGTTGTTAGAGTCGTCCTAGAGAAGTCGGCCCAGTCAGTTTTAGTGGGGCTGACTTGTTGGAGTGGAAAATCAAGTGGACAGAAGAATATAAATAGAAGTGAGGCTCTCCTCATTTCTACACACTCACACTCACTTGTGTAGCGCATAAGAGAGAGAGAGATAGTTGTAGTTGCAAGAAGGAGAAGAATCAGTCTGGGGTTTTATCTTTTATCTTTTGATCATCTATATTAAGGAAGCTTTTGCTGGGTTTTTTCCATAGAGTTTTCCCAGGGTAAATCTGTGTTGATCTTGTGATACTGTTTCTTTCAGTGATCCTGTATATATGCTTTTGTTATGAAATTGAAATTGAATGCTAATAATCTAGCTTAGTATATGGAATCTTAACATTAATATTGTTGCAGTTTCTCAGATTTAGCTCAACAGAGCTCTGATACCATGTAAAGTTTCCTTTAAAACTCAAACTAGGGCTAAACAATATATTTTAATTTTACTGATAACCACACATGAATTTCTTTTACTAGTAATGCAGTGGAAAATAAATATTGAGAAACATGAACAATAATCACACCAATATAGACAGTATTTTTTGGTATGGAAACCCCCGAATAAAACCAAAGATGGGAAAACTGGTGCAACAGTGAGATATGAAATTTTATTATGAAAATATAGAGCAAATACAATCCAATGGTTCAATACACCCAAACTGGCAAAATAGAACCTCTGCAAAAATCACTGGGCGAACCCAACAAACAGTACGACCTCCCAACGCAGTTGTACGACCCTCTGCATCAGTTGTACGGATCAATACGGTCCTGCGTCATCTGTATGACTGATGTGCGACCACCCTCTGCGTGATTTTGTATGGCCTTGTGCTCTTCCTAGTAACTCGGGGAATCCCCCAAGTGAGTGCTCCTCCGTCTTCTCTGCAAAATTTATTTGTCCGACTTCTTTGTTTGTCTGTATCTCTGTGTGTGTGTCCTCTCCACAAAATCTTCTTTTAACTCAATGGCTAAGCGAAAACCTTAGCCCTCACTATGGATCAATGGATGAGATCCTCCGGTTGTTGGAGTTTGTCCAACTTCGGAAGACATTCTTTACTTGTACCTCCTACGAGAGTTTGAACTTGTTGTAATCCATCATACAAACCCTAGAAAGAACAATGTAAACCTTGGGGAAAAGCAAGCAATAAAAGGAAATAAAATAAAATTATAAAAATGTATATTATTGCTCCCCTAAGAGAAGTCGGCACCAGTGAATTTTCATTGTGGAAAATCAGTATAAATAGGAGGCTCCCCTTCTCATTAGTTCATATAGTCACACAAGTGAAAATTCGAATCACCGGGAGAGAGAAGTTCACACCTGCAAAAGGAGAAAATTATTTTGGAGTTTCTATCTCTGGAAAATACTTCCATATTTCCTCTCTTATTTGTACTTTGATCTTAGAATTATTATATCTATACAAAGGTTGTTGGGTTTTCTCCCATTTGGGTTTCCCAGGATAAAAATCTTTCTGTTCTTGTTTCGTGCTGTCTTTCTTCTAGTGATCCTATTGGTAAATGCAATTAATATTTATTGCTATATCTTATGAAAATCTAACATGGTATTAGGGCAGTGCTTGAAGAAGCCATTATCTGATCTCTGTCAGAAACCTGTCGGAACTAGGGTTTCATCTTTCAAAGCCTTCACTCAACCTTTTGGTAGAAAAAGAGCCTTGGAAATTTCACTCTAAGGAGGGCGCATATTTTGGTGAAGGCAAAATTCAATTCTGAGAATTTTCAAATTTTGACCTAATTCTACAGCTGCAACAGAAATTAGGGTTCCGGTTTTTGACCTACTTCCTCGACATTTTTGGCTAGACTTTACCTCTTCTCAGCTCGCCTCTCTAGAGCGCATTTATCTGTGAGTCGGTTTTCCAAAACTCCAAACTTTAGCTTCGACATAGTCTCTGCTAGGGTTTCAGATCCAGACATACAGTCAAGATGATTAGCATGAAGGTTGAAGATTGTCTGGAAGGGGCTTCCAACTTTATCCCCTAGAAGTCTAGGATTTTTCTCCTATTAGAAGAAAATGACCTATTACAGTTTGCAAATGCAAAATTCCCAGAACCAGAAGCCGAAGAAGACAAACCTCGCTGGAGGAAAAATGATGCCAAAGCAAGAAGGATTTTGGTAGACTCAGTTAGAGATCACTTGGTACCTCAAATCTCAGAAAAGACAACAGCGATGAAGATGTTCAAAACCTTGAAGAAGCTATTTGAACACATTAGCATCAATGTGACTCTCACATTGAGGAATAAACTGTTGAACATCAAGATAACGAAGTCCGAGAATAATGGCTTGTATTTCATGAGGATCACCGACATTCGGGACAAGCTAAAGTCTAGTGGAGACAATCTTGAAGAAAAGGATCTTGTTATGACCACCTTAAATGGTCTCCCACCATCTTGGGAGTCTTTCATCCAAACTATAAGTGGTCGAACCAAGTTGCCCAAATTTGATAACCTATGGGCAGAATGCACTCAGGAAGAGACGAGAATAGCAGCACGCCAAAGACTTCATGGCACTCAACCTGAGAAA
Organism: Pseudotsuga menziesii; assembly: GCA_001517045.1. Taxonomy (NCBI): domain Eukaryota; kingdom Viridiplantae; phylum Streptophyta; class Pinopsida; order Pinales; family Pinaceae; genus Pseudotsuga; species Pseudotsuga menziesii. Next base: position 18,860 of record LPNX010578206.1, read on the forward strand.
AATCAAGCGTTCATATCTCATGCCAACAAAGGCAAGGGAAGGGGAAGGAAGTCGTATAATCACAACCATCAAGATAAGAGATCAAGTCCTCCCCCAGATCAGAAGAAACAAAAGAAAGATCTATCTCAGCTCCAATGCTAAAGGAGCAAGAAATACGGCCATTATGGCAGTAGTTGTCGAAGTTCACACAAAAGGAAGCATGAAGTTTCAATTGTTGATGTAGAAGAAGATCATCATCACAAGAAACAAAAGAATGAAGATCATACAGAAGTCTTCTTCTTATCAGCTCTATCAAGTACTGTTCCCACTAGCAGTGATACTTGGCTCATAGATTCTGGTGCATCTAGACACATGACGAGATATAAATAAAATCTCTCAGAAGTCGTTGAGAAAGATTCTCATCTCCATGTTGTACTTGGAGATGATGCTAACTACACTGTGAAGGGATTTGGGGCCACCTCCCTTCATCTAGTGTCTAATGATACTCTATACTTAAGTGATGTGCTCTATGTACCTGGTATGAAAAGAAATCTTGTTTCCATCTTAGCCTTAGAAGACAAAGGATATCAAATAACATTTTCAGATGGAAAAGTACTTGCTTGGTAGAAGAACTCAAGCATGGATACAACCAAGTTAATTGGTATGAGAGAGGAGAGCTTGTACCAACTGAACACTCTACCAGTCCAAGCCTTAGTCCATGACTCTACAAGTATGGGTGAGCTATGGCACAGAAGACTAGCTCATTTAAATCATAGAGCTCTCCTAGCAATGAAGAATATAGTCACAGGTATACCAGTGCTACAGGTAGACCATGATGGAACATGTAGAGGATGTGCACTTGGCAAGAATGCCAAGAAATCATTCCAAGATAGTGAGAGTAGAACCAAAGAAATCTTGGATCTAGTGCACTCTGACTTGTGCAACCCAATGACAGTTGCTTCATTGGGAGGATATCATTACTATGTGACTTTCATTGATGACTACTCACGGAAGACTTGGATATACTTTCTAAAGACCAAGGAATCCGAGGAAGTACTGAACAAGTTCAAAGCACAAGTCGAAAATTTGTCAGGGAATAGGATCAAGATCCTAAAATCAGATAATGGTGGAGAATACACCTCTGCAGAATTTAATGATTTCTGCAAGGAAGCAGGAATTAAGAGGGAGCTCACAGTTCCCTACAACCCCCAGCAAAACGGGGTTGCTGAAAGAAAGAACAAAACAATTGTAGAGGCAGCCAAAGCCATGATTCATGACCAGAGTCTACCTATGTTTTTATGGGCAGAAGCATCCAAAACAACTGTATATGTACAGAACAGATGCCCACATAAGATAGTGAAGAACATGACTCCGGAAGAAGCTTTCTCAAGAGTTAAACCTGAAGTGAGTCACCTCTGAATCTTTGGCTGTCCAGTCTACATACATGTGCCCAAGGAGAAAAGGACAAAGTTAGAACTTTCAGGCAAGAAGGGAACTTTAGTGGGATACAGTGAATCCTCAAAGGCCTACAGAATTTATATCCCAGGATCTAGACAGATTGAAGTTAGCAGGGATGTGACCTTTGAAGAAGAGATGGTTGTCACGAAAGGCAGAGAATCAAACATGGAGATCGATGATGAGGAAATGGAGATGATATCATCTTCCCCTCCAGTTCAGAATGAGTTAGCAAAGAAAGATGAACCCATCGATGCCATTGATCCAGTCGTGATACTTGATATCCCCGAAGATATGGCCATAAGCTGGAAAAGACCTAGATGGGCACAACAGACCTTACAGAATGCAAAGGGGCATGAAGCTCCACATGGCTCTTTCCGAGAAAGCCAAAGACCTCAAAGGTTCTCTAGTTATGTTGCATTGATGAGTCACATTATTAACTCAGAACCCACCACTTATGAAGAAGCATCCAAACACCGAGTTTGGGAGCATGCCATGGTGGAAGGATATCAATCCATTATTAAGAATGATGTGTGGGAGATTGTACCAAGACATGAGGGGAAGTCAGTTGTAACTTCCAGATGGCTATACAAAATCAAACATGAAGCAGATGGTAGTATTGAAAAATACAAGGCTAGGTTTGTTGCCAAAGGGTTCTCTTAGAAAGAGGGAGTCGATTATGATGAAACATTTGCTCCTGTGGCTTGATACACTTCCATCAGATCGATCATTGCTATTGCTTCAGCTATGGGATGGAAGTTGCATCAGATGGATGCCAAGACAACTTTTCTCAATGGTATTATTGAGGAAGAAGTATATATTGAACAACCAGAAGGGTTTGTTGTCCATGGAAAGGAGTCTCATGTATGCAAGCTAAAAAAGGATTTGTATGGACTCAAGCAAGCACCCCGTGCTTGGTATGGACGAATAGACAGATTCTTGGTGAGTCTGGGATTCACCGAGATTGATGCAGACCCCAACCTTTACTACAAGGTTGTGAATGATGAGCCACCGATTTTGGTACTATATGTTGATGACCTGTTTCTTACTGGAAATGAGAAACTTATCGTATGGTGTAAGAAGAAACTCGCCTCTGTGTTCGAAATGAAGGATCTTGGATTGATGCATTACTTATTGGGATTAGAAGTATGGCAGACACAGAAGGAGATTTTCTAGGTCAAGGAAAATACACCATAGATATACTAAAGAGATTTGAAACGTTGGACTGCAAGTCCATCGCTACTCTAATGGGATGCAAATTTGAAGAAGCCGAGAGATTCTACTTCAGATTCAAATTTGCTCAATCCCACTATGTATTGTCAGCTGATTGGGTCCTTGATGTATCTGACGAACACCAGACCATATGTTTGTTTTGCTCTGAATGCCCTCAATCAGTTCATGTGCGAACCGAGGCAGATTCACTGGATTGCTGCAAAACATGTGCTTAGATACCTGCGTGGCGCTGTGGGATATGGTCTACGATATGATTCAGAATGTGATTTGAAATTGCAAGGGTTTACAAACTAGGATGCACTACAAATAGGATGAGTACTTCAGGATATTGTTTCAATATGGGTTCTGCAATAGTTTCTTGGTGCAGTAGGAAACAAAAATCAGTAGCTCTCAGTAGTGCAGAGGCCGAGTACATGGCTGCTAGCTCAGTAGCCTGAGCAGTAGTTTGGCTTCGTAAACTACTTGCAGGATTGTTTGCCTAGATTCCAGAGCCAACCGTGATTCACTGTGATATCCAAAGACGTGTGCAGATGTCATTGAATCTTGTATTTCACGACAAGTCAAAGCACATAGAGATTCGATATCACTTCATACGTGATATGGCGTAGAAAGTTGCGGTCGAGCTACAGTATATTCCGAAAGATGACCAGACTGCAAATGTTCTCACTAAGCCTCTTCCCAGGGTGAAGTTTGAATACTTTCGCGGAAGACTTGAAGTAGAAGAGAACGTATCCCTCCTTGAGAGGGAAAGCTGACTAAGAGACTAAGAGACATTTACCATGCCTTTTCCTAGGTACCTCTACTCGTCTAGGTTCTCAGCCAGGTATGGGAGAAATCCCATCAACAAATGAGACGGACACGTAGTAGATGGTCTGCAATATCCCAAATATTGATATTCTCTAATGTTCTATTCTAGTGCTCACTCAGACACTCAATCTTATACAAAAATACAAAATAATTGTGCATGCAAACTTGCCATGCAAAAAAGCCCTAAATGTAGTTGAATTAAGGCTAGGGTTTGTAAAGAGAAATTAACACTCACCACTGATATCCTGGCTGATAATGACTCCAGAGATAGGTGCATGCATAAAGATCCGGATAGGTGGGCTAGTAGTGCTCCTTTCCTCCGGTGTTACCGCCCCGCTGTACCGTAAGCACTCTCTAGACTGAAGGTGACGTTTTTGTAGGAGGAGAGGTCAGATCAGACTGAAACTTTGTGGGATTGTCCGTCTGCTGATGCCGGAGAGATGGACTGTCACATGCGGAGGTTTGGCCGCCTCTAAGAGCCCTAGCGAATTGATCTATAGTTCTGCTGCTCACGCCCCCCAAGCTCTCTGTTTGCTGATAGCTGGTAATCCTGGGATGTCGTAGGATGGGCCTACTGAGAAAGAAGAAGCTAACATGCGGTGTAAAGATTGGGTTTTGTGGTCCCAGCGAATCCTTCTGTGGTTTCCCCGCTACTTCCAACTGCAAAATGTGGGTCTGTCAATAATCCTTCGGAGTGTGCTGGATCTCCGGATACTGAAGTGTACGATGAATGCTGTGGATAAACCTGGATGGCCTATCCTGAAGAGACTAGGGCAGATATCTCACTGCCGAACACTCGTTAGCTGAAGACGTTGTGTCTTCAACCCCAACTGCCGCGACTACACACGGTGTTGCTGCTCAAAAGCTCCAAACCAATCAACAATAATCATAGATACCTCATTTAGTCCCCTAAACCTTCTTAAATAGATCTTCATATGTTTTTAGGGTTTGCATGTCACTTTTAGGGTTTTTGCTTCACCTTTGCATGCATGCAATTCTAATTTGATGTTGACTTTAATACTGATTCAACAAGGCCTACATGCTCTGCATGTTTTAGGATATGAACTTTGATGGCCTTCTTTCTACATTGAGGACTTAATAATACTGAATTGATGTACCTTTCTGCTCCTAGTGCTATCAGTCCTTAGTTATTCCCTTTTTTTTGAAGACTCGCTCGAACCTATGGGAATAAGATAGGTTAACGGGTGTTATCAAGGTGGTTTAGTTGGAAGGGGACATTACATGGTCAGGTTCACATAGGTGCCTCTGCTCGTCCAGGTGCTCAGCCAGGTATGGGAGAAATCCCATCGGTAGATGAGTTAGACAGGTAGTAGATGGTCATGTGATTGCACAGGTACCTCTACTCGTTCAGGTTCTCAGCCAGGTACAGGAGTATCCCATCGGCAGATGAGACGAAAAGGCAATAGATGGTCATTCACATTTACTCGTTCGAGTTCTCAACCAGGTATGGGAGTACCCCATCGACAGATGAGACGAACAGGTAGTAGATAGTCATACACATTTGCTCGTCCAGGATTCTCAAACCAGGTATGGAGGTTTACCATCAGCAGTAGAGACGAACAGGTAGCAGAAGATTTTCTCTCAGATATCCTGATAGAATTGATTCATGAAGACACCTCTCGAAGGACAAAGATCGTGAAGACAACCTTTAGTATGTATAGAGATGATGGAGACAGTATAGATGTGCAGATGAAACCTAGATGATCGTGATGCTGATGAAGACCAAAGAATACCTTCCTTGTTGAGAGGGAGTGTTGGAGTTTGTGCAACTTCGAAAGACATTCTTTACTTGTACCTCCTACGAGAGTTTGAACTTGTTGTAATCCATCATACAAACCCTAGAAAGAACAATGTAAACCTTGGAGTGAAAAGAAAGCAATAAAGGAAATAAAAATAAAACTATAAAAATGTTTTTTATTGTTGCCCCAAGAGAAGTTGGCCCTAGTGAATTTTCTTAGTGGAAAATCAATATAATAGGAGGCGCCCTTCCTCATTATTTCATACATTCACACAAGTGAAAATTTGCATCACTGGGAGAGAGAAGTTTGCACCTGCAAAAGGAGAAGACTGTTTTGGGGTTTCTATCTCTGGAAAATACTTCCATCTTTTCTCTCTCTTAATTGTACTCTAATCTCAGAATTATTATCTCTATACGAAGGTTGCTGGGTTTTCTCCCATTTGGGTTTCCCACGATAAAAATCCTTGTGTTATTGTTTTGTGCTTTATCTTTCTTCTAGTGATCCTATTGGTAAATGCAATTAAAATATACAACTATAATCTTATGAAAATCTAACATCGGTGAGATCAATGGCCAAGATTAGATTAACCATCACTTAAATTATTTCACTTTTCACTTTATAAAAGTTACTCCATTAAGTCAAAATCAAATAAAATCACATCAATACATTTGGTTTCCTGTTTAATGTCTTCTAGCATGCAATGACACGTGCAATGATAGAAGACCTTCATTGTTGCCACTTTCTAACATGATGGGTTTGCTCAGTGATTTTGCAGAGGTTCTATTTTGCCAGGGTGGGTGTATTGAATCACTGGATTGTTTTTGTTCTATATCTTCATAATAAAATTTCATCTCACTGCTGCACCGATTTTCCCATCTTGGGTTTTATCTAGGGGTTTCCATACCCAAAAATATTGTCTATGTTGATGTGATTATCAAAGTTGAAAAAGTCGGCCTCGGCAAAAAGTTGGCGAGGGTCCCGAATACAACTTCTCGGCAACATCGACGAAAAAATCGGGAAAAATCGGGAAAAGTCGACAAACATAAAAAAAAAAAAATTACATTCAATCTTTTTAGAATTTTAAACATATAAAGAAACAATAACATCAGAAAAACATATTGGAACATAAATATGAAGAAAGCACCGATGTATATCATCCTCAAGTAGTCATGCCAAACATAAAACGATACATCAAAGTCGATACTTTCGATACTAAAAGTCTAAAACATCATAGTTGTCCAATCATGGACTCAAAACTGTATAAAGTTTAAAGTATTGATCCATGGTTTTTTTCATACTATACTATGCACAAATAAATAGTAACTATGAGTTCTCGATTATTGTTGTGTATAATGTTCACTGTTTTGCAAAGTGATTAGACTTTCTCAAGCATCCTAAAATATTCCCATATTTTTTCTGATGAACCACTGTTTGTCTAAATGATAAAAAATATTCCCGTAGTTTTTCATGTGTTGCTGCCACCACACCCTGTTGATTATCTCTATGGTGATTCTGATTAAATGTAGTATTAATAAGCGATGGAACAGTAGTTGGCTTATTGCTAGTTGTGAATATTTTCTTCTAAATCTTTGTACTTGGCATCATTTTCCTACAAGTCAACCCTGTGTTTTTGTCAATGTTGAAAAAGTCGGCCTCGAAAAATACGTTAAAAAATAGAATTGGAGCTCTGAACGACTTTTACCATCAACTCGCAACTTTTATGAAAAAATCGCGATTTTTAAAGAAAAGTCGCGATTTCCCGAATTTAAAAAAAAACGCGGTTTTTGCTCGCCGAAAAATCGGCTTGGAGCAAAAGTCGCAACTTTTCCAATTTTTCGCGAGAAGTCAGAGAGGTTTTCAACATTGGTGATTATTGTTGAATATTTCTCAGTATTTATTTTCCGTTGCATTACTAGTAAAAGAAACTCGTGTGTGGTTATCAGTAAAAAATTTAAAATATACTGTGTAGCCCTAGTTTGAGTTTTAAAGGAAATTTTATAGGTGGAGCTAGGGTTTGATGATTTACCTTAGCTAAGACATTTTGCATGGTTGGATTTTGTATCCTTGAGAGGAGTCTATGGTATGCACTTCATCATTGAGCTTATATATGAAGTTTCCAGCCATACATATCTTGTGTCAATTTCAATTTTGATTTTTTTAGCTAAATGTGTTCTTCTTCATATTTTGCTATTTACATCTATATTAATCTTGTTGATTGGATATAACTAAAAGGGCAAACTATTAAGTAATTTGACATCTATAAAGAAGATAAAGGCACTGATTTTGCTGCTGTTATTTTTGCTGTAAAATTCATTTTCAGATATAAATATTGACTGATAACTTGCCTTGGAAGGGCTGAAAACTTATCTCATTGGTCGATATCTTTTCCCCTAAATTGCCAAGAAGTTTAGGGTTCTTTGAAAGTAAATTATTGTACTTCTTCCATCATTGTTTTGTACTAGTCCTAGGGCAAAAATATTATGGGGTTAAAACTTAAGATCCAAGGAACCTTCTGTAAAGAAGGTAAAATTTCTGAATTGCATTAAGTGTTATTTTAGTGAAATTTTGAGTACTCTATAGTATACATCAGTGTTGAAAAATTCTCTGAAAAATTGCCGACTTTTTAAAAAGTCAGGATTTTTTCCCTAAGCCGAAAAATCGGCTGGAAAAAATCTTGACTTTTTAACTTTTCAAAAAGTCACTACTTTTTCCAAAAAGTCGCAAAGGCTTAAAAATGGCAAGTCCCGACTTTTTCTAAAAAGTCCCGAAGTTTTCCAAAAAGTCCCGACTTTTTCCAAAAAGTCTCCATTTTTGCTAAAATGGCTAATTTTCCAAAAAGTTGCAATTTTAGCCATTTTGTTGTATACTAACACCTTTCCTCTACCGTATAAATATTTCAAAACTTCGTTGTATTTGAAGATCAAACCATGCAAGGATAATCTATACAAAATATGTATTTGTTTATCAAAGATCACGATGGTAATTGAATAACTTTTTTCACTATTAGGGAATTTTTTGAGCAAACATATTTTGACTGATCATCATAGCACATTGTAGGAAAAAGAGAGCAATGTTTCAAGTGGTAGATGAGTTAGGGTTAAATGTGAGGTTCATGTCGGAAATTCAATTTGGGAGAAGTGAAAAATACATCTATGATTTATCACCAATACAAAACAAGAAATACGTTTAATGGCTGACAACCAAATCAATAAAATATACCTTTCAAAAATTAGGTTTAAGTCATAAGATGGAGGGACAAATAAAAAGCATTTATGAAAACCTTTTATAAACCTAATCATTGGAGCAGGGAAAAAATGAAGTATGAATCGAAAACTCGGGAAGACAGCATTGATATTAGATAGCTAGATGCTAGTTTTCCTCGGATACATTTATATATGTGATGTCATGTTGTATTGGTTATCCACTTTTGTGTCCTTGATTGGACAACTATGATGTTTCATGATATAGTACCGACTTTGATTTATCATTTTAGATTTGGAATGACTACATGATGATGATATATATCAATGCTTTCTCCATATTTATCTTCTAGTGTGTTTATCTGATGTTATTGTTGCTTTAAATGTTTAAAATTCTGAAAAAAATGAATGTATTTTGTATTTTTTAATGTTTGTCGACTTTTGCCAATTTTTCCTGATTTTTTCGTTGATGTTGCCGAAAAGTTGTATTTGGGACCCTTGCCGACTTTTTGCCGATGCCAACTTTTTCAACATTGGTATACATAGACCATCAAGAGTTGAAGCAAATCAATACTGGGGTGGAGATGAATCAAATGCATGTAGAATGGGTTGTATTTCTGCAAACTAAATTTTTGTGCTGAAACACAAGTTTGGGAAGGTAAACAAAGTCATAGACACGTTGAACAGTAGAGCATTGAGGTCTATGACAATAAGGAATGAGACAACTGGCTTCGAACATTACAATGGCTTGTAGGAAGCATGTAAAGATTTTGGATAAGTCCCAAATATGTACAAGAACCCAACAATGCATGATAGAAGCATGTAGTTAGAATGTTTCATATAGGATAGATATTTGTTCAAAGGAAAGTAGTTATGCATGCCAAAAAGTTCAATGCACAAGAATTTAGTAAGGAAGTTGAACAGCAATGGCTTAGGTCACCACTTTCGATAAGATAATATAGTGAACCATTGAAAGCCCAAGTTAAGGGGGAGGTTAACAAATTTGTCGCATGGTGCAAAATTTGTTTAATGGTGAAGGGAAAGAGATGGTATTGTACACATTGTTTCCAATTTCAAAGATGCCTCAAAAATAAATATCTATGGATTCCATTCTTGCAATATCAAAGACACAATGTAGATTTAATGTAGTGTTTATTGTGATTGATAGGGTTTCAAAGATGGTACACATCATGCCTTCAAAGAAGGCAGGAGATGCGACATGCAAAGCTATCTTCAAGGAGGTGGTGTGGTTGCATGGATTGTCGAAGAAGATCACATACGATAAAGACAATAATTTTTAGTCATTTTTGGAGGATATTATGGAAGAATATGGTGACAATGTTGTCATGCAATTCAAACATATCACCCTTGGAAAAATGGACATACAAAAGTTGTCAATAGAAGTCTTGGATATCTTATTAAATGTTTTGATGGAGAGAAGCCAAAAATAGTGGGATCATGATTTGGCACAAACTAAGTTTGTGTATACCAACTCCATGAATAGGTTGACAAGATTTTCACTATTCAAGGTTTCGTATGGGTAGAATTTGAGAGTAGTAGACTTGGTAGAATTGCCAACTAACTTGCAAAGAAGTAATGATGCAAAGGCTTTGACAGTGCAAATGGCACAAATGTATGCACGAGGCCAAGAGTGATTAAAGTAGAAGATTATGGAGTATAAGGAGCACACAAATGCACACATAAGGTGTAAGTCATTCACAACTTGTGATTTAGTCATGGTGCATTTGCAAAAAGAGCATTATCCCATGGGCGCTTACAACAAGATGAATGTGAAGAATATTGGGTTGTCTAGGATTAAAAGGAAATTTGACGACAATGCTTATGAATTCAAGTTGTTAGTGGAGTTTGGCATACCTTCTGTTACCACCTAGTTTGCACAGGATGCTTAGTAGAAAGAAGATCAAGACCTGTGTTGCAGGGGTACCCATCCCCAGGGGCTGGGTTCACGTCCCCGTCATGGGTACCATCCCCATGTCTCAAAAATCGAGTCAGGGACTTCTCAAACGTTTCCTGAAGTCCCCGTCGAAGTCCTCGAGTATCGGAAACCTTTGGCCAAAAAATCGAAAACTTAGCTTGGTTTGGGGACCCTGTCCCCCGATTTTGGGGACCTCATCCCCTGATTTTGGGGACTCCAAGGAAACTTCATTCACTGGAAAATTAATTTTTTTTTTATAATTTTTTTAACCATTCTGAAGAAGGATGACTCACGCACATGAGAAAAAATCCTTCTTTGCTCCTCTGTTGGCTTAAATCTCTAGGTGAAATTCCACCACCTACCCAAGATCGCCTTACTGGTTGCACGACCTTCTGCCATTGCTCAATAAGCCACCTAATACATAAATACTATATTGCCAGATGCCCAAACTTTGATTCCCACCACTTAGACTCGATGCCTGCTGCCCACAGCCTTTTGTTGCTACCCAAGGTATGTCAAGGGTTGTCAGGACCTCCTACAATCTTCTTAATTGTTTTTCTAGGATTACAAAGTCCTTTTGGGCACTGCCCGGACCCTTTTCTGGCTTTCCCAATATTCCTACTCGCTACATAGTCCTTTTTGGGACTGCCTAAATTTTTTTGGGTGTTGTTTTGGGCTGCCCTAGGTTGCCCAACTTTCTTGGGTCTGCCCACAGATGCAGTGGGGTTTGTCCTACTGCCTTGATGGATACCCAACGGTTTCCTATACCCCTCTCATCTTCTTTTGTTGACGGTAGATTGCTTTCTTACCTGGCGACTGTGATGACTGACCTTGCCAACGATTGTCTTATTGGCGGTTGGCTAGCTGGCAGATGTAGCCATCACTTCCACCCAAATTATGTTTTGTAGATTATGTCTTCAACTCCCACGACTAGCTCCATCTCGTCCACCACTCTCTACCGTCCCCACGTGGCCCTGCAGCTTCCATCGTCGCCTGCCACTCCTGCTCGGCTGGCTTCCTACTCTAGCTACATGTTATCCCCTTCACCCCACGGTCCCTATTGCCCGCTTTTGCTACTGCGGACGATTACTATTAAAATTTCAGTTAGGTTAGGATTTGAGGTATAAAAATAAAATATTTATACTTTAAAGCAAAAAATAAAATCTAAATCAATGCTAGATACAAAACGGTACAGTTGTAACACAATTAAAACATAATTTTCATCTCTTTCAACTTTAACACTCCTCAGTAATCACTGTGTTAAAGTTGGTCCTTGAGATGCAAGGTACAAGGAAAATAAATAGTAGCAACGTACTATAAAAATACAAATTAATGAACCAGACTAATAAACAATAAAGAAAGAAAGCAAAGTGTGTTTAGGCCTTCCACGTACTCATATATTCTTTTTAGCTCAAAATTTGTCTTTTGAAGACAAATCATCAACGGTACGTAGGAAAACCTAAGAGAAAGAATAGAGTACTGTGGGTTTAGTCAAGTACAATAGCAGTCTAGGTAACTCAGTCAACAAGGTTTGGAAAGCCCAATTAAAATTGCAGCAAACCAAGTAACAAGAATCCAAAAGGTAAAGATGACAATCTACACATAAACAAGAGCTCAATTTGCAGCCCATGCACAACCCATGGCTTTCTTTATAACTCAACACACTCAACAGTACAACAAGGATCTAAACCACTCAAACAGGGTTAGTGTTTCTTCTAGCAGCCCCAAACAACTCACAGCCTACTCAAGTAAGTTCAGACAAGTCAGGGTTTACCCAGGCAGCCCCAAACATGGTCATGGTTCAATTTTGTAGCTCCAAGAGGTTACGGTACAGGTTTGCAGCCCATAAAGAGCTCATGGTTCAATTCTGATTGCAGTAAGAAGTCACAGTTTCAAATATGGGTAGTTAACAAGGGTCACAACCCTAGTCCACAAGCAGTAAGAGGTCATGACCTCACTCTAATAGTAGAAAAAGGGTACGACCTAGCTCAACTAGTAATAAGTAGGTCACGGTCTGCTCAAAACAACAGGAGGGTACGACCCATCTCAACCAGCAGTAAGGAGGTCACGGTCTGCTCAAAACAACAATAGGAGGGTACAACCCAACTCAAGAGGTCATAAGACAGTCACGACCCAGCCTTAAGGGAATCAAAACAGTGACGACCCAGCATAATGCCATCAACATAGTCACGACCCAGAGCTAAGGGCATCAAACAACTCACAACTGAAGCTTAAGGAGCAACACATAGTCACAGTCCAGGCTAACGGAGGTTAGCAAGGTCACGTCCCAGTCCACAAGGAGTCATAGCAGTAGCAAGAGAGCAACAACTCAAACCAACAGTAAAAACCCTAGACATGAAGCCAATGTAGCAGCAGTAAACCTAGGACAGTCCCTTGAATCAGATCTCCAATCTTCTCTTGTAAAGACACACACCAAATGAAGTTCAAGGCTTGAATTTATAATCTTAACATGTCTTCTAGAAGGATCCACCTTCTATCCCTACCTTTTAGGAGAGTTACAAAAAAATAAACATAAAATAAAATTATGTTGACTTAGGATAGGGTACCAATGGTTAAGTGGTCATATAATATAAAAACAATAAAGTTAAGTCATCATAGCAAAGGGTCAAGGTATCACAAACAAAATGGGCACTAGGACCAATAGGGAAACATAAGACCAAGAGACAACAAGAGGGGTCACATCAAGGTGGGAAGACAACCCCTTCACCCATAAGACCAAGGTGTGCCATCAAGGTGGGGAAACAAGACCAAGGACTTCAATCTTTCTCTCTCAAGGTATATTGTCCACATGTGTTCCATACAATAACTGTGAGTTATATCATCACTGTATAAGGAAGCTCCAAACTGAATGATGTGATCCTCTGGTCCTCCACACTTCTCCTAAAGGTCAAGTGCTAGTGACATCATCAAGGGGTGGCCAGTCCCTTGATAAACAATCTAGGAATAACCATTTAGTCGAAGAGGACATCACACGTCATCATCTTGGTCAATTGACCAAGATCCACCTAGGTAACTAACCAAGTACGTACCTGTAGGAACTGCTTGGTCCTAGACAAAGAATCTACCTAGTCCCAGGGCAAGAAGTCTTTGCCTCAACCTGGAGGATTTGCTTGGTCCAAAACCAAGAAACTGCCTGGTCCTAGACTAGGATATCCTAGAGGCATATAGGGGCCCTAGCCACATGCTAGGGACTTTGCCATAGCATCAACCTGCTTGGTCCCAGACCATGAACCCCAGGAGACTGCTAGGGGCCCTAGGGTACCTTCTAGGGGCTTACTCTGTCTGGTTCACTAGCCAAGAACCCTAGTTAATTGACTAGGGTACCATCCTCCCTGAGAATGGGTCTCGCAACTACATTAACTTTAACACTCTCTCAGCAAGAGAGGCATTCTCAACGACACTAAGCTTGTCCCAGAAGTCCTCGGATTTTGATAGAGGCTTAGACAACATATCGATAATTTCTTCTTGATAGAACATACTGCACCATGTACTTGACATAGTGATACCTCCTCTTGATGTGTTACGACCTGTCATCAAATAAAGGATTTTTTGAGAGTTTCAAACAACTCTAGATATCAACAAGAAGCATGAGCTCATAGATCCACTAAGAAGTTGCAATTGACTTCCCTTGATAGCTGAGAATCACTTTACATATGTTATCTTTCCAAACCTGATGTTTGGTTGCTCCTCATAAGTAGAAGAATCTATATCAGTGACATCTCTCACATTGGAGCATCCTTGAAGCCTTTCAATAGGCTTCTCAACGAGATCAACTGAAGGCTTCTTGGCCTTCTCCCTCTGCCTCTCTAAGCGAGATGTCTCATAGACTTCCATATCTGAGTCACTGTAAGACTCTCTAGAGTGATGGAAGATTACATCTCTACTTTCCTTTTCTCCAATCCCACTATGTTGGGCATTTAAGTGCACAGTCGGCTCCCTCTTGATCTTTGAATCCTGACAGGGATATAGAGCTTTAATAACATGTCCTGAAACCTTATATAGGTCACCCCCATGGACTCCAATCACAATAGTTGAGCTCATATTTCCACCTTTAGGCCATACCAAATCCTTTCCTTCTGAGAAGGCTACAGAGAACCCCTCGTCTTCTAAAATTATCACTAAAAGCACATTCTCCTTTAAACTAGGAACATATAAAATTTCCTCGACACTAATCAACGTACCTGAATCAAGATTAAAGGCAGTTGAACTAACTCCTTTAATTGCATCGGTATTTCCATCTCCTAGTTCCATTTTCTTATGGAACTTCTTGGCCTTGTAAACTGCAAGGATCTTCTTGAATCCAGTCATATGCTTGGTGGATGCACTATCTATTCACCAGGAATATAAGTTGGAGATTGAACCTGAGATGGAACTTGATCTTGATTCTTGTTCTTAGCCCTTGATTTCTTTTGTTGAGGTTGTTCTTCTTTTGTAGCAGCTGAAGCATTATACTTCTTTCTATGCCAATTCTTGTTAGGTGGTTTCTTACAATCTCTTGCATGATGACCTAACCCTTGATTTATGAAAATGCTTAACTTGAGGTCCCTTACCATTGTCCTCGTGTTGAGGGAATCTTTTTCCCTTCTTTGTCTTGGTAGCTAGAGCATGATCCTTTTCAGTTGGAAGCCCAAATCTACTCTGGATCCTACCTTCTTCTTCTAAGCAATCATGCCATAATCTATCAAAGCTTGGTTGGACCTCTCTGCCATTTACTACTGCCAGAAATGTCTCTGAGGTCGTAGGAAGACCATCGAATACCATCTGCACCAAATCATCATCTTCTACTTTATCTCCAATGGCCATGAGTTGATCTCTAATCTGAGAGCTCTTGGAGAAGAAGGTGGCAACAGTCTCATCCTTCTCCATCTTAAGTGATCGAAGTTGCTTTTTCAGAGCCCTCCTTTGAATAGGGGTTTTCTTTTCATAAAGGTTTGCTATGGCATCAAAGCATTCTTTAGCTGTCCTTAGGGGAGCTATAACAGGCATCAAATTATCTTTATCTGAGTCAAAGATGACTCTCTTTGCCTTGGCTTGCTTCTTCTTGAATGTTGCTCTTCCTTGAGCTATAGTGGGTTCTTCCACAACCCTAATAACCAAATCATCTAGATCACTTTCTTCTAGGATATTTAGAACCCTAGCCTTCCATGCATTAAAGTTTGAGGCTCCTCCAAGCCTATCTTCTGACTTGATTGAAGTAGAAGTCTTCAAACCCTAACAATCGACTTGATGGATTTTCCCAAGTAAATCCTGCAACCAGGTTGATTAGAGCACAAACCCTTACCTTAAGATCTATGTATATTATGTTGCCCTGCAAAACAGAGTTAGCTACATACCCTATGCTCTAATACCATGTTAAAATTTTAGTTAGGTTAGGGTTTAAGGTAGAAAAATAAAATATTTGTACTTTAAAGCAAAAAATAAAATTATGTTGACTTAGGATAGGGTACCAATGGTCAAGTGATCATATAAAATAAAAACAATAAAGATAAGTCATCATAGAAAAGGGTCAAGTTATTACAACCAAGATGGATGTTGGGACCAATAGGTAAACAAAAGACCAAGAGAGGGGTCACATCAAGGTGGGAAGACAACCCCTTCACCCACAAGACCAAGGTGTGCCATCAAGGTGGGGAAACAACCCTTTTACCCATAAGACCAAGGTGTGCCATCAAGGTGGCGAAACAAGACCAAGGGCTTTAATCTTTCTCTCTCAAGGTTTATTGTCCATATGGAACTTTAATCTTTCTCTCTCAAGGTATATTGTCCACATGTGTTCCATACAATAATAGTGAGTTTTATCATCACCGTATAAGGAAGGTTCAAATTGGATGATGTGATCCTATGGTCCTCCACACTGTTTCTAAAGGTCAAGTGTTAATGACATCATCAAGGGGTGGCTAGTTCCTTGAGAAACAATCTAGCAATAACCATTTAGGGAAAGAGAACATCACACAGCATCATCTTAGTCAACTAACCAAGATCCACCTGGTTAACTGACTAGGTATGTACCTACAGGAACTACTTGGTTCGTGACCAAGAATCTGCCTGGTCCTAAACTGGGAAGTCTTTGCCTCAACCTGCAGGATCTGCTTGGTCCCAAACCAAGAAACTGCCTAGTCCCAGACTGTAATGACTCTATCCAAATTGTAAGCAAAATTTTCCCAAACTATACATTACTGAGGCTATAAGGTTTGGTCAGATAATTTGTTGGTCACTCAACTGTAGCTTATTGTGGCTTAAATATGACTTAGGAAGCGCTGTTGGTTGATACCTTCATACATTTGTAGATTTACTGCTATAGCATGCTACTTGTTTTGAAATCTACTTGGTCTTCTACTTCCTTCAAAACACTTCACTACCAAATAGATACCCACTGCCTGATCAATAAAATTGAAGCACTGGCTACTTATGACACTGCTGGTTATGTAATAATAGTTTCAAGGTTTGCTTGGAATCAATGAGTGGACATTTTCGACATAATGCACACATATCATTCATAGTAGTGGAGTGAACATATACAACACATGATTCAGAACAAATATCTTCTCAACATTGATTATAGGACTGATAAGTATAATAAGTGAGCACAATACATGCCTGGCAAAGAGTAAATGCCCAGATTGTCATGCGAAGCCCCACACTGTAATTACCAGCATATAAGGACAGCGGAATTGAAATTACTTCAGATCTGGAAAAGTTGGAATGTGGCCACTTGAACAAGTATATTTCAGCAGTATATAAACATATATATGTGTGTCTATAAGAAAAACCCACGCCCAGCTGAGAGATAAATGTAAAGATCTGGAGATGACTGTCTTCTTTCACTGGTTATGGGAGTATAGAGTGCTGTAGCAATCTTCTTGAAGTTCAGGGAATGATATAAGATGATTGTGGGAGAGCAGTTTTGGTTCTATGCATTCCACCTGCCTGTAGCAGCTGATATATTTTCACGATTTTTCCCCAAATCAGCCTTGGCTTATGAACACTACTCAAGACCCCAAATTAGTCAACCAGTATACAAAATCCTTCCTTAACAACAAGGATTTCTACCACCAAACACCACATAAGAATGTAGATAATAATGCACCAGTCACACAAATTTTATGACAGCACTTTATTGAGAAAACTCAGCACTATGAAGAACGAAAATCCTGTAGCAGCTTGGTCCTCATAACAGGAGGAATATAGCCTTAACACAATGGCATACTTGTCTCTCTTCTTTGCAGATGATATAAGAGGTTAACAAATCACTGATTTCTTATTCAACAGTGCGCCCCTGTTTACCAGACAGAGACCATGTCACTGTAAAAACGCCATGTCAGAGATATGCATCAATACTTCTTACCCACGACTTGGATAGTGGATGATGAATATGCCCTCTTCTACACTCAGATCCCTGGCAGTTGTGATTTGTACTTTCTCCAAGGATGCGTCCTCCAACTGTAAAGATATCTGAGCTACTGGTGCGCCCTTCCTCTAGCAGCAAAACATCCAAGAAATGGGTGCGCCCTCAATATTTACCATGGAAACTCTTTAAATTTCTCAGATATGGAATGAGTGACAGTCCAAATATTACGGCAATGTAGTGCAGATGAGAAGCCTGAGATGGTTTCTCCTCAATAGATGGCTAGGGCAGAATTGTCTCACTGGCGAAACCAACACCTCCTCCTAGGTTTCCGTCCAAGAGAAGCTTTGCTCAAGAGCTATTTTTCATAAATGCAAATTGACAATAATCCCCGAAAGAATGAGCTTTCTCTCTTTTTTATATCTTTTCTTTTTCTCCACTTTTCTCATTTCTTAATTATGAAATAACCTTTTAATGAGAAAGTACCTTTTCATCTTTTATCTTCATGTTGACCCCCTTTTGGCTACTTTTTTCCTTTTTACCCTTTTAATAATAAAGTGACTTTCTCAATAGTTACTTTATTAATTTATTACTCAATGTCACTTTATAAAAGTACATTTTTTTCTAGGTGACATTAAATAATGAATTAATTCCCTTTCTTGTCTTTTCATCATTTAGAGCTCTTCGTCCTCGTTCCAGCGAGCTATTATACCAAGGTGTTCCGTCAAATAATATGATTGATATGACACCCAAAGTGAATTTAATTAAATTATGCACAATAATTTTCTCAATTTACGGGAATCGCCAGAATGTTTAGGATCCAAGAGAGAACTGTGCGGAAGTGATCCTGATGGTGAATAATGATAATCAGACTTAGTTGGGCCCCATAAAACTCCTCCGAGCTCTCTGGTAACATTATAACACTCCTTTGACTTGGCTAACACAAGCCCGAAAGTCGTCTACAAACGCAAAATAGGGCAATCCAAAATTGGGGACATTACACAAACCAAGATACCCTAGAGGCATATAGGGGCCCTAGCCACATGTTAGGGACTTTGCATGGCATCAACCTGCTTGGTCCTAGACCAAGAACCCCAGGAGACTGCTAGGGGCCCTAGGGTACCTTCTAGGGACTTACTCTGCCTAGTTCATTGGCCAAGAACCCTAGTTAATTGACTAGGGTACCATCCTCCCTGAGAATGGGTCTCGTCGCTGCACTAACTTTAACAACTACCACCACCACATCTTTTGCTCGCCTTCGCGGCTATTGTCTCCTCATGCCCATCACTACTATATCCCCATACGACCAAATATAGCCCGGCTCTCCACCTCTATAGTTCGAACCTTCCACTGCTTCTCCCCGCGTGGCTTGTGGTTGCTCCTTACCTCTACCAACGCTAACCTAGGCCATCTCGGTGTGGCCCTGTAGCTTTTGGCCCAAATCCTTGTCTGCAGCTTCTCACTTTCGGCGGATGGCTCCCTTTATCGCCAACTCCTGCTCTACCTTCTGCTCAAACTTTCTTCCATTGTGACGCCCTTGCCCGAGCCTCTTCCTCCTGCACGGTTATCGATTTTCACGCAATATCACTACTCGATCATTGCTCCCTGCAATTCACAACCCTAATTCTCTGCCTACTCTATGTTCGAGCTGCAGTTGCGTCTGTGTCCACCACGTTGGCCAGCATGCTTCCCCTCGTGTCCAGCCTAGATTACAGCATCACATCCTAGCTCAATCCTTACCACCCAAGTTTGTTGGTTGTATGATGACGCTCGTATGGTGACTGTACAATTGGTGCCTCTCTTTTTTCATTTCTCGTAAACTTGTCAAATCAATTTCCTTCATAGTTGATCAAACACTGGTACCATGTTAATTTTACCTGGACCTAGGTCTGATTTACTGTTTGAATAATTACTCAGGAAATTATTAACAAAAAATACACTAAGCTCTTAACAAATTACGCAGCAGAAATAATAAAGAAGTCACATGCATTTGACACTTAAATTTACCCTAGAAAACCCCAACTAGGGAAAAAACGACAAATGATTTTTATTAACAATAAAAATCTTGGGCTCTCGTCCTTGGAAAATGGTCAACTAACGAATTACACAACAGTAAATCGCCTAGCCTATCAAACCTCTAGATCAGTCCTTCGATCTTGTTGGTTGTTTGCTATCTCCCTTATTGCCCCTTAGCACCTTTCCTCTGATCATGCCCCTGCACTTGCACACTTGGCTAAAAGTCCTTCTCCAACCAATCAATGAGATCCCACTCACTCTTTGTGATTGGTGTGTCTCCTCCTCTCCTTAGGATTCCTTTTATAACATCTCAATGACCAAAACCCTAACCCTATATCTCCAAAGTCATTGATGCCTGAGATTAGATCTTAAGCCTGATTTAAGGTCAACGACTGTGACTTAATCTTAAGTTCACTTTTAGTCATTAGCAAACATTAAGTTAATTAATGTGTTTTTCCTAAGTAGACTTAGGAATGAGATACAAAAGTCTCTTGCTCTCTGAAGCAAGCTCCTAGAAAGGTGGTCTAGATGACTCCTACATGCCTATGCAAAAGTACATGTCTGGGCTCCAATCATCAACAGTCATAGAATTGAGTAGTTGTTGATTTCCTTGTTTAGGCTAGATCTATTTCCTTTTTTTTAATGCTAAGTCTCTAAAAGTTAACTAGTTTTTTAAATTAACTCCTAAGTTGCTTTAACATCCAGCCTAGGATTTTTTAGAGTCTACCTCCCTTGGCGTTGTTTAGGCGATGGCCTAAACAAAGGAGTCGAGTGTTGTGGTGGGAATTGCACCCAACTCAAGACTTTCCCCCAAGACTGCATTGGTGAGTTGAGATTTTTCTCACCTACATGTGGGTTAAAGCAGATGTTGAATTTTAGCATTAGCATATAACTTAAAAAATTTGCATATAAACTTTAAACAAATAACGAGTGTAGTAAAAACACATTCATCACATCAGCACAATGGACACAAGAGTTTTTTACTTGGGAAACCTTCAAAGGACAAAAACCCCAAAAAGCAATAGTAGCTCATCTCGTAAATGAGATGACTTAGGAAATTCTTCAAAAAATTCCTCAAACTCAGATCTGGAATAAACCACGGTTACAGTAAATTTTCTCAGTAAAAGTTTAGAGAAAGGTTTCAAACCCTAGCAGCTCAAATCTTCATATTTGCTCATAAATAACAATGATTGTCATAAGAAACAATCAACACAACATATATCAGATTTGCTCAAAAAGGGCCAAGACTATCAAAAACAATCTGCCCACTATTTCTTAGATCTTCTTCAGATCTGCTCAAAAAAGGCCAAGACTGTCAAAAATAGTCTACCCACTATTTCTCAGATCTGCCTGGACAAATTAGGGCCTGTCTAGAACTTCAAAAAGGTTGTCCAGAACAAAAAACAGTCAGCCCAAAATTCTTTATCAGATCTGACAATTTTCAAATCTACCTAAGCAAATTAGGGCCTAACCAGAACTTCAAAAAAACTGTCCAGAACAAAAAACCGTCAGCCCAAAATTATTTATCAGATCTGGCAATTTTCAGATCTGCCTAAGGAAATTAGGGCCTGTCCAAAAATCAAAATTTACTGCCCAGAAATTTATGACAACTGCTCGGAATATATCAGATCTGCCCGATCTGTTGTATGGCTGCCCGAAAATAGCCTGCCCGTAAAATCTCTATGGCTGCCCGAATCCTGGAGAGAGAAGAAGATAACTGCTAAAAAGAAGGGTTTACTGAGAAACGCCCTTATGACAGAAATCCCTAGCTTAGGGTTTGTTGTTGACGAAGGATGATAATGCCCTAGCTAAGGCAAAAACAATCTTCTTCAGTAAATATCAGCTTCACCTGTTAGAGCAAACTTGTGTGTAATAATGAGAAGACTTGATCTTCTTTTATAGTCTTCAATCACTTGTTAAGTGGACCAAAATTAAAAAAGATAAAATAATAATATTTTAATCTTTCCCTAATTTTACTTTTACCTTCTTACCAAAAAGGTCTTTTTATTTATCTTTGACTTTTACCAAAAGTCCTTATTTAATTTTGACTTTCACCTGTGGTCCTTTTCCAGTGGTACAAAAGTCCTTACTTATTTTTTATTTTTGACTTTAGCCTTTTTCCAAGTGCCCTTGTGGTCATTATCTGTGGTCCTTTTAATTCCAAAAGTACATCATCATAAACCAAGAGAGTTACTAATGCTTTTATCTCACACTCTGTGTGACACCTAGATCTGGTACTTGGGTAAACTTAACCAAGGGTAGCTAAGCCTTGGAGAAGTAAACAAAGCCCATAGATCAATGGTCAGAGTGCCACACATGCCTAGACCCAATCTAGGGCTTACAGTGCCTTCCTGGTAATAGACCAGGTGCCTCAGCCATAGGCTGCATAATTTGACCCCAGGTCAAATACTTGGTAACAGACCAAGCGCCTCCATTCTCTCAAAGAATGGCTACTCAGAACTAGGCTGAGTCTACCAGTACTAGATTGGTCCACATTGTGGTCCCAGACCAGATGTCTACCATTCAACAGAATGGTCACTCAACATCGGGTTGAGTCTACCCAGGGCAGAGTTGGGTCTATATCATGGTCCTAGACCAGATATCTACCATTCAACAGAATGGTCACTCAACACTGGGTTGAGTCTTCACCGTGGTCCCATTCTCCTAAGAGAAGGGCTCTCGATGCTGCTCAGAAAAATCAACACTCCCTCTCAGCGAGAGAGGCATTCTCTGCCATACCAAGCTTGTCACGAAAGTACACGAACTTTGATGCTGACAGTGGCTTGGTCAAGATATCTACAATCTGTTCATCCATACGAATGTACTACAACTTCAAAGCACCTCTCTGCAATGGGTCTCTGATGAAATGATACCTCATTTCAATGTGCTTCAATCTAACATGAAATAGTGGGTTCTCCAAAAGCTTTATGCACCTCTGATTATCGCACTGGATGATCGTTGAGTCAAGCTTTCCCCCGAACAGATCAGATATCAGTTTTCTGAGCCAACCTGCTTCCTTGCTGGCATCAAATGCAGCAATATACTCTGCCTCAGTTGTACTCTGGGCTATGGAATCCTACTTCCTGTTGGCCCAAGAGATCATTGTTGATCCCATATTGAAGCAATAACCAGAGGTACTTTTCCGGTCAACTGCACCGCCAGCCCAATCTGAATCAGTATATCCAAACAACATTACTCCACTGCTGGAAGTAACCCCGGGCCCATAAGTGTTGGACATGCACTGATTCAGATCATTCTCTGTGTCTGGTCTCGTATACATGAGGTGCATCCAAGATCCAAAAAGTTGTCTATATAGAATAGAGTCCATATTCTATGAACTGGTAGCTGAGTCATCCAACTTTGCTAAGTTGATGGTCATGGGTACGCCCATAGACTTACAATCCTACATTCCAAATCTTTGCAAGATGTCTCCTGTATACTTCCCTTGTGTCAGGAAGATGTTTCCTGGCTTTTTCCAGTGTTCTAAGCCAAAGAAATAATGCACTAATTCAAGATCTTTCATCTTGAATTCAGAGGTAAGCTCCCTCTTACACTGTTATATCAATTGTTCAGCACCTGTAAGGAACAAGCCATTTGCATATAGAACAAGTATCAAGACATGATTATGAACAACCTCAAAGTACAAGTTAGACTTAGTTGTACTCTTGGAAAACCCCAAGCCATGGAATACCCCAAGACTTAGTAGTATACCTGGTAACATGAGCAAATGTCACTACTGACTTTCCTATTGGTCTAGGAACAACTTCCCACACATCATTCTTCATGATTGAACTGTACTCTTCAATCATGGCATCAACCCATACCTATTGACTTGTTGCTTCTTTGTATGATGGAGGTTCTGTACTGTCAAGCTGACCCATAAGGCCTGAGTACCTCTGTGGTCTTTTTCTGAGAGGAGCTTTATGCTTCTCGCCTTCTTGTACCATTTCTTGATACCAAGCTGATCTCCTTTTGTAAGGAGGAACTTTAAGTAGTTTTTCTGATGGATTTTCAGTTTTCTCAGAAACATCTAGACTTTGATCCTCAAATTCCTCTTCCTCCCTCTGAGTTTCTGGAACTAGAAACTCTAGTGGAGGTACTTCATCTTCTTTTCAAAGCTCTTGTGTTTGATACACAGCTTTCTCAAGGAAGACCACATCTCTGCTGACTATCTTTTGTAAGCCTAGGAGAGATGTGTAGTGAAGGTGTCCAAACCTTCTATGCCAAAGTTCACAAGGATCAATTGTGTGATGTACCAAAGCATGAGTGGAATCTTTGGAAGCCTTGTAGAGGCCTCTGTCTCGAACCCCAATTTGTATTGCTAAGTCTAGATCTGTATCTTTTTCCCATAAATAGACTTTCTTGTCCATGAAAAGGACTCTGTAGCCCTTGTCTTCTAAACTAGCAACAAATAAAAGATTCTTCTTTAAACAAGGAACATAAAGAATATCATCAATATGAAGAACCGTACCCGAATCAAGTTGAAGTGAAGTTGAGCCAACTCCTTCAATATTGTAAGTGGAATCATCTCCAAGTTCTACCTGAGTGGTGAACTTCTTCTTTTTGTAACTGGTGAGAGATTCGCGGTTACATGTCATGTGCCTGGAGGCACCACTGTCCACCAACCAAGAAGTGGAACAATCTGAGAAAGAATCAGTTAGAGCAAAGATCAAGTAGTACTCTCTTCTAGGCTCTTCATCCTTGTTAGCCTTGGTTTTCTTCTTTGGTTCTTCATCTTCTTCTTCTTCTGCTTCTGTAGCAGATGCTTGAAACCTTCTCTTGGGTTCCTTCTTGTTCTGCCTACAGTCTCTAGCATAATGTCCAAATTTGTGGCAACTATAACATTCAATTTTAGACATGTCAAAAAACTTACCCTGAGGTTTCTTTCCTGTCTTTTGCTGAGGGAAAGGCTTCTTGAATTTCTTTGTCTTTGCTGCAAGTGCAAGGTTGTCCTCCTCGATTACCTTGCCAGAGTTCCTTCCTTCTTCTTCTATGCAATCATGCCAAAGCCTTTCAAAGGTTGGTTGATTCTCTCGTCCACAGACGGATGCCATGAAAGTTTCCCAAGAGCTTGGGAGACCATCAACAACTGTTTGCACAAGATCATCATCATCAACAGTAATACCAATAGCAGTGAGTTGATCTCTTACCTGTGCAATCTTTGTGAAGAAGGAACCAATGCTTTCATCTTTGTTCAACTTCAAAGTTCGTAGCCTCTTCTTTAAGGCTCTCTTCTGACTAGGAGCCTTCTTTTCATATAGATTGACCAAAGTATCATAACATTCTTTAGGAGTCTTCAAGGATGAGATGTTAGGCATCATTGATTCTCTGACAGAATCATAGATGACTCTTCTACCCTTACCTTGCTTACTCTTGTAAGCAAGCCTAACAGCATTTGTAGTTGGTTCTTCTGTGACATTAAGAACAATGTCATCCAAATCATTCTCATCAAGTATGGTTGTCAACCTGGCCTTCCAGGAATTGAAGTTGGCTGAACCATAGAGCTTTTCTTCCTGTTTGAACCCAGCGGTAGCCATCTCTGTCACTTAATCCAATGTTAGATCTGCAAATCTTAATCCAAGATCTAGTGAAAAACAACAACAGTGTCCATTTACTGTGTTTTCACATGCTAAGCTCTGATACCATGTTGAATTTTAGCATTAGCATATAACTTAAAAAATTTGCAGATAAACTTTGAGCAAATAACAAGTGCAGTAAAAACACATTCATCACATCAGCACAATGGACACAATATTTTTTTACTGGGGAAACCTTCAAAGGACAAAACCCCCAAAAAGCATTAGCAGCTCATCTCGTAAATGAGATGACTTAGGAAATTGTTCAAAAAATTCCTCAGACCCAGATCTGGAATAAACCACAGTTACAGTAAATTTTCTCAGAAAAACTTCAAAGAAGGGTTTCAAACCCTAGCAGCTCAAATCTTCAGATCTGCTCAGAAATAAAAATGACTGTCATAAGAAACAATTAGCCCAACATATATCAGATCTGCTCAAAAAGGGGCCTGCCCGGAAACAAGAATTTACTACTCAAAAATGGCCAAGACTGTTAAAAATAGTCTGCCCACTATTTCTTAGATCTTTTTCAGATCTGCTCAGAAAAGGCCAAGACTGTCAAAAATAGTCTGCCCACTATTTCTCATATCTTCCTGGACAAATTAGGGCCTGTCCAGAACTTCAAAAAGACTGTCCAGAACAAAAAACAGTCAGCCCAAAATTATTTATCAGATCTGGCAATTTTAAGATCTGCCTAAGCAAATTAGGGCCTGTCCAAAAATCAAAATTTATTGCCCAGAAATTTATGACAGCTGCCCGGAATATATCAGATCTACCTGATCTGTTGTACGGCTGCCCAAAAATAGCCTGCCCATAAAATCTCTGTGGCTGCCCGAATCTTGGAGAGAGAAGAAGATAACTGCTGAAAAGAAGGGTTTGCTGAGAAACACTTTTATGACAAAAATCCCTAGCTTAGGGTTTGTTGTTGATGGAGGATGATAATGCCCTAGCTGAGGCAAAAAAAACCTTCTTCAGTAAATATCAGCTTCACCTATCAGAGCAAACTTGTGTGTAATAATGAGAAGACTTGATCTTCTTTTATAGTCTTCAATCACTTGTTAAGTGGACCAAAATTAGAAAAGATAAAATAATAATATTTTAATCTTTTCCTAATTTTACGTTTACCTTCTTACCAGAAAGGTCTTTTTATTTATCTTTGACTTTTACCAAAAGTCCTTATTTAATTTTGACTTTCACCTATGGTCCTTTTCCTGTGGTACAAAAGTCCTTACTTATTTTTGACTTTTGACTTTAGCCTTTTTCCAAGTGCCCCTATGGTCATTACCTGTGGTCATTTTAATTCCAAAAGTACATCATCATAAACCAAGTGAGTTACTAATGCTTTTATCTCACACTCTGTGTGACACCTAGATCTGGTACTAGGGTAACTTAACCAAGCATAGCTAAGCCTTAGAGAAGTAGACAAAGCCCATAGATCAAGGGTCAGAGTGCCACACATGCCTAGACCCTATCTAGGGCTTACAGTGCCTTCCTGGTAACAGACTAGGTGCCTCAACCATAGGCTACATAATTTGACCCTAGGTCAAATACTTGGTAACAGACCAAGCGCCACCATTCTCCCAGAGAATGGCTACTCAAAACTAGGTTGAGTCTACCAGTACTAGACTGGTCCACATCGTGGTCCCAGACCAGATGTCTACCATTCAACAGAATGGTCACTCAACACTGGGTTGAGTCTACCCAGGGCAGAGCTGGGTCTATATCATGGTCCCAGACCAGATATCTACCATTCAATAGAATGGTCACTCAACACTGGGTCGAGTCTTCACCGTGGTCCCAGACCAGGTGGTCCCATTCTCCTAAGAGAAGGGCTCTCGATGCTGCTCAGAAAAATCAACAGCAACAACACCTTCCATTTTCAATGTTGTAGATTTGTACAAATAAAAGGAAGATAAGATTGTCAGAAAAGATGAAGATGTAGAGAGAGAACACACGGAGGGGAATTGGTACACAAATGCCAAGGAATAAATAGAATGAGATCAAGCATGTGTTTGAACTTTGATGTAAAGGGGTGAAGATGTGAAAAGGAAAAAGAACCAAAGGATGATGTAGTATGAGGGCACATTTTGTTCTATTCACAAGGGGAAGTTGATCTAGGAGCATCTTGGAAACAACTAAGTCCACAAGTGCACCAGATGAGTGAGACACAAACGAGTGCAACATAGATGAGTGTGACATAGGTGAGCATGCAGGAAGCACAAAACAAAGGAATGTGATATGGTGTGGCATAGATGGGTGATGCACATGCAGGAGAGACTAATGAGCGCAATGAAAATTGAAGCAAGGGAACAAGAGAGTGAAGAGACAAAGTGTAGTTTAGGCACAGATGAAATGACGGCACCATAGTTCAAGAAAAAGAGCATGTGGGATGCTGACATCATTAGGCTCATAGAGGAATACAATAGGAACGTGATTGAAACAAGAAGCAAGAAAGGTGGGAGTGCACAACAGAAAGCACATCAGTGAAGTAAAAAGGACGAATTAGAAGTTGAAGCAACAAGAACAGATGTAAAGATTTCAGAGGACATTGAAGACTGGACAAAAAGAGATGTTAGAGGAAGATGAATATTTTAGAGAAGTTGGATAATCAACTAACAAAAGGAATAAATAGGATTGTTGTCAGTGAGTTAGTTTAGCCAACTAGTCCCAAGGGGTAGAGATTTAGAGTTGTAGAGAGTCAAGCGTTAAGCCAAAGTATAACACTAAGGTGTGTGATGTCAATCTGTACATGAGAGTCGAGCATTAAACCAAAGTATAACGCTAAGGTGTGCGCTGTAAATCTGTACATGTATATTGATTTTTGCTAATGAGAATGAGTTGACCTATTCCCTTACAACTCTGTTTGGGTTCTAAATATTGTCCAGGTGATTTGTTTCCATTGAAGTCCATATAGCATTAATTTATTCTAATATGTGTTGTAGACAGGTGCACTTAGTCTGCAGATTCCCAGGTTGTTGCTGAAAGAAGCCAAATTTTTCCTTATCTTCCTTTGTGTTTATCAGCTTAGCTTTCTTGGTTGAAATGTGTATCAAATCTTTATTGCATGTGCACTTTGGTTGGAACTCTGCTTTGCCTTGTTGATGTGAAAGTCTGATCTTTTATTTTAATAAAGCTTGGCATCGCTTGAGGATTGAGATATCTGATGAAACTTGAGGGTGAGATATCTACTAGAAATATAAGCATGACAATGTAGTTCTTTTGCAGATTTAATTTCATCTCCTTTTCTAACCAAAGAAAAATTGTTGTATACCATGCTTATTCACTGCAAATCAGAGAAGAGGTGCAAGTCAGAATTACAAACAAGCCATCTCAAGTTATGCGACCACTGGACTCTTCTCTCTGCACTGTAAGCAGAGTGCCTCCTTATGATGAAAGCACAAAGCTACATTCCAGATCACAGACAAGATCTTGTGGTGAAGGAAGGAGAGATAGAGGGAAACAAGAAAAGAAAATTGTGGTATACCATGCTTATTCCCTGCAAATCAGAGCAGAGGTGCAAGTCATAATTACAAACAAGCCATCTCAAGTTATTGGACCACTGGACTCTTCTCTCTGCACTGTGAGCAGAGTGCCTCCTTATGATGAGAGCACAAAGCTACATTCCAGATCACAGACAAGATCTTGTGGTTAAGGAAGGAGAGATAGAGGGGAACAAGTACACCTCTCCCAAAGCTTCATCAGTCTCATCAAACAAATTTTCTCCGGCTAACTAGGAACTTCTGGTTGGGGAACCAACCAAATGGATGCCTTTATTGTTGGTAATTTGCCTAGTATAATAATTGGATAAGGCACGCATTCCTATCATTATGTCCCATATGATGTAAGTATTGAAGATTTACATTTCTAGTTTCAGACTTGCTGGGCCTGTGGGCCTTCAGTCTTCAAAGTTGGACTTTAAATTTATCATTTTATGTTTTCCTGGACCACATCTTTATGGCATTTGTATACATTATGTAGATGAACTAGTACAAAGTGGTCTGCATGATCTTGATTCTCTATATCGTGGCCATTGCAGTTCTTTTAGTTTGTAGTAATGACTGATTGGTACAAGACAATTAAGGGAAAGAACCTTCTTTCCCTCTGTCAGAGATGTGTAAAGAGGATGTCTTTCATCCACTGTTTTTGTTAAAATGCCTGCAACTTTTCCAATCTATTCTCGACCATAAGTAAAAGAATATAGAGAAAACCCAAGTTACATCAAAATAATATGGAAGATATAGTTGTTTCTGGTTGATGTTCTATGCTCAACAAACCTCAACCTAGTATAAAACTTCCTACATATGATAACTAAGAAGAATTCAATGCTTAACAAATAAAATAAGAATGTCTGAAACTCACCTGTGAAAAATTAGAAGCATAAGAACAATAATTAGGCAAAACAGCAAAACAATCAAAAGTATTATCTCCAATCCACCACGCCACCTGATCAAAATATCCATACCATAACCAGTTAGAGAGGATCTGATTGCCATTTGCATCTTGATTTCAATCAATTATTTTGCACTGTCCTTTACAGAAAATACAGTTAAAATGATTTTGGCAAACCAATTTCAAGATGGACAGTATACAAGTTTTGTCATTCATCACCCAGAGAATTAAATTCATGAAAAAAATATATTAAATGGAGATAAACCAATTCAAACAAGAGAAAATCATACCATGTCTTGGAAATCTCTTTATTTATAGACATAACATATATGACAGCAGTCCATACACACAATATTGTTTCTTCAAAGAGATACCACCTGCAAGGTGAAACCAAAATAAAGCTGAACTCTGAAACATAAATAGGTTATGATGATAAACGTCTAAATCAAGTGAACAAAGAACGTAAGCATACTACTATTAATGTAAAAAGTATTCAACTAATAATGAAAGAATAGGCGTCAATAAGGGCACAACTAACTTGCTTCAAGAAAAGTGTGTAAACATTCAAATATATCTTCCAGCCTTTGAAGGTAGGGCTATCAACTAGTATAAAGTAACGAGACAAATTTGATGTTTGCACCAAGAATCTACCACAATATGAAAACATCTTCATTGAAAATATGCAGCACTTCAAATCTTCATGGATCCCTGAAGTGATTTCAACGTTACTTTGGTGAGTCATTGTCAATCTTCGGAAGCACTATACTTCATGAAAATGTGAAATTTCTAAGGTTGGATGATCTTTCTTATCAATTCTATCAAGCTATGCTGGACCATTTAAAGTATTTTTGATATAAGTACAAATTTCTCAGTAAGTCTAACAAGATGGGTTCTTTGGAGGAAATATCAAGTTGCATGAAACGTGGAATCAGGTACGAGTTTCCAAAACAGGTATGGCATGGAAACATGACCCCCAAGAGTTTTAGAAACATGGAAATGCAGTAGTTAAAAAATAAAAATAAATATAAATATTTCAGAAGAATAGAATTCTTCTTTAAAATAGCCCATTATCTTTGTACATCAATGTAGATCCAAACCATTAGGCATCAAATATGCAAATTTTACTCATGTATATAGCATGTAAGGGTGAATATAGCAAAATTTCATTGAGATATAAGTTCTACGATCCATACAATTGAAGGTATGAATGAAACTAAATAAATATTGAGGCTCTACATGGCCTCTAGACTCTAGAGTCAAAAATTCATTATACTATAATCCATGAGTACAACTTGACTGGGCCTAACAGTTAAAACATATGTTTCCTCGTCAGAGGTCATAGGTTAAAATCTAGATAGGGGTAGGGTATGTACACCTCCATAGACTAAGTAGTCAAATCATTGCATGGAGAGGATCCCTTGTCCCACAAACAAGGGGATCTCATACATCGATTTGTCAAGCTAGGCCATGAACTTAAAATATCTTATTATTATTATTACGTAACTCGTCTAAAGTCTAACTCAATTGAGTACATGTCACAGGAATATGAAGTTTACTTTCTCCAAGTGAATGGCTTCAACTGTTTCTTACCATTTGATGTTTTAAATGTTGGCATGGGCAGCATTGGGAAGCATATGGGTTTCAACTTTCAATTAGTTGACACCATTGAACAGCGTATTCCCCTTTTAGGATTCAATCTTAGAATCACCCAATTTGTAGTGAACATTATATATATATAAGTGACATCTGAAGGAAGGGACATGATCTATCAAGCATGGTGACTAGCTAAGTCACCTGACACAGGGACACGGGACACGAAGGACACAGGGATTCGAGTGTCCGACACGGACACAGTGACCCCGCGAATCAGGACAGGTACGACACGTTATATATGTATATATATATATATATTTTTTTTTAAATTATATATATTAAAATTTAAAAATATAGACATATAGCTCCAAATTTTTACAAATATTCAATATAAATCAGAATCAAGCCTTCTAATCTTCTTCACCTGCAAAAAAAAACACTCTTTGAGCTTTCCCAACATTTGCAAATGACAAAATATAAGTGAAAATTTGTTTTTAAAGAGGTCCCAGCCAACTTTTTTTCGGTTCCAATGTCCTGTTTATGGGACACGTAGTGACAGTCACAGGACACAAGTGTCCGAACACAGGACACGCTGCAGAGAGGTGTCGGACACGCTCTGTCAGCGTGTCCGTGTCGGACACGTGGATACGGGACACGTAGCCCAAAACTAGCGTGTTCGGTTTCTTAGGTGACTAGTCAATGCATATAAATATATCAGCACATGGCATTGTAAACATATCAACTATTCATTCATTGATATTGTTATTCAACTAGTCCTTTTTACGTTGTGTTACCCCCAAAAATACAGTAGCATTTTGAGCATTAAGAGGCCTTTCCAGCACTTGTTCAGGCCTTAAAGTTAATGGCGGGCCTAATAAAGACAGTCAGTACACATCAGTAGCAGTGGGTAATAAGGGCAGTCATCCATTCATGTGTGCTTAGAAACAACCTGCATCTTGTGGAAACAATATTGAAAATATTGGTTACAGTCCTAATTGCAAATCTATTGTCCTCATTCTCAGTTTTATTTAACACTATCTAACACAGGAGAAACTTCATCATATGAGCAATACTGTAAGATCCATTTCATTGAGTGGTAGAGCATAGAATCCTGTTTGTAGTTCTAGTTCTTGGACGTAAACTAAGATTTAATGACATCTGCTTACTCCTTTGACATCTTGTCCATCAATAACTATAACTATGAGGTCCTTGGAGGGGCATACAAAAAGGTTTAGTTGTTTAGCGACATTGATGTCTATACAATTACGAGTACTACCAGAATCTACAAGTATCATTATGCTTCTATTCTTTATGATTCCTTTAATTTCCAAGAACACACGTGTGCAAGTGATGCTGTGTATGGAAAAGACAGCAACTGACAGATCTGCTGCAGTTTGTATGGAAATTGTAGATAATTGCAGCTTAAGGGTTTGAATGGATTTAACAGAATTGACCGTATGGATTAATGACAATGCAATCATACGGAGATGTACTGCTCAGTGCTGACAGCGCACAAATTTGAAATGGTGGCTGTGTATTGGAATGTCAATAGTGTATGGGCCAGAAGTACAACACTGCAGTATGAAAGATTGGATGTACGAAATTTTAATTGGTTTCTATGTACAGACATCAATTAGGTTATGCGGAATTCAACCTTGGTCAATGTTATCCAACTTTTTGTACCATAAGTTGGGTTACCTGAGGAGCCGCCAGTTGACAAACTTGTTCAAAGTCTGATTCCAGTGTATCACTTAATCCGTCTGCTTGTCTAGCCAATATTGGCTAGTCACTTTTTTATTTGAATAATTTTGACCATGCCCCCGCGGGGTTTGTAATAAAATGTGCTAGTAGGATATTTTTGAGTGGTTCGGTCTCCTAAGACGTAGAATCTCAAATAGGGTATTCCAGGGAGTTTTTTGCCCCTGACAATTATGCTTTGCCTTCAGCCGAGTATAATTGACGAGGTTTTCTCCCGCTTCCTCCAAAGCTGGAATGCCCGATGTTGAATTATGGGCCTTGAGGGCTTATTAGAGCTCAATTGAGTGTTATAAGCCTACTAGACATTATTTAGATAGATCATGGTCATGTCCTAAGTCATCTGGACAAAAAAAATTCGAAAAAATCTTTTTCGAACGGTGAAAAATTATTTTTTAACTTTTAATTACTTTTCCTAAGTTTTTTGGGTTAATTTTTCCATAAATTAAATGGAAAAAACCCGTTCGTGATCCGGACTCAGAATTCAATGATTGAAGGCTCTAACCTTAAGCCAAAAATCATTCTTGATCAGCCAGTCAGTCAGAACCAACTTTCAGACCAGCAATCGGACACATAATGCCTTTTTACTCAAAAAAGTCAGTTTTGAGTAAAAAATGATTTTTAGTAAAAAAATGATTTTTATTAAAAAATGATTTTTATTAAAAAAAATGATTATTTTGGAGAAAACTAAAACTCTCCAAATTAATCCAAATTTAGTAAAATAAAAGACTAAATGACATCTCATGGAACACTTATGATGATTGGAGTTATCATAACTCAGCTTCAGTCATCATTAAGAGAGCAATTAATTTATTATCAGTTATCAAACATGTCATCTCCAGCTAAAGATGAGATGGAGAGCTCTCATTGGTCCGGTGATTTGATCGAGGTGAAGACTAAAGCTTACAACATCAGTGGGCTTCCCAAACCTAGCTCAGGCTCCTGCCAGACCTAAGGATGAGCTTACCTACATCACATGTGTGGCCTCATCCTTGGCTTGTTTTCAGTGCACAGGTTTGGAGTGGGGGCGCCTTGCCTGGATGGAGGCCTCTCCTCACTCCCGGCTCTCCGGTTTAGGTCTGGGCTCTTTGTTAGGTGGCTAAGCTGGTTAAGGTTGGTTTTTTGGTTTTAGGGTTTTAGCACTCTCTCATTTGTTAAATAGAGGCTCTTTCAGCTCTATTGGGATGGAGAATTTGTGCAAGTACACTTTGGAAAAATTTGTAATATCTTTTGAATTTGAATAAAGCAAGAAGACTTTGGAGGTCTATGTGGGAGTTATTTGTGTGCCATGCTTCATCTTGTTCAAGGTGATACCATTCTTAGTTCATTTCTTTTGATTCTTAAGTATATGATCTTGTGATTAGAAGGCTAACAATCTAGCACAATATTATTTGATCTATGCTTTTCTCTTAAGTTTTGTGGCTTTCAGGTATTCTCCCAAACACAAGAGCTCTTGTTTGGTTTATGCATTCATTCTACAGGTGCCTAAGAGAGTCTTCTACTTTAAGAAATCAAGAAGCGAAGGGCTTGCTTGCCTCATCCATCAAACCACAAACTTCAAAAAAATCTATTAGTTACTTTGGTTGCTACAAGTGGATCTTCATTTTCAAGGTTCTATCCTACCTCTTTTCCACTTTTGTAGAAGTTATCAAGTCATTTAAATCTTTATTTCAAGCTTGCTTGGCTTCTACTAAGTTAGATCTGGGCTTTCTAGCCTTAGATCTACTTTTTCAAAGCTAGATCCATCTTTCTAAAAGTCCATTTTTAAAGATCTAGTTTCATTTCCTTTTTAAATCCATCTTTCTTTTTGCCTTGGAAAACGTGCACGAATTTTCTCAAAAAAAGGTGCAAATTATCTATTTTTGGGGCTTGCTGGTTTTCTGTGTTTTTTATTAATTCTAAATTCTGGAAATTCATTAAAAAATCAGAAAATTTTCAAAATATTTTCAAAAATTTTATTTTTTTAAATTTTTTGACTTTTTCTTGAAAAGCGTGTCATTTCAAGCTCGTTGTTTTTTGGGCTGATTTTTGACTTTTTCTGTTAATTTTAAATTCTGGAAATTCATTAAAAAATCAGAAAATTTTTCAAAATTTTTCAAAAATTTTATCTCTTAATTTTTTGAGTTTTTCTCGAAAAGCGTGCCATTTCGTACTTGCTGTTTTTTTACTGATTTTCTCCAATTTTATGCTATTTTCCAGATTCTGGAAATTAGCCTAAAATGTTAAAAAATCTTTAATTTTAAATTCGCAAAAAATCCCAAGTCGTTTCGCCAAAAATCGTGCATTTTACATAAAAAACGGTGAGCTTGCCTGATCCTTTCCAAGTTTTGATTTTGGGTCTCATTCCATTGTTTTGATCTCCTGTTTCATCTCATAAGGCACTTGTCTTCTCATCCACTTAATTTTTTCGAATCACGGGTTAAATTTGGTTTCCTAACACTCTCACTAGTCTTTGTTTAGAGCTCTTATCCACAGGTGAACCAAAAGCGAAACCAAACAAGAAAGAGCAAGCAGAGCTAGATCTAAAGACAAGGATCCAAAGCCAAAAAAGAAGTCATTCTCCTTTGTACAAACTCATAAGAATTTTTCATTTTTACTTAAGTTACTTCTCAAAGTCCTGACAAGGTTTAAGTTCCAAAGACATTTGTAATTCATTAATAAAACAAGGCTAAGTGGGATAGGGCCTCCCATACTTGGTTTTTCTTCCCCATTTGGGGAAGAGTGTTTTTTGTTCTTAGCTTAGATTTATTTCGAGTACTTAGAGTAGTTTCATTTTTTTTGCAAAGTAGATACTAATTGTTAGATTAGCCCATTTTGTTTCATTAACTAGGTTGATTACTTCATCTTTTAATTTTTTGTATCTTTCATAAGTAATTCAATTGTTTAAAGTAGAAATCTCTTGAATCTCGCTTTGTAGATCAAGAGTGCTCTCTATCGGAGAGTCGTCTTTTCATTGTTTAATAAGTTAATCAATTAATCTTGAAAGTCTCTTGAACTTGTCGTAATCCAAGTCAAGAGCACTCTCTATCGGAGAGCATTCCCACTGCATATCCTTGCATCAAGCATATAGATTAGCTAAGTCTCTTGAATCACTGTCATAAAACGAGGTCAAGAGCGCTCTTTGTCGGAGAGTTTTAATTAATTAACTTAATAAAATCCGCAACTCACATCCCTTTAATTAATTAACCCCCTTCCCTCTTTGCCGGAGTATGCTCTGATCGATCTTCGATCAGAATACCCAAAAACGGCATTGGATCTCTAAACCCCACAAGAGGAACTTAACTAAAACTTTTCCCCATAACCAATGCACCGGCGTTGTTCGATAAATACCGAGGCATGTGGGCAAATTCCAAGTGTGGGCGCCGGGCTACCTAATCTGGGCACTGGTAGTTAAGTTATTGAACACTTACCTTTGCCCCCAGACAGGTCCGTCATGTCTTCGAACGGAGCCATTGAAGGTATTACCGATTAGGACATCCAGCCACCATAAGTGAAGATCACAAACAAAAAACTCTTAAAATCTACCAAGAGCACTTGCAAAACCTAATACTCACT
>LPNX010578206.1:55682-161658 GCA_001517045.1 Pseudotsuga menziesii
CTTTTTCAAGTGAGGAGACAGCTTTCGGAAGATTTCTGCAGCTGGTGTGCAATCGGCGGACAACAGTCAAATCAATGGCTCTGATAACAAATGAAGTGCACAGTTCTTGTTAATTATTAAATTGACACAAGAATTCTGCAATGTTTTGAATAATGAATAATTGATATAAACTAAGTCACATGACACGAGGACACAGGACACAGAGGACACAAAAATACGAGTATTCGACACGAGACACAACGACCCCGGAAATAGGACAGGGGGGACACAGGGGATACGAGTATTGATGTACATTGTATATAGTTCTAGTTTTTAAAAAATGTAGATATTCATGTATTTTTTTAATATATATATCATTCAATTGAAATATAAAATTGATGAATCAATGATACAATTATCAATGAATCATGAACTTTGAACCATAAATTGCCTATTTGATATTTCTGATTAAACCACAAAAATAAAAAAATGTATTACATAAATATCGAGAGAATGCCACCGGCAAATACAAAATAGAGTAGATACTACTTAGTACTAAGTTTAGTATCTACAGTACTGCTAGATACAAAATGAAAATACTAAATAGCCACAGGGAAGAATATCATAGCTCATCAATGGTACTAGCCACTGTCAATCGTCCTCCTGCTCCTCCATGTCAAAATTAGCATTACTGTCGTATCTTTTTCCTCTATCCTCTCCTCCTCTATACCCTTTTTGACAGGACACATGTCTAGAAATCAGGACACATTCCTGGCACGTGTCCGACACGTGTTGGAAAGGGTCTAGATTTCAAGACACAAAAATTTTGGTGTCGGACATGTATTAGGGCAAGTGTCGTGTCTGACACATGGAATACATGACACGGGCCCTATTTGGAAGTGTCCTGTTACTTAGGATATAAATGATGATATTACAATGAGCCTCGTAACGGTGTATTTATACACATTGATTGATTACAAGGCAAATGGATATGCACCCTTTGACTTTTCATTACCCTAATTTTATTATATTTATCATCATCATCATCATTATTATTATAACAAAATAGCTCCTAGAAAGAAAGACAGCAATTATATGTGTTATAGATGACTAAACTAAATCAATTTGACTTGAAAGTACAAGTCATAGTGAGTCAGTGACAATGTGGGAGTGTGGATAGCAACTCTTAGGCTAGAAAATAAGTGCACCAAGCGGAGATCCCTTACCTCAACAACACCAAGCTAGGTGTGGAGGAGACCAAAGCAAAGAAAACAGAGGGAGTAGATCCTGAAGCAACCATCCTGAAAACAGAGATCTACCATGTAATGATAAGAGGCGGGCAATCAGCAACAGGTAGGCCAAAAGTATAGAATGTTAATGGCTGGCTCACCTCCCAAGCATGGGGAGGGAATCTCAGAAATCTGCCAGGCTTGGATGTGGAATCTGTGATGGTAAGGTGGGGTACTGAATCACCCAGTGTGGAAAATCTTGTGCTCCCTAAATGATTGGTTGCCATTTGTAGTTCAGTGGGTTGCCCTTAAGGGACTTAAAATTATGAAATTTTGGACTTTGATCCCATTTTTGTATGTTTCTGTATTATGGTTTTTAGAACAGTCAGTTTGACTGACTGGTGATTTACAATCAGGTACGAATCTATGATTTTGCAGAGTATGCATTTCCCCTTAGACCCCTTGGGGTTTAAGAGGAATATTATAAGTTTGTAAAATGCTAATACTTCCAATTAGTCCATGCATCAGTTTCAAGGGAAAAAATGTTGCATTACTTGGCGAAAGGGTTCTACATTTTTTATGCTTGCTGAAAATCCTTCTTCTAATTCCTTATGCTATTGAGCACATTGCAAAAAGTTCCTGTGGGGATCAAATAGTATTGAAAAAGAAGCCTGACATAATATGTTAAGACACTTTTGTCACCAGAAAGTTACAAGATTGAATGTCATAAATGAAACTTAAACGTGGATAGGATGTGTTCTGACATGCAAGTGGAAGCTAAGAGAATCTTCAACCTGCTTTTGGCATTCACAGGTCATGAGATAGGTCTTCTCACCAACATCAAATTTCCCAAGAAATATGCAATGTAGAGTAAACACGGACTTCTTGTTTTGAATTCAAGTTTCAACAATGCAAATATAATTTTTACTAAGTAGATATAATACTTCCAACCACACTCCAACTATGCACAGGGTAAGATGGTTTAATGGCACCTCACAATACAAATCTAGTTTTCATCTTCTCTGAACCTAGATATTAAATTAAGAATTAATTCTCTGAAACAAATGTTAAGAAATGATTTTACTATACCTAGATAACTACAAATATAGATGTTACGTACATGATCAATAGTATCTACTTTTGAGGATAGTTGCATTTTATTCTTATATACTTTTTTCATTAACACTTCTTGAAGTGAGAGACTTACCAAAACCTGCAATGGTTGCCTTTACCTACACAGGTCCCCAGCCAAACACAATGATGATCAAACCGTAGAACACATTTCTCACAGTCGTGGCAGTGTTTAGATCGTGGAGGCTGGGAAAAAGAAAGACAAGCTATATCATAAATCATGTAAATGTTGATGAAACTCCCAAAAAGGCCTTAAACAATGGCTAGTTCTATACTAGATAAGAGTATTTTTAAGATGGGTGTTTAACAAAACAACAAATGGCAAAACAAATGTGACATATAGCTGATCATGACTATGCAAGCGTGACCTACATAGAGATCTTAGTTTCATTCTTTGTTTTTAAAATGTCTAGAGTAAAACGAGAACAAATTTCATGTGCAATAAACAATAATTCTGTTCAATGATGAGGAATATGCCACACATGCCATATTGGCAACAAGAGAGATTAGAAACCCATGCAGACAGTTCTTACTCAACTGGCTAAATGTGAAATATAAGATTTGACGAAGGCAGTAGAGTAATGAAACCACCGTTAGAATAACACGAATCAGGCCCATATAATGAAAAAGGGAGAAAAAAGACAAAAGGAAAATGTTACATTATTAAGATTTAGTATTTAAAACAAGGAAAATAAAGTAGTGAAATGGGACCATTGAGTGATCACGAAATGAAGCCGCTTGCATGTGAAAAGATCCAAGATGAGCGGTGCAGTTTGAATTTTGGCAGGGCTGCTAAGGCCAAGCAGGAGGAAGAGGATGGATACAAGATCACCAAGGAAATATTATCATAATTTATGAAATTGGAGATGGTTATGCAACACATAACAAAGTAAAGTTGATAGCTTTAGTGAAAGGTTTGTTAATAAATAAACTTTAAAAGCTAGGAGTTAAGTTACCCTGATGGGGACATTGATATGGATCAATGTTGCACGAATCGGACTCGGCTGGCATGTGACTCTTCGACTCGGGAAAGACTCGTGACAAACTTGGCAAATAGGAAAAAACTTAAAATATAGTAAATTTTGGGGACAAAAAAGAGGTTAATGGCATTTCCAATCCATATAAGTTATAAAACTATAATTTGTGCAATAATTCATGACATCATCTCATAAACTATGATAATACAACATAACACAATCGATTTTTGTATGCAAAAATTTAAATTTAAAAAAATGATTCCATGATCAAAATCAGAAATGCCATCAAGCTCAAAATTCAAATACATAAAGCATAACTCAGTCTCATAACATAATTAGAAAACCAAAATAGACAATGTCTCCTTGTAGAATCTCAATCCCATGCATGGCCATGAGTATGCCAACAATAAGCCCTCGTGAAGCTAGTGCCAAGTTATATATATATTTTCAAAATATAAATATTCTATAGAGTATCAACCTATGAAATATATTTTTATATTTTTAATATATAATAAATACCATTAAATGCATTTAAATTTTACATATAAAAACATTTATACATTTATATTTAATGCAATTACATTACTATATAAAAGATGAAAAAAATATTCAATATATAATATAATAACGTATGATATTTATAGTATTTATATAAGATAGGGTATTTAAATAGTATATATATAAGATATGGTATTGTATGGTATAAGATATTGTAATTTCTTATCTTTTAAATGGTATCGTAGAAGATTAGCACATATTAGTACATTCTATTGTTTATGCAAATAGAATTGAGTATCACTAAACAGAATCGCTGAAAACCTTAATGTTGCATTTTAAAAATTTAACCTAGCTGACATATTTGCAGTTGGGCAGACGAAGGGAGGAACCAAATCACTGAAATGTGAAAACCTTTCTATCTACTCTAATTTCCACGGGGACGTGATTTTATGGACTGAAAACTAAACCGAATCATTGAAAACTGAAAACCTTTCCGTCTGCTCTAATTTCTGTGGGGGCGTGATTTTATTTTCACGGGCAAGTCTGACCGAGTACTGGCGAGTTAGGGCCGAGTATGCACGAGTTACAGCGAGTGGGCGAGTTGCTGCATGTTGGACGAGTCCTCGACAAGTTCACTGCGAGTGCTCAGCGAGTCATGCTTCACTGATATGGATACAGAAAACTTATCTTAGGGTTATGATGTATTTGCTTGCCATTGGTAGAGTGTGCTCCACCTTATTACATGATTTACTTGTTGATTTGACCATCACATTGGTTGGACATGGAGAGGTTTTGATGATACACGGAACTTGTTAGGAAATGCCCTTAGCATCTTTGGGCTTACTTGACATTGGATTGTCATTTTTTTTATTGACATCATTTGCGTATGATCCTAGTTGAGCGCTCCTCTTGTGCAAACATTTATAGGCGGTTCTAACCCTCTCAATGGCTAGTTTATGTTGCTTTGACTTTAATTGGAGGCATACTAATAGAGTGCCCTTGCTTATGTGGATTATTTTGAGGTTTGGATCGATTTATGATGACATGGAACATGATCCTTGGTGGAGTGCTCCCCCTTATTCGCACACACATTAAGGCATTTTGCATGTTATG
Source organism: Pseudotsuga menziesii (assembly GCA_001517045.1). Lineage (NCBI taxonomy): Eukaryota > Viridiplantae > Streptophyta > Pinopsida > Pinales > Pinaceae > Pseudotsuga > Pseudotsuga menziesii. The sequence continues at coordinate 60,610 of LPNX010578206.1, forward strand.
ACACCTTTTGATGGAGTCATCCCTTCCTTTGATGAGTTAGTGACTCGACTTGATGACATGGCATATGGATTGATGGTAGAATATGGCCTATTGACTAATTACCCCCTAGATCTAGCCATTTGCACACCTTTTGATGAGTTTTTAACTTTTTATTTCTTGGAGGCCGAGTAGAGACGTCCTTACTACGAGGACTATATTTAGCATTTGACCACTTCTTATGAGAGCCCATTCATGTTTTGAGGACCCTTTTGCACACATGTTAAGAGAGATTACGTATATTGACCCTCCATGGAGAGGCCATACATGCCACTTGGAGAGTTTGTTGCACATTCTTTGATGTTTGGATAGTGGATTGACTTCTTGGAGGATTTTGAGGAGGGTTGTTGGAACTTTTGACATGGTCTATCACCCATTTGGAGGAGCGCCCTTGCTTGATGGATGCATTTTGCTAGAGTTTGAGACATGGCATAGCCACCATTTATCTATTGTTATTTTATGCATTATATTGACTTGTAATTTTGAGTTAGTTAGGAGATACTCTTTCTTTATGCATTCCTAGGAGAGATCTAGCATCTCATTTTGGATATTATTATTTTATGTTGAGGAGATTTTGGGCCTTAGACTCTATATAACAGAGACTCCTTCCATTTGTAAAGGTTGTTGATGGATTGATAAGACATTGTACTCTCTTGGGTTTGGTTTGTAGTTGAATCTCTTATGGTTATATGATTGGTGGAGTTTCTTCTCAAATGTGTAGCTATTCATCATCCATATATTGTTGATTTGTATGTGCTGGAACATCTTTTAATTCTGCTGCAATAGAGATCTCAAGGAGGGCTGTTGAGAAAGAAGGCTTAAACCAACTTAAATCAGTTTATTCTCCTTGCTGTTTTCATTTCCAGATTTGAGGTATTTTGTTCTGTCATTCATTTAAGGGTTTCATAGTATCTTTATGTATGGAATGGAATCTCTCTTTATTTGCCTATAATGCGCACGAGTAGAGAACTTATAGAGGGCCTACAAACCTATCAACTTTCAGCCATAATAAATCTCCATTCACTTGTAATTTTCTGCATGTTATTACAGCAATAATTATCCTCATAGATCATCCATTTTTTACCCTCATCGTGATTTCATTGACCCCATAAGCCCTATTGAACAGTTGGCAGCAGTCTTACCCCATCAACCATTATAAAATCAATTAAATTAAATCTCATAAAAAGAAGTATTTCACTAAGATACCTCTTCACATCACCTTGAGCCATTATTTTACTTGGCGTAGTGATCCTAACCCTAGGGAACCCCCCTTGTACCAAAGGAGAGTCGGTCTAAAGTGAGAAGACAGTTGTGTGGTGACAATGGCCCCCTCTTAAGTTACTCTTAGGCTTGCATTGATATTTGGACTTTGGGTCTCATGTGCAAGAATAATCAGTAACATTTTAGCACCATTGCCAGGGAGAAAGTCCACTTCCCGGAATTTTTTAAGTGAAGCTTCACAACAAATTTATGAGCATAAGATGAAGGGTTTATTATATAAGCTCATCTGGTAACTCCACATAAAGAAGTTGTAAAAGTACTCCACTAAGAGTTCTTAACATGGCATTGTTCACCTTACCCAAACCCAAAGAGATATTACAAAAGAAGAGTGAACAAGCACCCCCATGAATAGAAAAATTTTGAGTTTAGTGAGGATCAATGTTTTAAAAATAGGAACCAGGAATCGAACCGGTTGAGGGTCAACTGGGACTAGAACCAGAACTAGTAATGAAGCGTAGCGGTTTGGTTTCAATGAACTAGACTATTAAAAAATACAAAAAAAATTACAATTTTAATCATAAAAATTATATTTAACATTTCAAGCTATGATTTCAAATTTTCAAACCATTATAGACATAATATACAAAGTCTACTCATATATATACCATAACTATGTCACAGGGTTCGCCGAACTTCAAGTTTGAGGTTCAAAGTTCGGCGAACCTAAAAAAAGTTTCAGGTTCAATTTGGTCCGTCGAACCTCCATTGTTTTGAATGTTGTGTGAATCTCGTCGATTTCGTCCATCAAACCTACATCATTTCGAAAGTTGTGTGAATCCTGTCAATTACATTTTTTGAAGGCTCTAAGGTGGCAGACTCAAGATATATTGTTGTCGCGGACTCGCCCTCACTTATTCATCGAACCCTCGACCTTGCTGGTTGTGCAGGCACTTGCCTTCAAGCAATCCATCTTCACTTCATCGAACTCCTCGACTCACTGTCACCCATTCCTTGTGTAGGCACTTGCCTTCAATCGATTAAATCAAGCTTCATCACTTCAAAACCATCGACTGACTTGACCCTGCCCTGCCCAAAATTGGATTTAATGAAATCGGGTTTTACCATTTTTTTTTAAATTAAGTTATTTACATATAGTCATTTATGTATTGTTAATTTATTTTATGTTTAATATAATTATTTTAAACTTTTAAGTTATATTATATTTAATTTTAAAGTTTAGTATAATTATATATAATTAACATAATTATAAGCAATTAGTAATTATAATATAATTAATAATTATATTTTAAAGTTTAAATAATTATATATATAGACGAACCTATGGCGAACCTCATCCAAACCTTATGGAAAAATTTGAACCCGAATCGAACTTGAAGGTTGTCGAACACCAAAAAGAACCCGAACCTTGTGACTTAGACCATAAACCATGTATGGGTCACAAAATGGCACCAAGAGCACTACATAGTAAAGTCTCATAGCACATATCTCAGATTTTGAAACGAAATACAATATCAAAGAGGCTCTATAGCCTCCACAGTCCAAAAAACATGATCGATGATGGGTTTAGCAACGATTTAGGGCTAGGTTTTCTTAATTTTTTTAAAACAATTTTAATCCTTGCTTTATTTGTTCGGGCTTGCAAAGCAGAAGGGGCATATGACCGGTTGGTTGATGACAGACACGGTCAGTTTGGTAAGGTTCGGTAATGAACTGGTCTGTTCAGTCTTCGAACCGGTCAGTTCATTACCGAACCGAACCTTGGCCGAGTTTTGTCCCAGGTTGAATATTCCTCTTTGGTTGGCTGGTCAAACCAACCAGTTCTGGTTCCAGTTCAGCCAAGTTTAGAAACGACGGTGAAGATATAGGGAAAATCCTTTCAAGCAACTCAAGTAACCTTAGTCTTCAAAGCAACATGGCCACATCTAATCCTGCACCCGAGTCGCATTATAATTATAAGGAATTGGATTTCACAAATATTCTTGGGGTCCCTAATGACATTCCAAAAAGAGCAATCGATAGGTTACCCACATTTCAAGGAAATAATGTTGTAACAGCTAGAGATCACTAGAATGCTTTCATGACCATGATAAATTGAGCCAAGGTTGGTCATTTGGATGTGCTTATCAAACTATTTATTTTATCATTAAAAGATGGAGCTATAGATTGGTTCACGAGTTTACCTGACTATTGGAATTATTATATACTGAGAGGGGGGGTGAATCAGTATATAGTGCAGATTATTACAATTTTACCACTTATCAAAATTGCACCATTAAAAACTTTTTAGCCAAAATAACAATGAACACAGTTGCACACAAAATCTATAAAAGTAACTTTGTATATATATATATATGAAAGATTACATAAGTGTAAGACACAATCTTCAATTGTGAGCACAAACTCACTCAGGCGCCAACCTGATATGCAAGTCAGGTCGGCCTAGTTAGGGTTTAGGTTAAGTCAAGAGTCAAATATAAATAGGGAGGCGCCACCTTCAATTGTACTCACTTTCACTCAAGCATTGCGCAAGAGAGAGATAGAGAGAGTATACTGCGAAAGAGGAGTTGCTATTCTTGTTCTTGGTGTTTACATTGTACTTGGTCAAATTCTATATAGAGGAAGTTTTACTGAGTTTTCTTCCCCATGAGGGTTTCCCAGGATAAATCTCTGTGTTCTTTTGTGTGGTTGTGCTTGTCTTTCTTTCAGTGATCATTTGCTTATGGTTATGATGTTATGATGCTAAATGTTTTTAGATATTGTATAATCATTAAAATTCTAACATATATTGTTGCTATCTCTATATGATCTCTTTTATTTATCATTAGATGGTGATTGGTTACATTGTTGATACCTACTACTGTCACTATTAGTTATAAATGAAAGTAGTTGGTGAATGATCTCTTCTTTTGCTAGAGTGTTATTGAATGCTTCTACTATTAGTTCCATACATATTAAATTGAACATTTGGACGAATATATTGGTTTGATGCATTTTACATTAGCCTCTACAAGCACTTTATCTACCTAGCATGTCTTCTTCATTCCTAGAGTTGGTTGCTTAAAGGCACTGGTCACTAACATCATCCTATAGAAGGCATAGTCTCTTTGTCCTATTGTTTTGCAGAGCATCTAAAGGGCTCTCCCCTTGGAGGTTACGACACTCCAAAGCAGTTGGATGTGTGACTAAGGTGATAGTGGTCACATTTCCCTACATTTGTCTAACGGACACTAGCCCTGCTAGTTTGTCCGGTAACAATGCATATGGAGCACTAGTCGGTTTTACGAAAAAGCCCTCCCTAAAGGTCCATCCCCAATTCTCTATGTTAGTAAATATTTCTATGAGAACAACTTTGCACCCTCTTTTAAAATAGAAATAAATATTTCCATTTACTATCCATTTTGCAGCATTCCACCAGCAGAGAATTTGTCTTGCTACCCCATATATATTGTATGTGGCTCTATAATTGTGATTTTCATCACAATTGTTGGTTGATAGTTTGATGCAGCTATTGGATGTCTTGGTTCCTATTATGATGATGCCCTAGTTGGCAATTGGTTGATGATAATATATTGGTGCTAGTGGCTATTGGATATGAGGTATCCATGATGTCATGATAATGATGTGCTCTCATCTTGATGATATTGGCATGCTTAGAGTATCTTTGCTTAGTGATTATCTAACACTTTATGCCTTCATAAAATGGGAACCCTTCAATTTAGGGTCTCCCTAAGTTGTTAAAGTGTTAATGGTTGATCCTCGATGTAGAATTTCCTATGGGATGATTTTTGATGAGGTTATGTGGTTTTGATGCCTCCTACATAGAACGCTCTAGGAGATGATGGTGTATTTCACTCATATGTCACTTACTCGTGACACATTGGTCGCCCTTTGATGGAGGACCCTTGCTTCGTGAGTTTAATTTGGCATCTTGATGACATGGACTATTATTCTACTAGAGCACTTGGCTTGCATGGATGATTTGATGACATGTGGAGGCATTCCATTGGAGTAGCTCATTTGGGGAGGTTTACACTTGGAAGTGAATTATGGTTGATTTTCCTAAAAATGCCTTAGCACATGTGACATGTTTCATACTTTGGGATGCTTTATTTTTGGTTTTCCATAGAGCGCCCTCCCTTCTAGCACTTGTTTGTGTTAAAGATAGTGCAGTTGTGAGACCCATTCTCAGGGAAAATGGAACCCTAGTTAGTTAATTAGGGGTCTTGGTCAGTTAACCAGGAAGAGTAAGTCCCTAGAAGGTACCCTAGGGCCCCTGACAATCTCCTGAGGTTCTTGGTATAGGACCAAGCAGGTTGATGCCATGGCAAAGTCCCTAGCATGTGGCTAGGGCCCCTATATGTCTCTAGGCTATCCTAATCTAGGATTAGGCAGATCCTTGGTTTGGGACCAAGCAGATCCTCCAGGTTGAGACAGAGACTTCATGGTATAGGACCAGACAGATCATTGGTCTAGGACCAAGTGGTTCCTACAGGTACATACCTGGTCAGTTAACCAGGTGGATCTTGGTCAGTTGACCAAGATGATGATGTGTGATGTCCTCTTCTCCTAAATGGTTATTGCTAGGTTGTTTCTCAAGGGACTGGCCACCCCTTGAAGATGTCACTAGGACTTGACTGTTAGGAGCAGTTTGGAGGACCAGAGGATCACATCATCCAGTTTGGACCTTCCTTATATAAATATGCTGATGATAAAACTTATATTATTGTACAAAACACATGTGGACAATATACCTTGAGAGAGAAGATAAACGTTTGACATCTTGGGTCTTGTGAGTAAAAGGGTTGTTCCCCACCTTGCTGGTACACCTTAGTCTTGTGGGTTAAAGGGTTGTTTGTCCACCTTGATGGCACACCTTTGTATTGTGTGTGAAAGGGTTATCTTCCCACCTTGATGTGAGCCCTCTTGTTGACTTGTGGTCTTATGCTTCCCTTTTGGTCCTAGCACCCATCTTGGTTGTGGTACCTTGACCCTTTTTGCTATGATAACTTAATTTTATTGTTTTTTATTGTTTTTTTATTGTTTTATTTTTGTATGACCACTTGATCATCAGTACCTTATACTAAGTCAACATAATATTATTTTTATGCTTTGATTGGTAACTTTCCTAAAAGCTAGAACCCTTCTAGAAGGCATGTCAAGATTATAACTTAAGGTCCTAAGCTCTCATTTTAATGTGTGTCTTGACCAGAGAGAATTAAAGATCTGAGTTTTTTACTGCCTTTGGCTGTGTTGTTGCTCCTTGCCTTGACATCTAGGGTATGATATTGCTTTTGATTATCTTGTCGCTGATAAAAGTCTGTCTTTATTGGGCTTCCACCATATCTAGCCCATCTAGGGTTATCGCCTCGTTATCTAAGTTGCTCCTGCTGTTTATGAACAAGTCGAGATTGTTTGGTGACTGTTTAGTGACTATTTGGAGCCCTCTTGGGCAAGCCATGACTATTTGGAGCCTTCATGGGCTAGACAATGACTGTTTGGAGCCTTCTTGGGCTAGGCCATGACTAGTTGAGCCTTCTTGGAGTTGCGTTGTGACCTTGTAGACCTTTTTGAGTTGGACAGTGACCTTGTTTGTGCTCCCTGAACTGGGTCGTGACCTTTATTGTTGGGATGCTAATCCATTGGGTCGTGACCTTTCTTGTTGAGCTGCTAACTTACTAGGACGTGACCTCTGTGAGCTTTTTGGACTAAGACGTGACCATTGTTGGCTGCTAATGTTAGATTTTCTTAAGATTATAGCAGTATATCTTAATTGCATTTATCAATAGGATCACTAGAAGATAACAAAGCATAGAACAATAACACAAGTATTTTTCACCTGGGAAACTCAAATGGGAGAAAACCCAGCAACCTTTGTCTGGAGATAATAATTCTAAGATCAGAGTACAACGAGGAAAGAAAGAGAAAAATATGGAAATGCTTTCCAAAGATGGAAACCCTGAAAACAGTCTTCTTCTGCAGTGTATGAGAACTTCTCTCTCTCTCATAAAAATGTGCACTTCACTTGTGCTGCTGTGTTGTTGTTGTGTTTCAAAATGAGGAGGGGCACCTCCTATTTATACTGTTTACCCACTAAAAATTTAACTAGAGTTGACTTCACTTGGGGGAGCAATATAATTTTATATTTTATAATTTTATTTTATTTCTTTTATTGTTGCCTTTTCACCCCAAGGTTTACATTGTTCTTTCTAGGGTTTGTATGAATGGTTACAACAAGTTCAACTCCCAAAGGAGAACAATAAGAATAGCTTTTAAAGTTGCACAAACTCCAACACCCCCTCTCAACAAGGAAGGTATTCTTCGGTCTTCATCAACACCACGATCATCTGGGTTTCATCTGTACATCTATACTGTCTCCATCATCTCTAAACGTATTGAAGGTTGTCTTTATGAATTTGTTCTATCGGGATGTCTGAGAGAGAATCTTCTACTACCTATTTGTCTCTACTGCTGATGGAATACTTCCATGCCTTGTTAGAGATCCTGGATGAGCATATGTGCACGACCGTCTACTACCTGTTCGTCTCATCTGTCGATGGGGTACTTCCATACCTGGCTGAGAACCTGAACGAGTAGAGGTGCCTGTGCAATCACACGGCCATCTACTACCTGTCCGACTCATCTGCCAATGGGATTTCTCCCATACTTGGCTGAGCACCTAGATGAGCAGAGGCACATGTGTGAACCCGACCATCTACTACCTGTCTGTCTCATCTACCGATGGGATTTCTCCCATGCCTGCCTGAGCACCTGGACAGGCAAAGGCACTTGTGTGAACCCGACCATCTACTAGACTACTACATGTCTGTCTCATCTGCCGATGGGATTTCACCCATACCTAGTTGAGAACCTAGACGGGCAAAGGAACCTGGCAAGGGTATAGTGAGTGTCTCTCAGTCATCTCTACCTCTCAAGGAGGGATATGTTCTCTTCTACTCCAAGTCTTGTGCGAAAGTATTCAAATTTCTCCCTGGGAAGACACTTGGTGAGAACATCTGTAGTTTGCTCATCTATCGGAATATACTGTAGCTCGACTGCACCTTTCTGCACCATATCACGTATGAAGTGATACTGAATCTCTATGTGCTTTGACTTGTCATGAAATACAGGATTCACTGACATCTGCACACAACTCTGGTTATCAACAGTGAATCACGGTTGGCATTGGAATCTGGCCAAACAATCCTGCAAGAAGTTTATGAAGCCAAACTGCTTCTCGGGCTGTTGAACTAGCAGCCATATACTCGGCCTCTACAGTACTGAGAGCTACTGAGTTCTGCTTCCTACTGCACCAAGAAATAACTGCAGAACCCAGACTGAAACAACATCCTGAAGTACTCTTCCTATCAGTAGAGCATCTAGCCCAATCTGAGTCTGTAAACCCTTGCAATTTCAAGTCACATTTTGAATCATATCGTACACCATATCCCACAGTGCCACGTAAGTATCTGAGCACATGTTTTGCAGCAATCCAGTGAATCTGCCTTGGTTCGCACATGAACTAACTGAGAGCATTCACAGCAAAACAAATATCTGGTCTGGTGTTCGCCAGATACATCAAGGACCCAATCAACTGGCGATACATGGTGGGATCAATCACATTTGATTCTGAAGCAGAATCCCTCAGCTTCTTCAAGTTTGCATCCATCGGAGCAGTTATGGACTTGCAGTCCAACATTCCGAATCTCTTTAGTATATCTATGGTGTATTTTCCTTGTCCTAGGAAAATCTCTTTCTGCCTCTGCCATACTTCTAATCCCAAGAAGTAGTGCATCAATCCAACATCCTTCATTTCGAACTCAGAGGCGAGTTTCTTCTTACGCCATAAGATAAGTTTCTCATTTCCGGTAAGAAACAAGTCATCAACATATAGTACCAAAATCAGTGGCTCATTATTCACAACCTTATAGTAAAGGTTGGGGTCCACATCACTCTTGGTGAATCCTAGACTCACCAAGAATTCATCATTTCGTCTATACCAAGCACGAGGTGCTTACTTGAGTCCATATAACTCCTTTTTCAGCTTGCATACGTGAGACTCCTTTCCATGGACAACAAACCCTTCTGATTGTTCAATATATACTTCTTCCTCATAATACCATTGAGAAAGGTAGTCTTGACATCCATCTAATGAAACTTCCATCCCATAGCTAAAGCAATAGCAATGATCGATCTGATGGAAGTGTATCGAGCCATAGGAGCAAATGTCTCATCATAATCAACTCCCTCTTTATGAGAGAACCCTCTACCAACAAATCTGGCCTTGTATTTTTCAATACTCCCATCTGCTCCATGTTTGATTTTGTATAGCCATCTGGAAGTTACAACCGACTTCCCCTCAGGTCTAGATACAATCTCCTACACATCATTCTTCTTAATGGATTGATATTCTTCCACCATGGCATCCTTCCAAACTTGGTGTCTAGATGCATCTTCAAAAGTGGTGGGTTTTGAGTCAATGATATGACTCATCAATGCAACATAACTGGAGCACCTATGAGGTCTTTTTTCTTTTTCGGAAAGTGCCATGTGGAGCTTCATGCCCCTCTGCATCTTGTAAGGTCTGTTGTGCCCAATGTTATCGGAACCGGATCGGTCATCGAACCGACGAAGCCCAAAATGTGAACCGGACCGGAACCGGCAAAAAATCGAGTAAAAAACCAGCTGACTAAAAAATACATAAAATATTCATATTTTGTAAAAAACATATATATTCATGTGCATACATATGAATCCAAACCATTAATACAAAAATATGCAAAGTTTCTCATATATATAGCAAATATGGGTGCAAATATCCAAAATAGCACCTAGTGCAATACATCTCTGAGGTTCTGAACCAAAGTACATTAACAAAGAGGCTCCAAAGTACATCAGCAAAGTTTTATTTTCTGGGTTTTTAAAAAAAAATTGAGTTTCGTGAGTCCCCAATCCAGGTCGGCCGGTTTGGCTGGTTTTGGCCAGTTCCATACCCGTTCTAGAAAAAAATCCGGTTTTTTGAAATTTTTTTGCTGACCAGACCGGCCTGTTTTGCCGGTTTCGATAACACTGGTTGTGCCCATCTAGGTCTTTTTCAACTTACTGTCATATTTTCGGGAATATCAACTGTCGCAACTGGATCAATGGGATTGATGGGTTCATCTTTTCCTGCCAACTCATTTTGAACTGGAGAGGGAGATTTTCTCATCTCTAATTCCTTATCATCGATATCCATGTCTGATCCTTTGCCTTTCCTGACAGCCATTTCTTCTTCAAAGGTCACATCCCTGCTACCTTCGATCTGTCTAGATCCTAGGATATAAATTCTGTAGGCCTTTGAGGATTCACCGTATCCCGTGAAAGTTCCCTTCTTGCCTGAAGGTTCTAACTTTTGTTCTTTTCTCCTTGGGCACATGTATGTAGACTGGACAGCCAAAGATTCGGAGGTGACTCACTTCACCTCCGAATCAAGGCTAGGTCAAAATATGAAAGTTGGAGTTCTATAAAACTGACTCCACAGATAAATGCGCCATAGAGAGGCGAGTTGAGTAGAGGTAGAGTCGAGCCAAAATTGTGGAGAAAGTAGGTCAAAACTGGAAACCCTAATTTCTGATGCAGCTGTAGAATAAGGTCAAGATTGAAAATTCTCATAATTGAATTTTGCCTTCACCAAAAGATGCGCCCTCCTTAGAGCAAAATTTCGAAGGCTCTTTTTCTGCCAAAAGGTTGAGTGATGACCTTGAAAAATGAAACCCTAGTTTCAACAGGTTGCCGACAGAGTTCCGATAATGACTTCTTCTAGCACTGCTTTGATACCATGTTAGATTTTCTTAAGATTATGCAGTATATCTTAATTGCATTTATCAATAGGATCACTAGAAGATAGACAAAGCACAGAACAATAACACGAGTATTTTTCACCTGGGAAACCCAAATGGGAGAAAACCCAACAACCTTCATCTAGAGATAATAATTATGTGATCAAAGTACAATGAGGAAAGAAAGAGAAAAATATGGAAATGCTTTCCAAAGATAGAAACCCTGAAAACAGTCTTCTTCTGCAGTGTATGTGAACTTCTCTCTCAAAAAAAACTGCGCACTTTACATGTATTGTTGTTGTGTGTCAAAATGAGGGACACACCCTATTTATACTGTTTTCCCACTAAAAATTTAACTGGGGCTGACTTCACTTGGGGGAGCAACATAATTTTATATTTTATAATTTTATTTTATTGCTTGCTTTTCACCCCAAGGTTTGCATTGTTCTTTCTAGGGTTTGTATGAATAATTACAACAAGTTCAACTCCTGAAGGAGAACAATAAGTAGAGCTTTTGAAGTTGCACAAACTCCAACAGCTAGAACCTAAGTCGTGACCTTTGTGGGTTGTTTGGACTGAGCCATGATCTTTCTTGGGGGTATTAAGATGGGACATGATCCTTGTAGACAGATAAGTCTGAACCGTGTTTCTTTTGGGTTGCTATAACCTTCAATTAACCTGGTATGAGGGTGCCTATATGTGTTGCCTTTATTTTGAAAGTGTTATTGCATCGATTGAGGTTTCCTCTACTAACTTGAACGGTGTTGCAAATTGTTTGATACATGATTGTCCTAAAGACAGTCGTTTATTGCAGCAAGGGTTTAAATGCTCATCCTCTTTTCTGGATTGTTTTGCTTAAGTAACTTGAGGTCTGTATTGATCTAACCTAACCCTACTGCAACTTATCTTTCTCTCTACAGTATGTCCATTGTTGCTCAGGGTCTTGTCTTCAAAAGACAAGGTCTGATTTGAAAAAGATATATGAGTATAAGGAAGGCCTAAACCAGTTATGTGACTCTCTTTTATTGATGCTATCTAATAGTTTATTTTTTGGCTTATTTATTAGCTTATTTTTACTGATGTGGTTAATTAGTATTATTGTACATTTCAACTTTAACACAAGGACCTTTGGGATTGTTAAAGTTGATAGAGATGAAAATTATGTTTAAAATTATCTTGCACTTGTCACTGTTGTATTTTCTACTTCATCCTTTTGAGTACTTGATTTGATTTATTGCACAAGTTAGTTATTTTTTGAAAATTCCTAAAACTTCAACATGGTATCAGAGCTTAAGGTTTGTAGCTAACTCTGATGTTGTAGCCTATCAGAGTCTACATGGATCCTAAGGTAAGATTGTGATTAATAACTTGATCTAAGAAGGTTCTTGGCAAAAGTTCATCAAGCTGGCAAGAAGGGTTTGAACATTAGGCCACAAGAGGAATCAAAAGTTGAATGGCCTCATACAAACACTAGTTGGTTGTGGTGATGTTAGTCCTTATGACATAAAAGGATGATGGTAGGTTGTGAACTTGCTTCTTAAAGAGGTATGTCAAGATTGACTAGTATTCCTAGAAGGTTTACCTCAGGTATGTGCTATCACATATATAGTAGCCAAGCTACCATATTCTATTTTTCAGACACGGTACATTTTTCAGCCAGATCTCTTACATATGAGATGCTGAGATGAGCAGTTTTGATGTATCATTATTATATTAGTGGAGTATTGTACTCGCCCATGTCAGGACTGAGTCTCAGGACACTCAAATTTATGTCATTATAGAGCAGTCATTGATGCCCAGTTTTATATCAGCTCTTTCTCATTGGACAGATGGTGTCTCAGATGGATTATATTGCATGATTATGGCTTAGCTTTTTATATTGTGTTATGGTTATTATTGCTCTTATACTGATTTTTGTGACATGTATTAACTTGTGGTATCATGATCTGGTGGTCATAATTATATGGACTTGAATGTATTTTGTACTATGTATTGATCTCCCTACTTAGACTTGGAAGTTCCTGATCTATACTCATTGGTTTTACCCTCCTTAGGGAGAATAGAGGTAATCATTCCCACCATTGTTTTGGCTTGCTAGTGTTGACTCCATCATTCATTGTCTCCGCCCATCCATTACCTCCCAGTTTAGTTTTCAACCCGACTGACTTCTTGACTTATGGCATGGAGGACCTTTTTCCCCACTAGAACTTTTGTTGGACAAACCTCCTTGTTTATATTGTGTCTCGGCTCTGAGTTGGTGACAAAACTTGCCTTTGGTGAGTTGGATTGTATGCCTAAATCATTCTGGTCGGTTGTCCCGATGTTTGGCACTATGCAGAACTCCCCTAGTCACTTGAGATGTTGTTGGCTAAAACCGAAAGCTCATGTACTACCTGTATTGAAAATATTGAATATGCGCCCATGGAAAATGAAAATTATAAAACTGTGTTTCTTAACATATGTAAAGAGGGCAAGAGCAATGAAATGCTAAAATACTCCTTGAAGAGTATAAGAAAAGGTCCAAAAAAGGCAATGGTTAAAAATATGCTATATCTAAATATTGCTCACCTTATAAAAAATAAATATGTCCCAGATGAAAGCTGCGATTAGCTGTGCTTTTAAGCACTGGTGAAGTCCCAAAGGGTCATATAGGCCAAAAAGACCATGGAATAAAATTGATGTAGTCATGATGCCTAAGTTGAATAAGCACTCTCTAAACAACTCACCCATTTGTGAGGCACTGCCATTCCTTGTGTTGTTGTTTGTCCGACATTGGTTATAGTGAGTATTCCCTTTCCATTATCCAAAGTGTCATGATGTTAAGTAGGAAGTCATCCTTTTCCTTAGCCTTGTCAATTTCATCCTTCACCTTTCACTAGCAAATTGGCTACAACTATGAAGTGAGTATAGTCCTGAAAGTCTAGTCTGAGTAATAATAAATAAAGCCTTATATATGTATTTGTTGATGTACCGCTAGTGAAATGACTGCTACTTGTTGTGATTGTTGCTTGAATGAGTTGTAGAGCATGTCTTAGCCTTTTAACACTTGCAGCAGATGGATGATAGTTTGAGTTATTATTGGTGTCTGATCATTTACAGATGGTTATATTGTTTATTGGATATGGTTGATGATGAGATAGAGACTTGTGAGGGGTATGAGTATACACCTTTGATGGATTTGGACTCTCTGAGTCTAATGAGACAGTTTATTTCCAGTTTTGGGCACTTGCAGATATGATCAGGCTCATTCTGCCTTTCTGATGCAGTTTTTCTTCACAGGTTGATATGTCTGAGCAGGGAGATGTTTTAGTTGGATTTCCTAGGGCGTTGTATGGGCATAGGGGGTACAGCCACTTGTTTGTACCATAGTACCCCCATCCCAGAGACCTTGGTGGGCTCAGTTTGACAACGCAGGCACCCTAGGAGATTGTTTTGGCAGGTTCACGTTTCCCGAGGCAGATTAAAAAATGATTAAATGGCTATTGAAGAAATTGATTTGGGCTACTGAGGCAAGGAAATGACATGGGATGAGTCATAATGATGAGAGTGATGTCCTCCACACCTTCTCCAGCAGTTGCAGCATCTGATTGGGACCACACCTATTTTTGGGCATTTTATATATTATTTTCTGGAGCTTTTGGGAGGCTCACGATTTCCTCAAGGAGGCACAAAGTCAAAGAATTAAAACATTATATTATTTTATTGTGCCATGGGGACACCCATAGGGAGTTAGTCAAACACTCCTTGAACCCACCATGTGCTTCATTTATTTCTTGTTGAGTGGGGTACCCTTTTTATCGGTGATTTAGTCCACTTTGGTAATTTATGGTTATATCGATCCATGTATTGTATGTTGAGCTCATCTCAACCATTGATTAGAACATTTCATCTTTTAATCTTAGCCACTCGTTTTGAAAGTGGTTAGGATTCGGTTATGATTGAGGTTCTCTCATTTCTATTTATAGGAGAGAGCTTCTCATTTGTAAGGGGTCTTTGGCTCTTGGATCTGAATAATAGAATAGAAAGACTTTTTTGTGGAAATTTTCTGAATCTGCTTTGCATCTGATGTTCTCAAATGGTGATTGGATAATCTTCTGCTTCATAGCATTGTGGAAATTCATGTGAGATCTATATTTTTCTGCTATCATTGTTTTTCCTACAGGAGGGCGTTTTGGCTAGAGCGTTTTTGCAGGGGGACCTCAACTCGCTCGGTTTTCTTCGTCTTGGATCAAGGGGTTTTCATTAGTTTCATTGTGATCTATGATTACTTCGTTTTACTTTCTTGTAGCATTTCGTTTCTTTATCTTGTATTGGCAAATCTGATATTGTTGACGTTTGCTCATGCAGGATAGGGGGCGCATTGGTGGCTTGTGGCTTACATCCTTCATAGAAATCATTTGGATCTTCCAGAATTGATCGGGATAGCAAAGATCGTCACTGTTAAAGATGTCTACAAGCACTTCCAGGTAAGATCTAACAAGTAAGTCTCTTCTCTTCAGATCTTATTCTAATGTACTTTGCTTTACTTCAAATTTTTCAAAAAACTCCTAAAATACTAAAAACCCTAAAAAGCATTAAATCTAGGAATTGTCCATTCTTTGGCCAAACCATTTCTGGGTTTCATAGATCGGGCCTCCCCTTCACCAAATCTACTGCAACGCTGGTCAAATTCCTACTGGTTTGACCTAGATCTGATTTTTAGCCTGAAAACTGCATAAACCCTCCACTGAAAATTTGAACTGCTAGGGTTTTGACTTTTTCTGAATTCCGACTTCACAGACGGATAGATCGGATCCCACACAGTCCAAATCACCCTCAACGCTGTCTAGATTCATGGCAGTTTGACCTAGATCTGAGTTTTTGACTGAAACACCCCTAGCGCCCTCACTGAAAACTGGACTTTTCCGGAAGTTACTTTTTCTGAAATTTGACAGGCTAGGCTGATAGATCAGAGCTTGAGCTCTCCAGAACACCCCCAATGCTGAGCTAGTTCCTTCCAGGTTTCCCTAGATCTGAAAAATTGGTTTTCAACCCCCCTCATCAGATTTTGACTTTTCTAGATCTGATTTTTCTTGCTTTTTTCTGATTTGGGTTTGTAGATCAGGCCATCCTAATCTCATTTCCCCTCCAACACTGAGCTGATAGTCTCTTGGTGGCTACAGATCTGCAGATCAGCTTCTCCAAGCCCTAGCGCTAGCCCTCCTCCTGCTGGATCTCCTGTAACCTGAGTCTTCCGGGCCAAATCCTTTTCTGGGTCCATAGATCGGGGTATATCCCAGGTGGGTTCACTGAAACGTTGGGTTGATGCTGACTCCATTGCCCAAGGCACATAAGGCACTGATCTCCTAGCTAGCGCTAGCCCTAACTTGACCTCACTCCCATTTCCTTTGCCAACACTCATTGATAACTCAAGTCACCTATCTTTCACTGAATCTGTCTCCTTGGTAGTAGACAGTCCCAACTTTGTCCTTGCTTACCCTGTCATGGTTACATTTCCCAAGACAGTGGCCATCTTCATCAGTCGCTAGTACCTAAACCCTAGAGCTAGGGTTTCCATTTACCTTGCACCTTACATACCTTAAAGCCCCATTTGATCTGTTTTGGTGTCTAGGTCTGATCTCTCCTATCGGGAGCAGATCCGGGTCTCCCCCATTGTTTCCTTGGATTAGGACAACATAAAGTGAAGGCTGCCTTGATTGGCGTGACAACCATCCATTTGGGAGTCTAGGCAGTCTAGGTTCCACCCCTTAGTTGCTTGCCCCTCTACCATCCATCTTGGATCCACCTCACGCAGGCAACTACAAGGTGGGTGATAACAGTATGTATTTCAGAGGTGAGTAAGGAGTCAAACTAACTCTTTATGTGTTTAGATCTTGACTTGATCTTTAGAAATCATAGGCCTTCATGACCATCACACCTTCTAGTTGGATCATTTTGTTATATAAAGAGTTTTATGATGCATTGATCAATGTAATCTGAGTTTGCAAGTGCAAAGAAGGTTAGAGCTCATCCATCTATGAATTTATCATGACCTCATATCTAGGGCTATGATCTAACCTAGATTATGCTAATATATGTATGATATTGCATGAGGATGATATGATGTTGATGTCATTGCACAACGTTAGATGTACATGCTCAATATGATGTCAAGATCAAGATGCACATTGTGATTTCTGCATAAGAGTAGATATAAAGAGGGAGGACTCTCTATCCTAACTTGATTTTGATTCATTTGTATTATCATGACATGTTGATATGCTCTTGATGACATCTAGATAGTTGCTTAAGTGCATGTCTGAATGATAAAAGTATGTCATAAAGTGAATTGGCATTGGTTATTGCTGACTATCGAACTGAATTTAACTTGTAAGAAAAATCCACAAGAGCAGGATGATGTGACTTGATTTGATGGCAAGTGATCCTATTTATGCTTAGAGTTAAAGGCATAGTTTTAGAGGGAGATTAGTGCCCAGGTACAGAGGGAGTAAGAGACCCCTAAGAAAGTAGGATCAGTTATTAATGTTCATCCTCCCAGATGTCAGCATTGAGTCAGCAAAAGAGAAATTGCCAGGCATCAATGGCTTGTTCCTTAATAGAGAGGAACACCTTGTAAGTTTAGAGATCAAGAGGAAGCCAAATGTACTCCTTAATCACCAGCGGGATGGCGTTGTAAAGAAAAGATGTGATCTCCCTTGACAAAGTTATTCAGAGAAGCCTCCCAGTGATGTAGACATGGAAATAGGCCAAGTCCATGAGTCATCTCTCTTAGATGAGCAAAGGGAGGAGGTCAGGGAGTCTTCAGTTGATCTCTTTAAGAAACCTATTGAGAGGTTTCATGATTGCTCTAGTTTGATATCTAAGATGAGCCATGTCACTGCTTCAAAATCCTCCATTTATGAGGAGGAAGCCAAACATTAGGTTTGGAAGAGGTAAAGATGTTAGATGACATGTAGAAAATGGTTCTCAACTATCAAGGGAAGTTAGTTATAACTTCCAACTGGATCTATAAAGATCAAGCTTCTTGTTGACAATTAGAGTTGTTTGGAGCTCTCAGAAAATCTTATGCTCTATGGCAGGTCGAAACACATCAAGAGGAAGTATCACTACGTTGGGGACATGGTGTAGTATGCTCTGTCAAGTAGACAGTTTACCAATGTGTTGACTAAGCCTCTGTCAAAGTCTGAGTACTTCCGAGACAAGCTTAGTGATTGCTGAGAATGTCTCTCTTCCATAGAGGGAGTGTTAAGGATAGTGCAGCAGCGAGACCCATTCTCAGAGAGGATGGTACCCTAGTCAGTTAACTAGGGGTCCTGGTTAGTTAACCAGGCAGAGTAAGTGCCTAGAAGGTACCCTAGGGCCCCCAACAGTCCATTGGGGTTCTTGGTCTAGGACCAAGCAGGTTGAGCGATGGCAAAGTCCCTAGCATGTGGCTAGGGTCCTTATATGTCTCTAGGGTGTTCTGGTCTAGGACCATGTAGATCCTTGGTTTGGGACCAAGCAGATCCTGCAAGTTGAGACAGAGACTTCTTGGTCTAGGACCCAGCAGATTCTTGGTCTGGGACCAAGTGGTTCCTGCAAGTACATACCTGGTTAGTTAATCAGGTGGATCTTGGTCAGTTGACAAGATGATGATGTGTGATGTCCTCTTCTCCTAAATGGTTATTACTAAGGTTGTTTATCAAGGGACTAGACACCCCTTGATGATGTCATTAGCACATGACCGTTAGGAGCAGTTTAGAGGACCAGAGAATCACATCATCCAGTTTGGACCTTCTTTATATGGTGATGATAAAACTTATATTATTGTACGGAACACATGTGGACAATATACCTTCAGAAGATAAAAGTTTGACAGCTTGGTCTTGTGGGTAAAAGGGTTGTTTCCCCACCTTGATGGTACACCTTAGTCTTGTTGGTTAAAGGGTTTTTGTCAACTTTGATGGTACACCTTGGTCTTATGGGTGAAAGGGTTATCTTCCCACCTTGAGGTGACCCCCCTTGTTGACTTGTGGTCTTATGTTTCCCTTTTAGTCCTAGCACCCATCTTGGTTGTGGTACCTTGACCCTTTTTGCTATGATGACTTAATTTTATTGTTTTTTATTGTTTTAGTTTTGTATGACAACTTGACCATTAGTACCCTATACTAAGTCAACATAATATTATTTTTTATGTTTTGTTTGGTAACTTTCCTAAAAGTTAGGACCCTTCTAGAAGGCATGTCAAGATCATAAATTAAGGTCCTAAGCTCTCATTTTAATATGTGTCTTGACAAGAGAAAATTAAAGATCTGATTTTTTTACTGTCTTTGGGTGTGTTGTTGCTCCTTGCCTTGACGTCTAGGGTTTGATGTTGTTTTTAGTTTATCTTGTTGCTGATAAAAGTCTGTCTTTATTGGGCTTCCACCATATCTAGCCCATCTAGGGTTGTCGCCTCCTTATCTAAGTTGCTCCTGCTGTTTATGAACAGGTCGTGATTGTTTGATGACTGTTTGGAGCCCTCTTGGGTAGGTCGTGATTGTTTGGCGACTGCTTGGAGCCCTCTTGGGTAGGTCGTGATTGTTTGGCGACTGCTTGGAGCCCTCTTGGGCAAGTCGTGACTATTTGAAGCCCTCATGGGATAGACCATGACTGTTTGGAGCCTTCTTGGGCTAGGTGGCAACTGGTTGAGCCTTCTTGGAGCTGAGTTGTGACGTTGTGGACTGTTTTGAGTTGGACAGTGACCTTGTTTGTGTTGCCTGAACTAGGTCGTGACCTTTATTGTTGGGTTGCTAATCTATTGGGCCATGACCTTTCTTGTTGAGTCGTTAACTTACTGGGTCATGACCTCTGTGAGCTTTTTGGATTAAGACGTGACCATTGTTGACTGCTAGAAATTGGGCCATGACCTCTGTGGGTCATTTGGATCGAGCCATGATCTTTCTTGGGGTCTTAAGCTAGGACGTGAGCCCTATGGACTGATAAGTCTGAACCGTGTTTCTTTTGGGTTGTTGTAACCTTCACTTAACCTACTATGAGGGTGCCTGTGTGTGTTGCCTCTGTTTTGAGGGTGCTAGTGCATAGATTGAGGTTGCCTCTACTAACTTGAAAGGTGTTGCAAATTGTTTGATATATGATTGTCCTAAAGACAATTATGATTGTCCTAAAGACAATCATTTATTGCAGCAAGGGTTTAAATGCTCCTCCTCTTTTTTGGACTATTTTGTTTAAGTAAGTTGAGGTTTGTATTGGTCTAACCTAACCCTACTGCAACCTATCTTTCTCTCTAAGATGTGTCCTAGCTTGGAGGGCTAGATTTGGTGTATGGTCATCATCATCTTATCTCCTTGTGGGCCAATCCTGTTAATGAAATTGTCATTGATGCCAACATGGACTTACAGTGGCCCCACAGGTAGTCATTAATGCCACTAAGTCCCACTTGCAGTGCACAAGTATGAATGATCTCAGTACCCTTACACCCAGTGCCTTGGAGCCCTTACAGAGATGGTTTGTGCTTTGAAGCACCTTGTACCCAGTTGACAAGGTCTCTGTACCCACAAGGTTGGATCTTGGACCACCACCTTGTTGATGATGTTAAAGACCCTGCTGATGATACTAAAGACCTTGGAAATGGTGTTGAAGCCCCTGTGGATGATGGAGAAACCCTAAATGGGTTGGAAAAGCATTAATGACCGATTTTGTGGTCATTCATGCTCTGATGGTGTCATGGTACCCTAGGAGAAGGCTGGGAAACCCCACAGGTGATGTCATGATGGATCTTGACCCTTGGAGGTCCCCTTGTGTGGTTGAAGTGGTTGAAGAAGCCCATGGACCCACATTTGATGGCTTAATGGTCCTTGTCCCCTTAAAGGTGATGATGTGGTCATGGATGACTTGATGAAGACTTGGAACCCTTGATGAAGACCTTGATGCCCTTGCAAAGGTCATGAATCCCATTGCTTGCACTTGATGTGGTTAGATGGCATGATGAAGCCACCCACACACATATGATAGCACTTGGACAATTGCTTGCATGCCTTATTGCACCTTGATGATGGGGTTCTTTGTCATACATGTCATGATGATGGGTTCCTTGATGACAATGTGGTGGACACACTTGCATGGCACACATGCCTTGATCTTGAGGTAAAGTGCATACCCTTGGCTAAGGGTCCTTGGTCCTTGATGAAGCCCTTGAGGCTTGTGGTAAATTTGATAAAGTATGGTCAACGCAACCCTAATGATGACTATTTTGTGGTGACCTTGATGATTGAAGAAGTGTGGGGTAACAACAAATAAAAATACATGCAACAAACCCTAAGGGTTTACCTTTGAAGAATGTGTGACACAATTCAAATTAAAAATTAAAAATATAAAATAATAAAAATACATCTTACCATCCTTAACCTTGAAGTCTGCCCTAAATTGAGGACGTGGACAACATAAAAGAGTATAAAAACACTTCCACTCTCACTCCAAATGTATCCAACGAAGAGATAAGATGTGAGCTCACTGACTATGATGCTGACTGAGGAATTTCAGTGGGAGCAGCAGAACATAATTTTTGGGGTCTTGAACTATGTATCCAACGAAGATGAGGAAGAGAACTCGCTGCTGAGGGAGAGTGGACTGAGGGAAAACTCATGTGTACTGTGGAGAAGGAGCAGTCAACTCATGGACTAAGATTTTTTGGAGTCCGTGCCACTCATTGAAGTTGTTGTGTAAGACTGAGCTGCAGCAGAGAAGAAGAGCTCGCTATTTGACTGAGGAATTTCGTGGACTGAGGCAGCTAAAATCTTTTTGTTGTCTTTTGGGTTTTTACAGGAGTATACAATAAGCAGTAGTCTGTGGTTTCCTTTTTCACATCATTTACAAATTGAAGTCCAAGCATATACACAAACCAAGCTCTCACAAGAGATCAAACAGTCTGAATTCATGCTTAAACCAGTGACCTAGTTGATGATTAAACCAATATGAGGTGGAGGTCATACACAGACAGAAATTGCAGGCTAAACAGTCAAAGTTTTTACTCAGCCTAAACAGTCTGATTTTTTGTTGCTCAAACAGTCCAAGTTTGTGATGCCTTTCTCCACCGAAATTGATGATGTACCTACAGTCCATTTTTTTGTGCTTGAACTAAGAGTTAGTTGATGTTGATGGTGCTCTCTTTTCTTCATCAAACAGACCCGAATTGAAGCAGTTGTGGGTGAGTTTGAACAGTCAGAGTTTTGACAGTGATTTGTTTGATGTTGTTGCTGCCCTCTTTCGTCCACAGTCCAACCATTGCAAACATATATAAGGTCTGATTTTGACCAAGTTTCGTGGTTCTCTAACATCATTAGCAGTCCCAAGTTTTTACCTAAGTTCAGTACTCTTCCACAGTGAAATACACAGTCTGAACCTGATTGTTGGATGAAGTGTTGAAGGCCTTTTCCATACTTCCCGGCAGCTGCAGAGATCCAGGTATGTATGATAATGTATGAGTGAATGTAAACTACTTATACAATGGTAGATGAACTGTGACATAAACAGTGATGTGGTATACTTACAGTGGCATGTTTTAAGTTGTATTGTGATGATGAAATGATGCCTACACCCATGATATCTCAGTTATATATATACAATGATGGGTGAAGAATACAGTGGTATCTCTACAGTGTTGATGTATACAGTAGTATCTTTGTATGTACAGTAATATGAAGTGTGAAGCAAATTCTTTATGATGAAGATATGACATACTGATGTACTGTATGAGGATGATGCCTTGTACACTATGATGCATTCCCTATGATGATGCAAACCCTTTGATGATCTTAATACCTTAATACATGCATGCTCTTGATGATGATGATGTGTACATAAGCAGCTTGACCAGCAGTAGTGATGAGCAGAGATTGACCAGCTTGACCAGCAGTATTGATGAGCAGACTTGACATGGTTGAAGAGCAGATGTTGAACAGCAAAGATCGAAGTACAGAGGTACATGAGCAGAGATTGATGCAAGCTAAGTCTTGCACTTGAGGATTGGACTCCTCAACCCTTTCTTAGTTGGAGCTAAGAAAACCAGGTTGGGTCCTGTTACAGGAGTTGGTGCTCTTTTCATCAATTGGTGGTGATTGTAATCGAAAATATTGTAGTCTTCCATTACCATAAATAAAGATTAAAATTACATATACTCTTGTGTCTCTCTTGATGTGATGATTGTGCTTATGATTCGTGGTTGATTTAGATGATGCATATGATGATGTAATTGATAACATAATGCTTGATAAACTCTGATTGATAATTGAAGGTAAAAAGTTTAAATTGCTCTCACACTGATTCACCCCCCTTCTCAATGTGGCCATTGTGTCCAACAAATCCATGTATTGAGGCCTTGTTGCACATGTTTTGAGGAGCGTTCTCCTTGGAGACCCCTTCATGCCTTAATGACGGACGGTGGCCACTTTTGGAGGTTGCTTGCACATCCCACAATGCTTTATTGATGGAGCGTTCTCTTGGATAGCCATAAATGTGGCCATTGAAGGCTTTTTTACTCGGCTTTAGTCATGATTGAGGGGACGTGTCACATGGAGGATGGTTTGCTCACATATATATGCCATGAAGGTAGGACATTTTGTTGGAGAGCCTTCATTTCACATCTTCCCATGCTTGATTGAGGAAGCATTCCACTTTTTGCAAGCTTATTCATTGAGGTGTCCACCTTAGAGGTGTTCTACATGGTTTCATACCCCATTTTGCGGAGGTCATCCTGGCTTTGGAGGAGATCTAGGGTTCATTCATTGCTTTGGAGGACTATTATATTGGAGTGCTTCACTTGGTGAGCCTTTGGAGGCTAAACGTTGGGGTTTTACTTGTGATACTCCCTCTCTTGATGGAGTGTCGCTCTATTTGTTTATTGGAGGCTTGTACATGTGGCTCTGACAACCTTATTTCATGGATATCATTGTAGTAGTTGGAGTATTTTGGTTTCTTTACTGCTCCCTAGGGTAGATCTAGAATTTTATTGATATTTTATTGTCGAAGCTGAGCTAAGAGTTAAAACTTATATAAGGATATGCTCTCTCCTTCATTTCTCATGGTTGGGTTGCGGGAGAAATCCCATACAACTTAGTTAAATTTATTTTGGTTTCTCATGGATGGTTAAACAAAGCACTTCTCTTGGATGGTTTTCTTATTGTTCAAGCTTCACTTATGGATGGAATCTTCAAAGCTAAAGGTTTTGAGTTTATGAAGTAAGTCTTTCTTCTTCATTGGGGTGATTGTCAATTGGAAGTGTTAAGTTGTGGCATGTATCTCAATTTCATGGTTATATTCTGTCTTGTCTCTTGCATGACAACCATCCCTTCAAGACTATGTGAAAACGTCCTCTTTAGAATTTTCCTTTTGATATATTTCTAAATTTGGTGAGGCAATTATAGAGTTGCTATGGTTTGTAACCTTGTTGCCCTAACTCTTTGTAATCATTCCTTTAGCCTTATGAGCCTTGGTTGACCACATACTGCCCAATGGATAAGACACTAGGCCATTGTCCTTCCATCTCTTCATTTCACCTTGGACCTTATTGTGAGCTCTAGTAATCTTAATCTAAGGAAGCCCCCCCACTTAAGTTGGAGAAGAGCCAACCTAAAGTGCAAGAGAGGGTTGGTTCCCTCTTAGTTTCACGAAGACCATACCTTCAGATTTAGGACTTTATCTCTTGGGTGTGAGTTTGAGTGATAACATGTGCCAAAGGCCAAAAGCCTAAAAATGACAAATCCGCACATGTTCTCTCAAATACTGTAATATCATGACCAAATTTCATAGAGGTTATTACCAACCTTGGGTTGTTTTCTTTGTTCTGCAAAAAACATGTTACCTGTTCGATCTGCACACAAAATAAGTCCAAACCATCCACATACAAAGTTACAAACCCTAAGGCAACTTAGAAGTGCCACCAACTGTCACCCTAGTGGCCACTTCTCTCGCTTTAGGTTGGCTCTCCTTCGACACAAGGGGGGTTTCGTATATGAGATTGCTAAATCAGCTTTTATTAACCCTAGATATAAAATCAGATTTAGCAATCAAAGATTTATGATATGCAATAGATATAAGTTAAGAAATAGGATACGTCCAACTATGGGCTTGTGTCTGTAACCCACATCAGACATAGACATGCTAGGAGACGTGTCTGACATGTGCCCTAGATGTGTTAGACTCTAAAATACATTTTTTCGTTATATTTTCTCACTTTCAGCAGTAGAGAAAAAGCTCTCACAATCTATCATTGTGTAGGTTAAAGGTAGAATCAAGATTTGATGGGATTCCAAGTGTCTTGTAAATGTTCTAGTTTCTAAAAAAATTGGATCTTCATGTCTTTTGTAGTTTGTAATTTTTTTAATATATCTAACAAACCTGTCCATGTGTCGTATTTATGGGGTTGATGTGTCCCATGTTGGATACTCGTATTTCTGTGTCCTGTGTCCTCATGTCATGTGACTTAGGACAGTGAATCAAGTAGATTATGCCTTATCCTTGGGCAATGGAGTCAAAACACTTTCAGAATTTGGAGAATTTCAACAACAGACAATTTTCAATTAATGAAGATGCATGAACAACAGTCCTTAATTGTAAAATTACTGCAAATGCAATTTCCAGCGAATATATTATCCTCACAAAGATACAATAATACCTTTGTTATATAATATATTCTTGCTTCATCACATAAATCAGAATCTGAGATATGAAGTAAAAAACAGCCTTCTATTAAGAAAAAACAGTCCTGGTACATAACATAATCAGATCTAAAACTATGGGCCCTAGAGAGGATAGTAATGCCACTGTCCAGAGTCCAGACCTCTTTCTGCCAAAAATAACCCTATAACAGCAGCAACATTTCCAGCCAAGAAGAGAGGTAAACAAGATACAGCAGTGACCTTACAAGAGATATTTGCAGCCCTGAATATTTCCTCACGGTGCTCCAAACCTGCACAAGATATCTTCAACTATAGCCCAATGGTCTAGGGATTTCTTTAAGATAAAAACACACCTTGCAAATGAGGATATGACTCCCTTTTATAGTTCCATTTACATCCCAAATAATTTTCTAGAAACTCCTAGGGTGCCCTCTTCTAGAGACTTCTTAGAATGGGTACTTTCTAGAAGAGCTTCTAAATACTTTTATGTGGGGCACCCTCCCTTTATGTGAAGAAAAAGTGTATTCTAGAGACATCTATAAGGGATGCTTCTTTTAGAAGCTTCATTAATAGAATATCATAAAAAACACTCTAGAAACCTATGGATCCATCATGAAATAAGTTCTAGAATTATTTTCAAGGTAAACACTTTCCTAGAATTATTTGATGGAGTTGCAAAGGAAGTCAATACGTGTTGGTGTAAACACTTTCCTCGTAAAGAGGAAGTGCTAGATTTTTGGGAGTCTCAAAAAGTATTTACACTATGTTTGGGGGTGCTTCATGAGAATTGGGTACATGGTGTATGTTCAGCACCTGGATGGTCCGAGAAGGATTGTAGCATGAGAAATGGTTTGTCATGGATATGCACACTTGAGATAGCTTGCTCAATGGATGCTTGACCTTAGTTGATTTCTAGCTTAGTGTTCTTGCCTAGATGGTGGACATACTTCATGATGGCCACATGTAGGTTTTTCTTGGTGTGAGAACACCCTACAAGAGATGTGGAGTATTGTGCGTCATGGAGGAGGGCTTAAAACCTTGGATGGCATGTGGCAAATTGGATTTTTGTTCAAAGGATTGTAGATGGCTTGGGGACACCTGGGGGCTTCGACAATGTTCTTGCAAGGGGTAGCTAACCTAGTCGAGTGCTTTGCTTCGAAAGATAGATGGAGTTTGTGGAGGCTCTAGATGGAGTGGTGTGGACTTGCCATGTATAGCTACATCACCTTAGAGTCCTTATTGTGCACAACATCATCATTGGAGCACAACACTTGTGCTCTAGAGTCGACATCTCACTTGTGTGGCCTACAGGGGCTCATGTAGGTTGCTTGTAAGAGTTTGCGCCTATTGATTTTTCTGAGCAGCATCGAGAGCCATTCTCTTAGGAGAATGGGGCCACCTGGTCCGAGACCACAGTGATGACTCAACCCAGTGTTGAGTGACCATTTTGTTGAATGGTAGATATCTGGTCTGGGACCATGATATAGACCCAGCTCTACCCTGGGTAGACTCAACCCAGTGTTGAGTGACCATTTTGTTGAATGATAGACATCTGGTCTGGGACCACGATGTGGACCAGTCTAGTACTGGTAGACTCAACTTAGTTCTGAGTAGCCATTCTCTAGGAGAATGGAAGCGCTTGGTCTGTTACCAAGTATTTGACCTAGGGTCAAATTATGCATCCCATGGCTGAGGCACCTAGTCTGTTACCAGGAAGGCACTGTAAACCCTAGACTGGGTCTAGGCATGTGTGACACTCTGACCCTTGATCTATGGGCTGTGTACTTCTCCAAGGCTTAGCTACCCTTGGTTAAGTTACCCTAGTACCAGATCTAGGTGTCACGCAGAATGTGAGATAAAAGCATTAGTAACTTTCTTGGTTTATGATGATGTACTTTTGGAATCAAAAAGACCAAAGGGGCACTTGGAAAAAGGCTAAAGTCAAGAGTTAAAAATACATAAGGACTTTTGGACCACAGGAAAAAGACCACAGGTGAAAGTCAAATTACATAAGTACTTTTTGGGTAAAAGTCAAAGTTACTAAAAGGACCTTTTTGGTAAAAAGGTAAAAGTGAAATTAGGACAAAAATAAAATATTATTATTTTATCTTTCCTAATTTTTGCCCACTTACAGGTGAATGAAGATTATAAAAGAAGATCAAGTCTTCTCATTATCATACACACAATTT
Source organism: Pseudotsuga menziesii (assembly GCA_001517045.1). Classification (NCBI taxonomy): domain Eukaryota; kingdom Viridiplantae; phylum Streptophyta; class Pinopsida; order Pinales; family Pinaceae; genus Pseudotsuga; species Pseudotsuga menziesii. The sequence continues at coordinate 88,546 of LPNX010578206.1, forward strand.
TGCTCTCACAGGTGAAGCTGATATTACTGAAGATTCCATCGAAGACTGTTTTTATGTTTTTCTTTCAGCCAAGGCATCAATCTTTCTCAGCTAACTCTCAGCTAGGGTTTCATCAGCAAACTTATCTTCAGCGTCTCCAGATCTGATTTATTTATGGGCAGCCTGTCTTACATATTTCTGAGTAGTGATTTGTGTTTCCGGGCAAGCCCTAAACTTTCTGGGCAGATCTGATTTATTTATGGGCAGCCTGTCTTACATATTTCTGGGCAGTGATTTTTGTTTCCAGGAAGGCCCTAAACTTTCTGGGCAGATCTGATTTATGGGCAGCCTGTCTTACATATTTCTGGGCAGTGATTTTTGTTTCCGGGCAGGCCCTAAACTTTCTGGGCAGATCTGATTTATTTATGGGCCAGCCTGTCTTACATATTTCTGGGCAGTGATTTTTGTTTCTGGGCAGATCTGATTTATTTATGGGCAGCCTGTCTTAATTTCTGGGCAGTAAATTTTTTTATTCCGAGCAGGCCCTAAAGTTTTCTGGGCAGATCTGAAAAATTATTCAGGCAGACTGTTTTGGACAGCTTTGACTATTTCCAGGCAAATCTGGAAACTTGAGTACCTAGGGTTTGAAACCCTTGTTCTAATTTTTGCTGAGAATAATTTACTGTAATTTGTGGTCAAACCCAAATTGGAGGGAACATTTTGAAGAATTTTCCTAAGTCATCTTATTTATGAGATGAGCTACTAATGCTTTTTGGGGGTTTTGTCCTTTGAAGGTTTCCCCAGTGAAAAACTCTTGTGTCCATTGTGCTGATGTGATGAATGTTATTTTACTGCACTTGTTATCTGTTTAAGTTAATCTGCAAATTTTTAAGTATTTCTGTTCATGCTAAAATTCAACAACGCCTACATAGTATTGTTATCCTCCCTTACCTCTCATATAAAAATAGAGGAAGGAGGAGTCTTTCACTTATCTGACTTGTATGTTCATTCTTTCTCACTCTTTTGTAGAGATGTGACCTAGAAGAGGAGTCCACTTGTCCTCTTTCTCCCTAGGTCTTCACTTGTACTTGTTTCTCTCTCTCTCTCTCTCTCTTGGGTGCTAAGCTTTCTTGGTCTCTTTGGAGTTTCATGGAGCATCTTCAAGTTCTAGAGTTGAGTTTTACCCTTGAAAATTGGAGACTAGGGTTTTGGGAGAAAACCCTAAGGTGGACTTCTGAATAAGAAGAGAAGAGGACATTTTGCCTTGGAGAGAGTGTTGGAAGGATTCTTGCACTTGTTCTTCTTAGTGGAGCTAGGGTTAAAATTCTACCCTAGCCAGCGCATTTTGCATGGTTAGATTTTGTATCCTTGAGAAGAGGCTATGTTGTGCACTTTATCATTGAGCTTATAGATGAAGTTTCTAGGCATACATATTTTGTGTCAATTCAGATTTGATTTTCAGCTACATATATTCTTCATACTTTACTATTTACATTTATTTATGATCTTGTTGATTGAACACAAATAAAAGGGCAAATTGTTAATTGATTTGACACATAAAGAAGAAGATAAATGGGGCTGATTTTACTGCTGTAATGCTGTTGTCATTTCTGCTGTAAAACTTAAAAGTACATTTTCAGATCTGGATATTGCTTAATAAGTTGCTCTAGAAGGGCTCAAAACTTATATCATTGGCTGGTGTCTTTTCTCCTTAATTGCCAAGAAGTTTAAGAATGTTTGAAAATAAAATATTGCACTTCCTCCACTGCTGTTTTGTACTTTAATTTGCAGCAGTCCTAGGGCAGAAAATTCTAAGATTGAGATCCAAGGAACCTTCTGGAAAGAAGGTGAAATTTCTGAATTGCTTGAAGGTCCAATATTTTCAAATGGAGAAAGCTACTCACAGCATATCTACAACAAATGGTCAGAAGATAGAAGTAGAGCAAAGCTTCTTAAACACAATACCAGAGACTTTTCTCAGAGGTTTAAGATATAGGAAATAATAGGTTAAAGATCCCAAGTATCACTGTATATAGCTATAAGCTGAAGTGCGCTGTAGTGTAGTGAAACTAGTTGTAGCTCTGGTAAATCCAGATTCTGTTTTGTTTACCATTTTTAAATGGAGGATAATGATCAGACTTGCAGCTAGAGGAATGTACAGCAGTAGCAGACTAGCAGTAGTCTTAGACTCTTGATGGGTAAAGGATAATTTAAAAAAGTGGATGTGGATGAAAAATCGCTTTCTTCTGAACAGGGAAATAAAGATAACAAAAACACAAAAAATATGGTTATCCAGTTACAGTTACACCATATCGAAAAATGCTTGTGAATGAGACAAGTTTGAAAATTTTGTCAGCTTGAGGGGAACATTGACCAAATTCTTACCAAAAATCATAATTAAGCATTTAATTTCCTGTTTTATATAGTTGGGAAGTTAAGTTTGATTTTGTGCAGACAAAGGACCTTGGCTTGTGTTTTTTATAAATTAGTTAATGAACAACGTGCAAAAGGGTCAAGCTTGCAAAGCCAATTCACTTAGAGAATCCTTTTATAAGCATCCTTTTACGAATAGACTATTAGTCAGAGAGAGTACTTTAAATGCATAAAACTCTCCTTATAAAAAACAGCACAAGCCCATATATTGTCAAAATATTCAAGTTTGATCAAATTCATTAGTATTAATTCTTGTACCCCCTACTTTTTCTAGTGGTACCTGAAAACAATTAGACAAAAAGTTATATTTTCATTTTGTACATGGATGGCCTTGTTAAACAACTATTGTCAAGGGCCAATGCAATGGATTAATTTGTGTACCTAACGAACAGTGGAACCTTCGATCACATGATCAGAACAACTTATAGTTAAAAAGTTTGAAGTGGTACATGTATGTTGCAGTTTTCATGATGCCTCAAATACACATGAAAAATTTATGCATGTTTCATATTTAGTAACACTTCCTTAAGTATTTGAATTCAATCAATTCCTGCAAAGGAAACCATGGTTCCCAGTCAAGTTTGTTCTGGCAATTATTTCAATCCAAACATGGGGTAATTTGAATCAATATTTGCTAAGAAAATATTGTTTCAAAACTAATCAACATCCGATAACCCTGATTGTGTAGTATTCAAAAATCCAAATAATATTCAATAATCACATCATTTGAACACTCACCTGCCAGACATGACAGTAAGCGCAATTCGAATTTCTGCAAGACCATAATCTCATGTCATATCAAATTTATTTAGTAAAGGATAACAGACAGGAGTATATATAGTAATGTGTGCAGTTGTGCATATCTCTTCTAATCTGAGCATAAATAACAGAGAACAGACAGAAGTACAAGAAGCCTTGCTTGGTTAACAACCATTTAGGGCTTTAACTATGTAGTGATCAATGAAAAGAATACAATTAACTTGCCTGTTCGCAGAAGGAATTGATGGATTTACATCTGCCTTAGCTCTGGAGCAACTGGGAGCTCCATAAGAAGTTGTTGCATGACTAGGACCCTCTGCATGAATGGTCACATGCGTCTCTTTGCCTGATGCAGGGCTGTTTTTTAAAGCCAGATAAGAAACCTTACTATCAATGGACAACAGAAAAATGTTCATATTTCCATCCTAGAGTCTTACCAGGATATGGAATCCCTTGCACCTTTCATGTCTGTTTCTCCAGATTGACTATTCAGTACATCAATGACATACCTAAGATATAAACCAGCAATCAAGCACTTATTCAGTAGCACACTCTAAAATCAACGTTGCCAAATGTTGTTTGTATCTTAAGAACCGTTATAGTGAGTAAGCAAGAGTCCATTCTTACCCAGGTGGTGTCAGAGATGTCAGAAAATACTGGAAGAGAGTCAATACACATAGTAGCACATACAATGCAGTGTACCTGAGAATGAATGCATTGAAAAGTTTAAATGTTAACTATGACTGAATCCTCCCTAAACCTTTAAGAACAGTCCCTATAAGAGATACAGCAACCATTTGAAGACAAGTGAGAGATGGAAATAAACATTAAAAACAAAATAAGTTAAAACTTAAACTCAGTTTCAGCAAACTTTAAAACTTGTTTCAACCATAAAGTTGGAAGAAAACTGATTTCTTTGATTTTCATGATGCAAAATTGTCATGAGTTTTTCTTAGAGGCTACTTATCTAGAATGCCACAAAAGAGATTGTTCTAACTTAAGAATTGTCCTTGGATGGGAAAAAACATTCCAGGCTAATTTTATTGAAAGTTTATTTTTGTGATTTATATAATTCATGTGTGGTTGGCACAGTTATTCTTTAATTAATTTTTAAACGCATCATATATTGCTTCATGGAACAAAGAGTTACATCAATCTAACAAGGTAAATAAAAGGAAATTTTCTTCCTAAATATGTCAAAATTGCTAATAAGATCTGACTATATTACTAGCCTGACGCTGTTTGCATACCTGATTATGTTAAGGGATTGATTACTAAAGCACAAACCAATTTTTTTCATTTTTCTCATGATCTCTGGTTGGATTTTCATATTTTAAAAGTACTGATCCTTCTTGTTCAGTCATATCCTTTAAATAGGCGGATCTCTCCTTATTTGAGCATTTGGCTTCTCAGTTTTTTACTTTTAGTAAGGCAATTATGCATGCATGACAACATAATTCCTAATTTACATAAATGATGTTGATTGTTTCCAAGGGTTTTCAAGTACATGACAATTTACTAACCTGTAGTTATTTATGACCCCTCAAAATCGTTTTTCTCTCAAACAAGGTGGCAGAGGAACAAGAACTTAACTCATGAAAGGAGATACAAGAACAATAAGGCAGACTATAGCTTTTAATAATAAATCAATAACAATTCCAGAATGCCACTAAGACAGCAGGACTTGAGATTTCAAATTAGTAATTCATTTGCTTGGCCGTGACCAACTGGACACAGTCAAACAGTAGGGTGGCCTTTATTGGTCTCATCAACAGGCAAACCACACCGAGTCATCACATGCCTACAAAAAGACTCCAATGCTAAGGGCTGCATTTTACCAGTATCCACTTACCAAAAAACTGAGGACTCAGCCCTCAGCTGCAGTGGGAGGCTTACCACAGTTCCTTCTTTGCGCTATTTTCAAAATCCATGATGTCATACATGAAGTATATGAAGCAGTGAGGGGAATTTAACTTAAGGAAAAATCCAAGATTGCTGAAAGAGCTGAATTGCAACTATGACTAGCATACAAATCTCCATTAATCTTGAATACAATATTGTCTATATCACTCAAGAACACTATGACACAGAAACCTGGGCACTGTTTTATTTAGTTATTGAGGTTCATCACTAACACAAAATAAACCGTGTTCATTTCAACTTGCACAGTGAGTTAATAAAAGGTTTCACTGGGACTAGGTACCAATCCCTGTCCACATTGGGGGCCATAGCTGACTGTGTAGAGAAAAAGTGATTGGCCTGTGGAAGAAAACAATCCAGCCACTAAATCAAGAAGGGCATTATTTCCATTCTTGTTACTTCATGATAAAACTTTTCACAAACGGTGTACCTCTTCAGAGGACGCTAGCATTTCAAAATTTGAGGTTCATGTTCTTTGGGAGATATATTGTGTGTTTTCAAGATAAATCTATGGGAATTGAGCTGCTAACAACCAAATGTCAAACGCCAGCAGCTGAGGTCAGACAAGATATGTTGGACCAATATAGCACTCGTTGTAAACAAAAGATTTTCAAGGAATGCCAATGTAGTGGAGATGAGGAAAAACCTGTTTTCCCAGAAAATGCAAAAAATGTTAAATCCCTACAAACCACAAGCAAATTTATTGAAAATAAGTGAAATATATTAAAGGGAAAGAAAAGATAAAGAAATTGGAGGCTTTATTGGCAGAACATTTTCTTTGCTTAGGCAAATTCCTCCAAAATAAATTTATGTGATTTGAGCTGCTGGTACCAGTTGTCAAATACCAGCAGCTAAAAGGTCATACAAAATCAGTTAGACCGAGTTACCACTCATTAAAAACAAAAGATTTTGAAGGAATGCCACAGATTCACATGTGTGGAAAACCGGAGTTTCACATGAGTGGAAATGACGAAAATGTGTTTGCCCAAAAACTGCAAAACAAAGTGTTAAACATCCCCACAAAAGACGCAAGTGAATTGAAGACTGAAGTACAGGAAAATAAATTGCAGAATTTGGACGGTTTGTTTTCCTACCAGTTTCTTTGGGTAGGCAACTGATCAAGATCAAGTTGGCGTCAATCTTGGTTGATTTACATGAATGTATGTGGGGATCCCCAAAAAAACAAAAACAGGTTTCCACTTGCAATGTTTTGCATTAATGCAACTGCAGAAATGAGTTGACCAAAATGGAAACAAGTTGGAGTGCGTCGGTGGCTTTGTGATTATAAATGGGCAATGCCAATGCCAACATAAATAACAAAGATGGATTTCTTGTCTTTGCAGAGGTTTTCTTTACTGCATGATTGAAGGATTGTTTTCATTCTATCTGTATTTTCACATCTATTTTTTCTCGAGAGAAAATGCCCTAGGCACTTACACTTGGCTTTTAACATTTGCGGTACAATTGAGTCCCATTGACCTAATTTTTTTGTCAATGTGAGCATTAATATAATTTCGCTCTTTCTGTAATTTATTTCAGTCACATTGACTACATTTTGCCATCCATAGACATTAATGCAATTTCTTCTGTTTGAACAAAATACATAACAGAATTGAAACCAGCAAATCAATCTTGAGCACAGAAAATGGACATCTGAACTAAAGAGCATCCTAGCAAGCATTAATACAGAATAACATAGAGATCCAAGACAAGTGATTAAAAACGAGCAAATCAGAGTAAGAAATTTTACCAGGGATGGATTATAGTGTCATCTATCATATCAATGTCTAGCAGAAACAGGCCTCCAACAATCACAAGATGAATGCTAACCAGTCCTGCCTTGGTTCCCCATGTGGATTTCTCGGCTGAAGAATGAAACAGAAATCCTCAATTGAGCTCAAGCAAGAAATTGAGTCAACACAAATAAATAGTCAAAAGCTAATCTGAAACTCACGCATGCAGTCCTTCAAGCAGGTACCGAATTCTGCGGCACCTTGAATCCTCATGTCACCCAACAAAATATATATATTGGACTACCCTTTTAATGTTTGTGTGTAATAGAGAAACCCATCAAATCTTTTTTGTATCCTGAGCCTCTCAGAGTAATACCCAACTGGATCGGACCATTACTCTCTCCATAACCAGAATTTGCAGAGAAACCCAGACCATTGGATTCAGTGAGCAAGCATTTGCAATAATCGAAAGGGCTAATCTGACCAAATAACGGGGTAATGATGGCCCCTCAAAACACTGAGGACATGGAATGGAATCAAATATCAATCATGAGGTGAATGATAAGGTGGATCTCTGAGCACGTGTTTTCACAAAATTAGTGTCCTCGATTTGAAGTGAAATTTACCGAGTTGTAGACACGATATTGCGATTGGCTCTCTTTTCTGATTGTGGAAATTTAATCCTCTTCTATTTATATCCTCTCTGCTTATGGAATTAAATGCCAACTCCCATTCCAATCCCAAGAGTTAGGTGAATAACGCTTCACACCGTCAAACCAGCCATAGCTTAGTTATCGATAAGTCGACAGGCAGACCAGACAAGATACAGGCAGGCCGTGCTTTTTTCCCGAAATTAGGTAGTGTAGCTCAAGTTTGATCTATTGTGCACTGATACCAGTTTTTGAAAGTTTAGACATCCATCTTTATCTGTAAAGTAGAAACTCACTTTATAATTTACATGTGAATTAAAAGGTGTTAATTTTGTATTTTTTAAAATTTATGAAATTTGAGGATGTAAATTTTCATATTTATTCATAATTTTCCTAGAATTAAAATGTATATGAATTTTGGAAAATGTTTTCAGTGAAAAGTTAAGACGGGTTTATAAATTTGTAATTTCTTAGTAATTAAAAACTGTATTTATTATAATGGGTTTATAAATTTGTAATTTTTTATTTAAGATTTTGGGGTGAACAAGTATTTATGTTTTTTCATTTATTGAAAAGGATCACATAAGTGTATTCTTCACATTGATTTTATGGCAGTGGTTACAAATTCAAAATAAATAATTATTAGAAAAAGAATATAAAAAATAATCGATACATGGATAATTAGTAGCTCATGGCATGCATGGATAACTCATTGTTTGTGAGAGATAACTTATTTAACTAGAACAAGACGAGAACAAGAAACTGATAACTTATTAGTAACACTTAACTTGTGATAACTTATCAGTGACACTTAACTTAGTGACTTCACCAACCACAAGTTAAGTGGTTGCGCCAGTGAGTAAATATTTATACCCATAGGCGTTTTTATTTGAGATTTTGGGGTGGACAAGCACCCATGCTTTTCTAGATCACATAAGTATGAGACAAGTGTACTCTCCAGATTGATTCTATGGCATTGGCTTCAAATTCAAAATAAACAATTATGTTAAAAAATTAAGAATATAAAAATAAGAATTATAGTGGATGCATGGATAACTCCAAGTTGATGCATGTATAATTAGCAGATTGAGACAAATAACTCATTTTTCTAGAAGAATGCTAGAACAATTAGTGGCACTTAACTTGTGACTATGTGTGTTCACCAACAACAAGTTAAGTGGTTGTGCTAGTCAATATCATGGGATTATAAATTTATAATTTCTTAATAATGAGGAAATATCTACTAGTTTTTTCAGTTTTTCAAATTTATATACAATTTAATCCAAGAAAATCATATATGTATTATAAAATAATAATTTGAAATTTATTGTCACGTCCCCACCCTTCTACTAGAGAGACGACGCGACTATGCTGCTATCAATCTAGGCAATCTAGCCCCATGAACATAAGATAAAATGCATTGGAATAAAACCAGTGTAGATCCAAATCCTAGGCTCTATCAAGCGCCAAGAGGGATCAAATCTCTTCATAGGTATCCATTGATTTGATTCAAACCAAAAAACACATCTTTTTATTTAAGGTCCACATATAATATTTAATATTATTTATGGCCCACATATAGTATTTATTATTATTTTTTATTTTGTTATGAACTAACATTACAACATTTCTCCATACATGGTTTTAAAACCATATCCTACAACCATGGGTTGTTTAGGAGGCCTTGCACATGGTCTTAAAACCATTTTCAAGGCCCTCCTAAACCATGTACAATAAAACTATGGGTTGTTTAGGAGGCTTTGCACATGGTTTTAAAACCATGTGCAAGGCCCTCCTAAACCATGTACAATAAAACGATGGGTTGTTTAGAAGGCCTTGCACATGGTTTTAAAACCATAAACCATGTGCATGGTTTTAAAACCATAGTTTTATGCACATGGTTTTAAACCATGGTTTGCACATGGTTTATGGTTTTAAAACCATGTGCAAGGCCAACATTTTTTATTATTTTGTTAAGTAAAACATTACAACATCTCCCCCATATTGTGTTTTTTTCCTCACCCATATTTTTTTACGAATAATTAAATTTTTACTTTTTTATTGTTTTGTTAGGTAGGAATATTACAACATCTTCCCCATATTAGGTTTTTTCTGGACGACATTTATTTTGGCCTATAATTAAAAAAAAATATTTATTAATAAAAATAACGTGATGTAATGTTACATAACGTTACGTAACGTTACAAGATCTCCCCCATACTGGGCTGTAGAGCACCTCTCGGCGCAAACATACACAGATGCATAAATCATTATCATACAACAGAAGTAAAACACATTCCATTCAAGCATTCAACATGTTCATATTAATTCATAAACGCATACAGTTGCAGAATAAAATAGACAAGAATACTTATCTTAAAAGAATCTTGTGCCGCAACCAGCTACGTCGCTGCAACATTCCACCCAACCATAGGCCAGTGTGCTCATCGATCTCTCAGCACCACTGCCACCCCCGAGCTGGCATGATTCCCACAAGGAATAAGGAACACTAGCAGGCTCACACATAGCCAAGGATACAACGAAACTCAGCCAAGCCAACATAGTTGGGTTTATCAGGCTACAAAGGAGATGAAAAGGTTAACTACTAAGCTAGTGAGTGAGCTCAACCACAGAGCTATGGACACCTGCACCAGATCTAACCTGGATTCCAAAACATCTACACACCCAACACAAGGAAGCATCCCCTTCTCTGCTACACAATCCCTCAGGCTATGCCTTCCCTTCCAGTGCTATTCAAGGTGGGAAAAGAAGAAAACCAGCCCCCTAGATATGTCTATGAGGTTCCTTCTCACACTAGGTTTATCAAGCTGGTCAGACCCCATTTCCACTTCCAAATTAGTTCAGACCAAAGCAACGGAGGCATACATAGCAATTGCAAGTTTTGCGCATGAATGAAAAACATCCTGGGAGCCAAAATTGACAACGGTGAATGGGGATAACAACCCTGTGACCAAAATCGAATTCATAGAACATTCTTGGCTCCATGTGGGTAAGAAAAACGACACAGCAGCCACTCAGAAAATCGTGGTGTCTCCATCCATCCGCTGGGTATTGCCAAAATTGATTTCCAGTCGTGGGAGAATGGAACAGACTGCAAAATCGTGTCGGGGAAGACGGAGGATGGACGACTGAGGAAAATGGAACCCCGGCGTGAAGAAATTAGTTGCCTGCATGCATGAGGAAAATGCGGCTGTTGGTGTGAGTGAAATGAGGAATGCGGCCACGGCTGTCCATACTCCCCTTTCCCCAAGGCAATAACTGCCCAACTAACTCCTTGGAGAATTAAGTGCTTGGTTGAATAAAACAAGAAAGTAGTTGACAGATGATGGGTTCTCCTCTTGACACTTGGCTTTTCTCCAATGGATGAAGGTTAAACATCCCCCCCTTATCCTTAGGAAATCATGCCCCTGACTCGTTATTGTTGCATTGACATAGTTGGTTGTGGGTACTTAATTAAATTACATATGCACATGATGTCCAAATTATAATGTGCCTAGCTAGCACAAAATACCATCAACATCGATTTTAATCGTTGAAAAATAAAACATTAAATCAATGGTGGGGCTTTTGCCTTTAGCTCCACACCATGATTAATTGCAATATATACATCATATACATTTAATGTAAACGGGGTTGAAACCGAGGCGTTACATTTATAATATCAATTTTCAAAATAAAATATTAATAATTATTTTGAAGATTTGGAATGAAAAATATTTTTTTAAATGTCCTCTATACAACCACATTAAATGGCAATTTCAAAATATTTTTTATAATAAAGATCTTATTAACCATTTTTCTCATCAAAACTGTGGTGATTTAGGAATGTTGTTGTTAAAGCTTTTTGAGCACACAAATACAATTGTAAAATAAACATAGCAATTTCTTACATTTCTTAAGGTTTAGTAAAATAAAGTTGGTCTTAGTCGACTTTAATAATGATATTAATCATTAACTAAATAAAATATAACCAAATAACTCTACATGGAATAAAATTAAATCATTTAGTGGTCTAAATTAAAAATAAACGATATATATTTTGAATACACGAAACGTTGAGAGAAAATTTTCGCTCCAAGAAGATTTTCAAACTTTTTAAAGATCTTGTGAGTTTCTTCAGCTTTCGACCAGCCTTTGCTCAAAGGTTCGTTGGATTCGGCTTGTTTCTTCTGTTGGTGAAGAGTTCCTTTGGTTGCACGCTATGGTCCTAGAGTTCTTTGCCCTCGTTGAAGCTTGATTCGGTGGAGGATCGTGAATCTCTGTTGTTGCATCTCTTTGGAGACTTGTGCAGAACCGTGCTTCTCTGTCGATACAAGTTTGAGCCTTTCGATTTTGGAGCACCTACTCTGAAGAATGCAAGATCGATATTCCTCCTGTTGATGCCTGGATCATAGTGCATTCATCTGATTGGAATTTTTGAACCCAAAGCATCTTCGGCTCTGGTTCTTTGGGTTGGTTCTCCCTCGGATCTGTCAAGAAGGAGCGTTCAAGGATCTATTGGTGGTTGGTGATCTTCTTTCATAACGAAGTTGATTGGAGTCCAGAAGATGGATGTCGGAGGGGGTCATCCCCCTCATCTGCCACCTGAACTGGAATATTTTAAACGATTTATTACCTCTTGTGGCAAGAGGAAAGTTGGATCATCTATGCAGAGATTTGTGAAAGAAAGCGGACATACCTTCTATTGAATTGTCTATTGAATGGCCTTGTCGCGCAGCTTTAAATCTAGTTGGGGGACAACTCATTGGACAATTTTCTAGTCTCTAGCCTTCTCCTAAGACTATTGATGGATGGGTACAGAGAAATTGGAGGCCCTTGGTAACTAAAGGAATTCGTAATCACCTGGTTGGAAGAGGAGATTATGTCTTTGTTTTTTATTCAACTGAGGATTGGGACCTTATTTTTCGAAATGGTCCATATTTCATGGGCCCTCAGGGGCTCTATTTGAACAAGTGGACTCTGGATTTTGATCATGCTCAAGATGTCCCTTCTTTTGTTCCTATTTAGGTAAGGCTTCCTCACTTACCTTTACACTGTTGGAACTCGGAATCTTTGGAAACCATTGGGAACAAGCTTGGAAAATACATTGATAGGGCATAAAGGAAAGATCAATACTCGTGTGCAAGGATATGCGTTGAAGTTGATTTGGATATAGGGTTGCCTAAGGCAATCAATTTAACGGTAGCTTAATGGTCTCATTTCCAGGAGTTGGATTATGAACAACTTCCTTTCAAGTGTCGGTCCTGCCATGGTTATGGTCATTTTGCTAGAAACTGTAACAAAAAAAAACAGAAGAAGATCTTGAAAAAGAGAAGGCTGATCAGTGGACTCATGTTGAGAACAGGTATTTCCAACCAGGATAATAGAAAGAAAGGTAAAGAAGGAAAGACTAGGAATGGAGCTACTGCTGATGGGAAGACTCTTCTTAAATCTCGGGATGTAGAAAAAACCAATACTTGATCTAACCATTTTGTTGTTTTAAGTTCTTCTAAAGATATTCCTGTTCTAGAAGAGGGAGAATTATAGTGCTTAATAGAGCAGGATGATGATGTTGATGTAAACACCGGACCAATGGAACAATCTGGAACAATAAATTCAGAAATACCTAGTATAGATGCAATCCTTCATGAAAACCATCCTTCTCCAAATGGAGTTAATCCCTCTCCTTCTTATGCAAATATAATTAAGAATAAATCAGTTGATAACTCTAACTCTTCTGATGATGACTCCATTGAGCGAATCTCCAAGATGGGGGGCAGGAAGTCTCGAAAGGAGGCTAGAGAAGCAGAGGCAGAGAGATTAAAGATGTAGGGCAATCAGTCCACAATTGAAATGTCTCTTGGAAGAAGCAAGCGGACTAGACCCCCAAAGGGAGTCATAACTCCCTCTTTCCCGGGTAAATAAAGCAGATTGTCTCTTGGAATTGTAGGGGTTTGGGGAATCCAAATAAAGCAAAAGTAGTGAAAGACTAAATGAAAATGGAATCTACTAATATTCTCTTGCTACAAGAGACAAAAATTGAAGAGGATGCTCTTCTTTCCTTAAGCAAAACTAAGTGGAAAATGAATACGGGTAAGGCAGTCAACGCACGAGGTACCTCTGGAGACCTTGCAACCTTATGGTGTGAGGACAAGTTTCTTTTGAAAAGCTCATTTGTGACTCAACATTGGATTTTCACAGATCTTCAACATATTTCTAGTAAGATCTAGTTGGCCCTTTTCAATCTCTATGTTCCTGTAAATTTTAAGGAAAAAAAAGAATGATGGGATACATTGACAGATTTCATAGAAATCTGCTCTCCCTCAAATATAATCGTGGCAATGGATCTTAATATAGTTCTAGAACCTAAAGAGAAAAAAGGTGGATTGTGTGGTAATGATCCTTTACAAGATATCGTGGAGTCTTTGATTCAAACCAGTGATCTTCTTGACTTTAAACCCAAAAAAGGTTGTTTCACATGGTCTAATAACATAGTAGGGGCTGCCAATATCTCAGCTCATCTTGACAGGTTTCTTGTTCAGAGTTCCTTGATGGAGGGGAAATTCATTATTTCAACCAAAATTATGCTGAAATTAACTTCAAATCATCATCTTGTTTCCCTGATGTTCGAAAAAGAGGAAGATCTCAGTCCAATTCCATTTTGTTTCAGTCCTCTTTGGATTGAGAGAAACAACTTTTGGGAAACTATAACGGAATCTTGGTCTCAGTATGTTTAAAGATTTGCCCAGCTTTGTTTGGGAGCAGAAGTTAAATAACATGAAACATGCATTGAAAAAATGGGCAAAAAAACCTCTCATTACTCCGATAAGTAGTAGGAAATAGAATGTGCAGGAGTTAGCAGAGATTCAATTAGGAATGGAGGAAATTGAAACTACTAAAGCTCAGCTGATTCTAGAACAGTCAGGACAAATCAAAACCTTTTACTCTTTTCGCCAAGAAGAGGAATACCTTCGGATGAAGTCACGTAGCCTTTGGTTGCTTGTTGGAGATAAAAATTCAGCATTATTTCATCGCCAATGCAAAGCTAGACTCTCACGTAACCATATCTCTGAAATCTCTACATGTGAGGGAGAAATCATTAAAGGTCGTGAACTATTAAAGCAGGCTGCAAGAATTCATTTTCAGCGATTGTTTCATGAGGATGGAATCTCTGATGATGAAGTGACTTTTGATTTTTTATCTAATGTCCCTTATATTGTTAGCTCTGAGAGTAACGCTGGTCCAATGAAGCCATTTTTTGAAAAAGAACTTTTGGATCTAATCTAGGCAATGGAGCCAGATAAAGCTCCTGGGCCGAATGGCTTCTCCTTCCATTTTTAAAGAGTATGTTGGAATATCATTAAAATTGATCTACTCAAAATGGTGACAGCCTTCCAAAAAAAAGCTAAAGTGGGAGGCTGCACTAACTCCACTTTTCTTGCTCTAATCCCAAAGGAAGTCAATCCTGCAGCTTTTGATAGATTTCGACCTATCTCACTTTATAATGCCTCCTACAAGCTCCTTGCTAAACTATTAGATAATCAAATCAAGCCTTTGCTTGGGAATTTGATCTCTCCTCTTCAAGGGGGTTTCGTAAAAGGTAGGCATCTAGTTGACAATGTAATCCAAGTCTAAGAAACCCTTCATTCCAGTTTTCAAAGGAAGGAGAAAGGAATGTTAATCAAGTTGGATATGAAAAATGCCTTTGATCATGTTAAAATTTCATTCCTTTATAAAGTTATTCTCTCTTTTGGGTTCAGCGTCATGTTTGTTAACTTGATAAAATCGTGTACTTATAGGCCTTGGATAGTGCCTCTTGTCAATGGCCGACCTTCATATTTCTTCCAAACTTCTAGATGACTCCGCCAAGGATGCCCTCTGTCTCCATTCCTCTACATCTTGATGGCAGATTCTCTTAGCAGAAAGCTCACTGTTGAAAAGGAAGTAGGTTATATCCCAGGCATTAAGATAGCAAGGGGAGTGGATCCTATAAACCATGCCCTCTTTGGGGATGACTCTCTCCTCTTAGGAGGGGCTTCATTAAAGATTGCTCAGGCCTTTAATGGAATTTTTCAAAACTTTCACTTAATTTCAGGAGCTCTGATCAACAAAAAGAAAAGTGTTGTCTACGGTTGGAATGTAGACCATCCAACAATCCTTCGAATTGCTCATTCATTGGGTTTTCCTGGCTTTGATAAGTGGGATAAGATTAAATATCTAGGATTACCCCTTACCCTGGGACCTATCCCTCCTTCTCTTTGGTTAGAAGTTTTAGCTAAGATAAAAGCAAAAATTGCTTCATGGGGTGGACAGTGGTTAACTAAGGCTGGAAAATTGATTTTGATAAAGGTTGTTCTATCAGCACTTCCCATCTTTCAATATTCTCTAATGCTTGCTCCCAAGTCTATCATGTCTCAAATTTCCAAACTCCTGCGAGATTTTCTTTGGAATGGCGGAAAAGGAAACCAGAGTAAGTTGCATTTAGTTAGTTGGGACATTCTCAAAAGACCTTTAATGGAAGGTGGATTGCAAATTCGGGGCCCTGGCTTAGCAAACCTAGCTATGGGAGGCAAAATTATTTGGCAGTTGTATGCAGATAAAAAGCACCCAGTTAGCAAGATTTTTTGCATGAAATATCTTAAGGGAGGATCACTGAGAAACATAAAAGCGAAAAGCATTCCACATGGAACACCAATCTAGAATTTATGTAGAAAAGGAATAGAACTTAATCAATCTCGATTATATAGAGTTCCTAGCAATGGGGCCATGACATTTTTGTGGGAGGATAGCATCCCTGGAAATCCTCCACTCTCTTCCATTCTCTTGCTTCATCCTATCATGCAATTGTTTGTTAATAAAGGTCTATCATGACTTGCTGATATTTGTTCTTGGGACGAGGAAAGGAACTGGTTAGATTGGTTGCTACCAGAGTTGCCAGATCCCATGCTGACACAAAAATATTTCCTTCTATCCACGCTCACAGGCTTAGCTCCTGTTCAACGGTCCTGTAAGGATAAATGGGGATGGGGGCATACTGGATCTTATTCTGTAGCTCAAGGATTTACTGCACTCCAAAACTCTCAGCCTTCTTTGTTGCCACCTTCACTATGGAAAGAAGTCTGGTTACCTGTATGTATGCCCAAGGTAAATTTTTTTACTTGGCTACTCATTCATAATCGAGCTTTGACTGTAGAAAATTTATTAAAACGTGGCTTCAATGGACCATTCAAATGTATCCTATGCAATTCAACATCAGAATCTACAGACCACGTCTTCATTGATTGTTGGTTTACCCAATTTGTGTGGAGATCGGTTCTTAAAGGGTTGAATGTGACAGTCCCTTCTCATTTGAGTGTTGTTCCTATATTCAGCAAATGGAAAGACCAGAGCCCTTTCAATATCAATCAAAACAACGATTGGAGTAAAATCTGGCAGACTGTTCCAAAATTTATATGGTGGTCAATTTGGATTGCCAGAAATGATTGGATTTTCAACAATTCACCTTAAGCCAGTTAATGTTGCGGTCAGAGCTAAAGCTTTCATTGTGGAAGTTGCTGGCAAAATTAGCATTACCTCCTTACCCCTCCAGCCATTTAATGGTTGGGTTCCTGCTTGAATTCCGAAAGGAGGAAAGTGATAAAAAAAACCTGTCTCTACCCAATCCTGGCATTTAAGAGACAATGTTTCAAATTTTTCCTTGTGGTGGAAGAGGAATGCAATTCCCACTTTATTCTTTAATGGTGCATCCAAGGGAAATCCTGGGATTGCTGGTGCAGGTGGAGTGATATTTTCTGCGGACATAACTATAGAAACTAGTTTCAGCTGGGGCCTAGGGAAATGCTCGAACAATCAAGAAGAATGCTACAGTATTCTTAAGGCATGCCAGATAGTGAAACATATTGGATATAAGACTATTCATATTTTCGGAGATTCAAAGTTACTTATCAAAGTGTTGAATTCTAAATATCACTTTAGCAATCCTTCACTAAATAAATCCCTACAGAGAACTCGAAATATTCTGAAAGCCTTTGACAGGGTAGTTTCATATCATATTCTGCGGGAGCTGAATAAACAAGCAGATTATATGGCAAATAAAGCTTGTCTAATGTCACAGGGAAGCCTCGACATCAATGATGATTTCAACTCATTTCATCTGCTACCTTAAGCATGGTTTATCATGATGTGACTTGATAACAAATTTTCATCTCCAAGAGAACTATAAATATTTTGATCTTTTTGAAGATTTATTTCTGCTCTTTGTGTAATTGGTTGATGTGGAAATAGCCCAACCAACCCTGTAACATTTCAGAAATCATAAAAATAAAAAATCTAGTCGTTTGAGTTTTAAAAAAAAAACAATATATATTGAATATCTAAAACCAACTTGAATCCATCTTAACTCTGGATCTATGAGGCACTACCAAGGTTCAACTCTCTATAGTTGCAAGCATGTTTTTAAGCTTTTGCACTTGAAAAAGGGTTTTCAATGCTTTTTTGAAGATCTGGAATAAAGATGGATCTACGATGGTTATAGTAGCATTATGTTTCTCGTATATCTATTTGCATTTTATTCTATATAATTTGATCTCAGTATGTAATGTAATTCACCCCCACCTTAGCATACTCAATGCAACAAACATTTTTTTATCGTCAATTATCTTTAGTTAATTGACACGTGTCAACTCCATGTCTAGCACGAAAGGAATTACACATCTCCCCTGACGAGGTGCCAAAGATGGGAAATGGTAGCATGCATGCAAACCATGTGGTGATGTCATCGCCAAGTACCCTCCCCAATGTATAAAGTGGAGGGACGACATAAAGGTTGGGAAATTCTTAGCTACATGAGGTGAGAATGGGAACAAGGACAAGTGAGCTCAGACGTGATGATTATCTATAAACATGCCTCCTCATTGACGCACTAGAGGATAATTCTCAAGATCATGAGCATTAACTCAACACATCGACTATGATATCTTAGAGAGGAAACACGAAGAGTTCTAACATGATGAATCAAAGTGTGGTGCTATGGTTAATGGCGGTTCTAAGATGTTTGGTGAGGTTCGGGTACCTTCTATTCACATTATTTCCTTTCCTCCTCGTCTATTATTACATGCTTCCAGTTATGTGGTTTTTACTATTGTGTATTTCTTTCTCTCTAGTAAAATTACTATTTTTCCCTCTCCAAAATCCCCCCCTCTCACCTCTCTCAGGGCCTAAATATTTGGTCCTCCTTATTGGGTAGTTAGCATTTTCTTGGGTTTTTTGAGGTTTTGGATCTTCTCTATGATGGTTGGTAAAGGCATGAGTCAACATTTGCATTGAGGAAATAGTAGCAACCCATAGACCAAGGTGTGGGTAGAGGAAGCTAAAGAAACATCCACTTATCTAACTCAGATTTCATCTTCTATTCGAGCCCATATCTCTTAAGCAAAGACATGGGTCAAAACAAAATAGAAATACATCAAGGCAGAGGACATTGTGGAAGAAATGAGTTTTTGGGTTCCAGAGACAAGCTACACCTGTACTAGGGAGATGAAGTCATATAAAACAATGGTGCTCTATTGGTTGGTCAAATCCCTCCCAGGGAAAGTGCTTATGGGTACCAAGGAGGAGAGGAAGGAACTTATCCTATAAATAGATGAACTCCATGACCACAATAGGAAAATTGAAGACAAACACAATATCATTATCAAGGCAACCATATGCCTGAGCTTTTTTGCTTTTGTTTGGAACCCTCCATTGGGAAAGAGGTACTATTAATCCTCATTTCAGATGATAAAACTGAAGAATAATTTAGAAGCTTTTAGGTTTACATTTTGATTTCTAGTTTATACAATATGACTTGGGTTCTTGTATCTCTTTAAGGCAATTATCATGGGCTCAATAAGACCAGGGAAAATTTTAAGGATCCATAATTTTCTTAAAGTGTAGAAACCTTGACGAATCTAAATAATTATCAAAATTCCAACCATAAAATGTTTGGCAATATTTTGTAAATATATTCAAAATTCTAAGGGTTGTAGATAGTTTTTGGACAAGTTTGACAATTTTTAAAGTAAACAAATTTAATCCTATGGAATTTGTGCTAATCATATTGGGAAAAAATGGAAAATGACGAATACTTTTTTGGTAAAAAACCTCCAAAATTAGCCCATAGGCTAAATTTAGTCCTTAGATTTTTTCCTTAATAAGACTTTATGGCATCACAATGACAATTTATTATTTTATAGATGGTTTGGTTTCCCTTAAATAAGACCTATAGTACTACTCTCTGTAAATTTTGGTTGAAGCAAATTTATATATATAACATTGAAGTATATTTTTCACTCTAGTCAGCATGGTGGCGCTCAAGGAAAGTAGCAGGTTCCCATGGGAGCTCTCCCTTTTGAAATTTTGTTTCCAACAGTAGTAAGCTTAGCCTTTATCTATGTTCTCTCTATGCAAAGAAAGTGAATCTATATGTGTAATAAGAAGAATTATCAGTCTTTCTTGTTTTGTGGATTATGCCTATAATGGACAGTCTTTGAACTATGTAGAAACTTTCTCAGTCTTGTTTTATTGTTCGATTAATAAAAACATAACCGTTCTTGTCAAAACAACATTGAAATATATATTTTTATTATTAATATATTTTTTAATATCATATGTTAACATATCCCTTGTACTTGATTGCAGAAAGCACATATCTATACAATCACATATCTTATTAAATAATACAAAATATCTTAATGTTTCACCAAAAAAAAACTAGCATACCCCTAAAACGGGGAAATGAAACGCTCATAAGAACTTCAATATGTTGTAAAATGAGAGAAAGTTGTGCATACATAGAGAATATATTTTTATGTGTTTGAAAGCAAGTCTAGCTAATTTATAGTAGGGATAGTAGTCGATGAAATTGAAAGGAAAACCAATAAATAGAAACCCATGTAATCGATGGTCAGTAAAATGAATTGTACATTAAATTGTCATACAAAAAATTATGCATATGTGAGTAAAACAATAAAGGGCTAAGTTTGACTCTAAATATATTGGAAATCAACAGTGGTATTTTCATTTGGTAGGGAGGCTGCAGGGATTTAGGGTTGTAATTTTAAGTGCGAAAGGGACATAGAATGAAGGTGTGTCTCTTCCTTTTTTCAAAGTGAGACATATGAAGTGTTTTTCATCTTTGCATAACATTCGAGTGAAGTGCTTTGGTTGATACTGGTCCCATGGAGACCCAATGTAATTATCAAATGCCACGTCGACATATGTTGGTAACTTAGGAGAGTTAGATCCAAGTTTGTATACAATGTGCATGGACACTTTAAGTGCACCATTTACTAATCCTAATTGGACCCATAAATTACAGGATGACATTACCCATTGCTCTACACCTGGCAATTTTTTTTCTAGTTAATGGTCATCATCTTGCTGTGCATATGAACCATTGGTGAAATCTGCGACAGATTGTGCAATAGGCATAGCCAATTATTGGATCATGTATGTGTTATGATTGTTTGCAAGATTGATCGTTGCAAAGAGATGGATTGTATCTTGAATGCTCCTTTGTTAACAATAATATATTAGTCTTAAACTGGAGGAGGCTCCAGTCTTCCAAGATTGGTACGCCATTGTGGTTGTTTGTTAATAGTTGTCGGAAACAAAGTTGGGTGACATCAATACCCCTTTGACAAAAGATTGTTTCCAAAATGATTACAATGGTAAATTTTTCCCATAAACACTTCTCCATAGTTGTTCCTACATATATAGGTTTTCCATCACAGGTAGGAGTTGGCCCAAATTACCAACAAGAATTATTGATCGGTTGTCGAATGAGTAATTGTTTTTTTTGTTCGAAAAACTCATGGAAGCAACTCTCAATCTGCACAAACAATTTAGGCCCTATGAATCTCATCTCATTAATGAGAGTGTATTGAGTATGTTTCATATCTTCTTGGAAAACTGATAGGGCGTATCCATGTAAAGGATTCATGTCCTTTATAGGAATCCAAAGCCCTACATGTATAGTGGTTGCATCCAAAGGATTCATGTCCTTTGATTTTCCCTCTGCTTTGGAAGCATATTTGGCTATGCATTTCAAGACAACATAATGTGAGAGCATTGGTTGAAAATTCACATTTTCTCTCCATGTTTGAAGTATGCTAGGGTTTTTCTAGGATTATGAAGTATACTAGGATTTTTGTTGCATCTGAATTTGAATCTTAATAGAGAATATTTTTTAGTTCCAGGATTAAATTTGTCTCTTTTGCATAATATCTACATAAAATTATCATCGCATTTGTCTTGTTTTTTTATCTTCTCCTTGTCTTAGATCTTAACCTTCATGTTGTCAATTGTAATATACCTATGGCGCCAAAGATTTCCATTTCTAAGGTGGCCCCCTCTCAATGTGGTGGTCAATCCACGATGCTTCACATTTTGAGGTCATCTTAACATAACGACCATCTATCTTAGATAATTTAATTAATATGGTAGAGAAGGTGATAATCACACCTATGTGCCTTGATTCCTTGGTCTTGAAATGTTAATTAGTAATTGGTTTTGATGAGACTTGCATGAAGGATTTATAGGATACAACTAATACTCTAGATTCTTTCCTTGTACTTCTTTGGTCTCCTTGCACTCTTTGTTGGAATCAATACTTAAAAACATCTCACAAATTAGAAAATGCCATTCAAATCAATCCAAATGATTTGAGGGGCTCCCTCTAGCATTCAAATATCTTGTAGGAGTAAGGCCTTGCAATCTTTATAAGGTCCAGAATAATTTACTCCTCCCATCCTTGTGTTATTCGATCATCCCAAAGGTTCATCCCAAAGGTTTACTCCCTTATTCATTAGCATGTCTTCCACTCTATTACCTATTTGTCTAATTTACCAAAAGACTACATTCTAAAGTTGTTTAAGAAGATATTACATATTCCCTAAGATCGAGATGTAATGTATATTCTTCATAATGTTGAAGGGAAAGGTGCATCTAGCAAGCTTCTTTAGAAGACCCACTATGATGCATAAATTGCGCTCCACCACAACATGATTAAGATTAAGGTGAGAGGGATGTAAGATACCTACATTCCAGTATGCTATTTGTATCCCTTTATCTTGGGATGCAAATAAGTAGACAACTTTTTCTTTGCATTTTAGATCATGCCTTCGATGCCAACCTTTCATAAAGTGCTTTGTAATTCCCTCTCGAAATTTATCTTATACCATCTTATTAGAGACAAATACAACTTAATGAAAAAGGATAATCCTTTCATAGTATTGTTTCTTATAAGATAATCCTTTCATAGTATTGCATCCTATGGATTAAATATATGCTAGCTTAAATCCATAATTATTTATCTTTTCCTAATTAATGTCTTCTTTCTACTATCAAATTTTTAGCATTTTTAAAAAAATTTCTTCATTCAACAAGAATTTCAACTTTAATTTTATATAAAATTAAAACAACCACTATATGGATATGTGAGATTTGAACTT
Source organism: Pseudotsuga menziesii (assembly GCA_001517045.1). Lineage (NCBI taxonomy): Eukaryota > Viridiplantae > Streptophyta > Pinopsida > Pinales > Pinaceae > Pseudotsuga > Pseudotsuga menziesii. Next base: position 111,511 of record LPNX010578206.1, read on the forward strand.
TATATCTCTCTAACAAATATTAAATTTTGTATTTCACAAACATTATTTTATATCATTTTTCTTAAAAAAATACTTTATTTCATTTATCTTTAAAAAATATTGTTTTTCTTAAATAAAAATATTAATAATTATTATATTATATAAAATAAATTACACTATAATAATTGTATTTAAGGCTAATATGGAATGGAACTTCTATGAACTTAACTATGAAAATTATATTTAATTTTAGATCCCCTTAAATGCGTATAAATAACTATGTTGATGTATATAAATAGCTAATTAAAACTATGACCAATAAGCTTGTAAGGAGATTTTTAATATTCGAAAGTGTTTTTTTTATAATATTTTAATCTTCATCAAGAAGGTGTTATTATATTTTTGTTGCGTCTAGTCATTTCCTCTGCATCTCCTGATCTATAAAATTGGGTAAAACAAATTTGAAATGAGAAGGATCTATAATAGACATGTTTGTTGTCCATATCTCCTAACTTGCACAACTTTGTTCGAGATATTTCACTCACACAATTTTAAATTGAGAAGCGTCCATTCTCTAATGCCCATATGGTGCTAGTTGACATTATTTTTTATGCAGGTTTATCGCTAGTTAGGAGATTGCAACTTCATTGAACAACCTCGGGAATGGCTATCCAAAAGGATGCATACTGGAACCTCTTTCGGTTGATGCAATAGGATCTGGGTAAACTGCTTCATTTGTTTGGGATTGCCTCATGATTCATATGGCACGACTATGTGCATCAGGCTCTCCGTCAAGTCTTTAACCATTAAAATATTTAAAGGGTATTGCAAGTTTACCATGGGTGATCTTGGATTTTTTATTAAAATATTAAAAAATTCAAAAGTTAAAATAAATTATTGTGTGATAGATAGGCGAGTTAATAGATTTATTATTAAAATGAATTTAGGTTAAAATTGATATTATTAAAATAAATTAGTACTACCACTTAACTTGTGGTTGGTGAACATCGATAAACTATAAGTTAAGTGCAACATGAGTGGGCCTAATGGTTAAGAGCATGTGTTTCCTCTTAGGAGGTCACAGGTTCAAATCCAGAGGGGGGTAGTGTATGTACACCTCTGTAGACTTTAGCAGTTAAATCACTGCGCAGAGGGGGGTCCCTTGTCCCACAAACAAGGGGGTCTCATACACCAAATTGGTGTCTTGCTTGGCGGTGACCTTAAAAATAGATTATTATTATTATTATTTAACAAGTAAGTTCTCTTACTTGTTCTTGTTAAACAAGTTGTTTGCCACAAACTACTCGTTATCCATGCATCAACTACCAGTTATTTTTATATTTTATAATTGTTTATTTTGAATTTGGAACAACTGCCGTAAAATCAATTTGAACAGTACACTTATCTCATCCTTGCGCAATATAAGAAAATCATAGGTGCTAGTCCACCCCAAATTCTAAGATACTGCCACAACCACTTAACTTGTGGTTTGTGAACACCAATATGTCACAAGTTAAGTGTAACTTATCAGTGGCTTATTATCTCCATATTCTAGATAAATGAGTTGTCTCTCACAAACTACAAGTTATCAATGCATCAACTAGGAGTTATCCATATATATATATATATATATATATATATATGCATTCAATGCATCAACTAGGAGTTATATATGTATATATATGTATATATATATATATATATATATATATGCATTCAATGCATCAACTAGGAGTTATATATGTATATATATGTATATATATATATATATATATATATGTATATATGTATATATGTATATATGTATATGCATATACATATAATTGTTTATTTTGATTTTGTAACGACTGTCATAGAATCAATATGGACATTACACTTGTCTCATACTTGTGCAATCTAGAAAATGTATAGGTGCTTGTCCACCCAAAAATCTCAAATAAAAACACCTATCGATGTAATGAGCCCTTATTTATTATAAAAACATAAATTTATGATATAAGAATACACTAGTACATCCACTTAACTTGTGTATGGTGAACACTGATAGGCCACAAGTTGAGTGTTACCAACAAGTTAAGTGCCATGAACAAGTTATTTGTTACTTGTTCTCCATGCTTAATTGTAATCACTCTGTAAGTATATATATAATTGTTTTTATTTTGAATTTTAAACGACTGCCATGGAATGAATTTCAACAATACATTTGTCTCATCCTATGAAAAAGCATAGGCCTAGTCCACCCCAAATCTCAAATAAAAACGTCAATCGTTGTAATTATAATCATAACTTGAGGTATGTAGCTTTATTTTATACGCATATATCCAATGACTTTTAAATATATAAACTCACTAGCACATCCACTAAACATGTGGCCGTTGAACACTGATAACTTACAAGTTAAGTGTCATGAACAAGTTACTTGTTCTCCATGCGTAGTTGCACAAACTACGTGTTATTCATGCATCAAATATGAGTTATTGATGCATCAACCACCAATTATCCATGCATAGCTACCAAGTATTTTGTATATTCTTTCTTTTAGTATAATTGTTTATTTCAAATTTGGAATGCACGAACTGTCGGTTATTCATGTATCAACTACCAATTATTTATGCAAAACTACCAGGTATTATATATATATATATATATATATAATTATTTAATTCAAATTTAAAATGAATTTCATAAAATCAATTTTGAGAATAAAATTGCCTCATCCTCATGCAATCTAGAAAAATCATAGATCCTAATCCACCCCAAATTTTAAAATATAAACATCTATAATATAATTAAAACTTAACAAATCATTTAATAAAAAATTACATTAAATAAAAAAAATAAACTTCTCTCTAAGTAGATCCATACTTAACCCAATTGACATCTCTAACCATTATTGATTTAAAAAAACATCCATATAAGAAGAAGAAAATGGTATAGTGATGTAAAACCAATTAAATTAACTTTTTCTATATGAATATTATTTGATGGGTAGAATTTTCAATATAATGAATTGGGATTTGTTTCTATTTCAAATAAAAAACATTTAAATTAAAATCACTATTTGAATAATTTTATTCTAAATGTTAATAATTTTGTTTTTAAAAACCATATTTAAATGGTATATTCTAAATGTTAATAATTTTGTTTTTAAAAATGATGTTTAAATTTAAATGGTATAAAGTGTAAATATTTTTTAAACTTTATTTTTAATTTTATAAAATAATTTTAAAATAATTTTAAAATAATTATTTTGATGAGGATGATAATTAATGTCTATTTAAACCAATTTTAGTATACAAATTGAAAAATAAAAGTAAGAAATTACTTGGTTTGTTTTAGAATTTTATTTTGTGCTAAAAAAACTTGGAGATGAGCCCCTAAATTACTATATGTTTTATGAGATAGAAGGTTAGGCACGTTCGTATTGTAACAAACTTTTTGAAACTAAGATAATATGGGTGTACACAAGGCAATCTAAGAGGAAGTGATTTTTATCCTCAACACTGATAGCTTCACAAAGATGACAGATCATTTCAACTCACAAAGTTTTAGGAAAGGTCCAACGTCGCGTTTCACTATATAACTCATGAGAGAATTTTTAGGAAAGGTCCAACGTCATGTTTCACTATATAACTCATGAGAGTTCGTTCTTATTTTAACTATGTAAATCTTATTCTTTGCGCTAGTTAAAACATATAGATACTTTTGATCTTCACTATTAGGGTTGATGACCTCCTTATAATATCTTAATTTTCTTTTATCCTATAAATTTTCATCACACCACCTCCTCTCTTTGAACTTTAAAGTAATAATATTTGTAATATCATCCATATTATGCAAAGTATATTTTTAGTCAATCTCCCACATTTTCAACCAAGACATGGCATCTTTATGCCAACCTCGCATGAGCCTTTGGTGGTTTTGACCGGAATTTAAAGCATATTTCAAAAGTATATGGTCTTCCAAATTATTTACTATGTTTTTTTAATTAATAATAATAATATTTATATAGTCAATTCTCGCTAACTCATTCGGTTAAGGTGTATGTTTTGTCAGTAGGGTGACGTGATTTCAATCCCATTAGGGGTGAGTTAGTTGGGAGGAGACACTAAAAAATCCAACCATGTTAAGAGTTGGTGTGACCCAAGTCGGGTGCGATCCCCATGTGATTTTGACGGCTTAGATGCCCCTGGGTTGCAATTTATTAGCCAATGGTTGAAATGCATTGGCCTTGAGTGACGGGCATTTCTAACAAATAACAACAACAACAACAATAATAATATAATAATAATTTTAATAAATAGCCCGATAGGTTAGCTCAAGTCGTTGAGTGCTGTAAGTTGTGAGCAAAAGGTCTCGGGGTCAAATTCTTGGGTGGCTATATATTGCTATATAAGAGCCTCACTTAATGTCCATATCGGGTTAGCTCTGTAATCAAAGCGAACGAGGTGAGACCCCATTGAGTGCTCCCTATGATTTATTCTCGTAGACATAGCATCATCGCTAGGGAATTTGTTAACCATAGCGAAAAAAAATCATAATTTCACACATGACCCATCTTCTTTATAGGGAATGGCCCTCAAGTTAATTAATAAACCTTTATTGATCATAATATCTTTAAACTTGTTGCATAAAAATTAATGAAGTAATGTGATGAGTAATATTGATTTTACAAATAGAATCTATGTTATAAAAAAACATGTAAAATCATAAAATTAAAAATATATATTAATTTATTTATTTTTTAAAATTTTATTTAAGAGTAGTATATTTGTTAGAAGTTTTGGATTTCTAGGTGAATTTTTAATGGAACATGGTTAATTTTTTTTCAAAATCTAAAATTTGAAGTGTCTAAATCATTTTTTTGAATGCATAAATAGATTCAACATTGTCAAATATTTCAAGAACACCAGGATTATGCAAATTTAACAACTATCATATACATTTACATAAATTATTCTAAAAATTCTATCTTATTAGGTGAAAAACAAACCCAAAAAAAACCTGAATTTTTTTTGAAAACATCTAACATTAACATTTAGACTACTATTTTTATTTATCTAAATTATTTTAAAACATACCATCAATAAATAAATATTAAAATTATATCATTTAAATAAATATATAATTTATAATAAAATTCTTACCGAATTTAAGATAAAAAAATATAAAAAATACATCACATTCCCTCCAAAATAACGAATCACATTCCCTTCAAAATAACGAACACAATATACAACTAAAGTCAATGATCATTAAGGTTTCGTTGAATTTCCAACTGCCACGGCCACCTGTCTATGACGGGTTTTTTCCCTCCGAACTTTTCGTTTTCTAGAATATCTAGTGTTCAGAACACTTTTTGTTTTATGTGAAAATATGGGAGACATTGATTGACATGTTGATAATTGAAAATGTGGTAAACTCGCTTACGACTTGGTTAATATCAAATATAAAAATGTTTTTACAAAATAAGAAGAATTTAGAAAATGGGTGAACTTGTTAGGTTAATGGTTTTTAATATATATAAATATAAATATATATAGTAAAGATATTTGTAAGATTTATCAGTAATAGTAATAGATAACATTTAGCTCCGGTGCCTCTCGTTGTCACGCAGGCTTTCTTCGGCATCGTTCTCATATCTACAAGTCATGGCAACCCTTGTCGATATTCTTCAGGGTCGTGGGCCTTCTGTAGATGCGACTTCCAGTCAACAAGGAGAATCCAATCCCTGTCAAGCTCATGCTCGTGCAGCTCTGCTAGGGAAAACCCGATCGGGTTCGTCTCCCTCATATCCTCGCAGAAATACCCTTGACAAAGCCCCTTCCTACGTCCGTCAGGCGTTAATAGTTCAAGAAAGACCAACTCTAGTCATACCATTGGTGGAAAATTCGATATCATATGCCAAGACATTTATAGAGATGGCCTTGATCTGCAGGTTTAATGGACTCTGGCTCTGGTTGGCTGATCTACATAGTTGGATCATAGAGGTATGGAAGCATTTGATCCCTGATGAAATTTCAATTTTCCCTTTTGCTCTAGGGTTTTTGTGGTAGAATTTGAATCTCCAGAGGAGAGGAAGGTGATTCAAGATTCTAGCCCATGGTTTCGGGGCAGTTCGGGTCTATTTTTGAAACCCTAGAACCCCTCCTTTGATCCGGTTTCAGACGAAATCTCTTCAGCTCCTGTTTGGGTCAAGCTTCCCAACCTACCCCTGCATCTTTGGAATCTTTCTTCGCTTGAAGCAATAGGTAATGCACTCAGCACTTTTCTTTACCTCGGCCCTGAAATAAAGGATTACTTCAAGACAACCTTCGCCAGAATTTGCGTGGAAGTTAACTTTAGTAAAGGGCTCCCAACCGAGATTCATTTGACTAGCAGGGATCACGTGTGTGTACAAAAGGTACATTATGAAAATGTTCTATTCAGATGTCGTTCTTGCTTTGACATAGGACATTTAGCCAAAGACTGTCCAAAAGGGCAGCAGGAACTCATCTCCAAAAATAACCGTCACAAATCCACATGGTGGAGTGGAGCAAATCCAGAGCGTTACACAATAAATAAAAGAGAATAATTATTAGAAACTCCATCAGATAGCCCAGATAAAGAGCAAGATACCAACCCTTCTCAGACCCAGATAGAAGATTCCTCTACAACACATAGTATCCACACCGAACATCCTTCGCCCAATAAACAAAATAGTCCAGGCTCCCATATTGGCATGGAAGAACCTCTCCACATTCTTAACAATCAAGAAGATAAAGAGCCCTCGTTAGGTTGGACCAGAGTTGGGAAAAAAACAAATCATATTCAAAGTTTAAAGCTGCTCCAATTTCTCCTAGAAAGACAAGAAGTCAACAATCGACATCTCGACAAGAAGATATAATCGTTCTTGTTAAAAAAAAAAATTTGTAAGGTTTCATTTTACTCTAGTTAATATTATTTATGACTTAAAGTGAGGTGGGTATAAAGACGTTAAGTAGTGGCTAAATTATTGGGAAGTCAATGAAGATGCTATTTTGAAGAGTGATACTATTAAAATTATTATTACATCTAAATTTAAGGAAAATACGTGGTGCAATAAAGAGTTAGAGGATAAGAGAAAATTAAGATATTATAAGGAGGTGATTGACCCTAACACAAAAGAACAAAATCATATCTTTGTTATAACAACATAAAGAAGAAAAACAACACTGCTAAAATAATAACAAACTCTCAGGAGATCCATAGTGAAACAAGGCACTAAACAACTTTTAAAAAGTCATGGGATGAAAGAATTTATCATCTCTGTGACACAAAGAGGGTGAAGATGAAAATCACTTTCTCATAGAATGTCCTGTGTACTCTGCATATTAAAGTGTAATTTCAAAATATTTGTTACAACACTGGCTTTCCTAACCTTTTAACTCATCACAACTATGGGTATTTATGAATTCTTCTCTTAAAGCTTTCCAAGCATAGAAATAAAATTCTAAAGAAAACCAAGTGACTCCTTATCTTTTTAAGGTTTGATAAGCCAAAGTTGTCTTAGTGGACATTAATAATAATAATAATCATCACCAATGGTTATTTGATAACTTTGTTGTAGAGGAATGGTTGAGTGGATGGATCTCTAATTAAGGCTTCTTTGCTACGGCGTTGAATGGAAAATCTCACGTTCACATGTGAGGAGGATGATGTCGAGTTGGTGGGCTACTCAGACAATTCCTTGCTCGAGTCTCCAATATTCATTTCATACCAAAGCAAAATTGCATGAGATGAAATGTCAAAAGTGATGTCAGAAGTTAGGGAACACTTAGCCACCATGGAGGTAGTAATTCAGAAGGATGTGACAAAAGAAGGTCGGTTTCGCTATGTAGGAGGGATGACCTCAAGGAAAATAATGAGGTATATATGAATGGTACAAATATAGAGATTGTTGGTGATTTCAAGTGGAAAATGGTACATTTCTCCATGCAAGAGTTGAGGAGGCAAGGGTTTTGGATGGTGGTGCCATAAACTACATGTTATTGCAGAAGTATTCCTCTTGGTCACTATCGACTCCTAAATTTGGTGTGGGGGAACATCCTTAGGTTGAGACAATGAAAGGAACGAGTTTTGTAGGTGCTTAGCTTGATCTTGCAGAGTTTGAGAGTGAGTTCCCTCCAAAGATTTTTTAGCTCTTTTGAAGGGGAAAATGAAGGGTGGTTCAAAGCAAAGGAGGAGGGATAAATTTTAGACCTTAAAGATAGGACTCTAGTAGTTAAGATTTTGGGGCACAGATTGATGATGGAGACCCTTCAAACTTGGGTCTCATTGTCTTAGGAGTCGATTCTTGGTTATTTCCTCATGCTCCATTTACTTTCGTGTGAGTACCTTGGGTTTTAGTTTCGATTAGTAGGAGACTCCACTAAACTTCTAAGAGTAGTTTGGTTTCTAGACAAATCCTACCTATCTTTGAATCCATGGCATCCCCTATTTTATTCTAAGACCAAAGTAATGGAGAAGAATATGGTGTGGGTAAAACTCCATAGCTTACCAATGTAATGGTGGTTGATTCAGGAAATAAGGGCAATATGTGACAAAATTGGCCACGCCCTTCTGTTTGATGACTCATTCAAGTCTTTCCCAGGTCAGACGATAGCTAGACTACTGGTTGAGATATATATGCATGGTGGCTTCTTTAAGTCAATAGAGCTTGTGAATGGGGGGAACAAATACACACAACATGTCACGTCCCCTCCCATCAATCTGACAAAGCTAGCGGGACATGAAGGGTTTAGGGGGTTATATATTTTTCCCTCATGGCTAAATTACAAAATTCATAAACATCTAAAATTTAAATGTATGTGCAGATGCACAATAAAAATACACTGCGGAAAATAAATTCATTCCACACACACACATCATGCATATACCAACATATTCATTACATGCGTAATAATAATAATCATGCATATTTAAAACAATAGTAAATTAACAAGTAAACACTTATGTTTTCAGTGAAGTTGCCCAACCAACTGGCTATGGAAGAGAAACATTCCACCCAATCGTGCGCTCTATACAACATTTTTTCTCTTTACTGAGAGGCCACCCCCGAGTTGGGATGTGTATCCACCAAGGAAGAAATACACTGTCTCACTCATAGCCATAGACACACACACTCATGCTAATCTAGCACACAACTAGGTTTATCGAGCATGCAAAGAGACAAGAAAGGTGAATGCTAAGACAATGATCTCAACCATATAGATACAAGCATCTCAATTGGATTCAGCTAGCCTTGTCATCCACATTATCTACCATACCTATTGTTTAGGAGAATACAACCTTATAACCTAGGGTCTCTAGGGTTACCAACGTACGCAATAAACTTGCAGACATTCAACCATTAAAGAATTTGACAGAGAAAAAAGGAAGAAATTAGGTGTACCTTGCTTATCTAGGTTGATCCTATCTTTCTTCTTCACTCCAAATTACTCCAATAGCTTCTAGGGAATCTTCAACACCTGTAAAGAGGCAAACCTTTCTTGCAATATCTTATATATTATATAGAATATTAATGAAACAATATGCTTGCAATGAAATGACAAGACAATTCATAAATCATAATACATAAGAGTCCAAAGACACAAATTGGAAGAAAGACTCTCTTTATTGATAAACAAGTGATGGAAGATTGCAATGAGTATCTGAAACCAGTGCTCCTCTGCTAGCCAAGGAAACTGAGTTCTGCTGCTCCAAGATCTCTAAAGGAAATCCACCAACATAACTTTGCTCTAGAATTGATTATTTGTTTAGCCTTAACCCCTACCCTCTATTTATACTTGAGGAAAGAGAGAGGTTACGAAGGTTAATATGGTTGAGGAAGTTGGGATAATTATGATTAGGGACCCAACTGTCCTCGACTAAACTTGTCTTATTTTTTTAATTTTTGGATTACGACTTTCATGACTCTTGATACTAGCAAGTTGTGTGTCATACACGACTCTCATAAGGGAAACCCGTGTGTACAATATATGATCATCTATTCGCGGGTTGCAATGTCAACACTTGCGAATGATTCGTGGGTTGCAATGTCAACACTTGTGAATGATTCGTGGGTTGCAATGTCAACACTTGCGAATGATTCGCAGGTTACAATGGCAATAGTTGTGAATTCTCCCTAATCATCCTATAAAAATTAGGTTAAGCTAGAAAGATGGCACATGCACATCTGTAGGTATTTGGCCACTTCCATCCATTTTGTCCTTTTGTGTACCGACACATTGAGTGTCAGTACTTAGACGAAAAAGTGCCATTTTATAGGATAACATATGCCCCCTAAGGTGTGAGGTCAGAGGGAAGCAATGACCGAAATACATTACAAAATTTATTCTTGGAGAACTCAGTTACCAAGGCTGCACAGAGGTACCTAAAACATACATATCAAAGTCATATACAAAATCATATCTGAGGATGCCATGTTCAATAAAGCGGAACACTAGGTCCTTTACAATGATGGATTACATCATATGATACATGCAATAAGACCTCGTATGTATTACAATAGTGCATCAAAACCACAATATACAATAATGAGACTTCAATTTCTGGAAGCAGTGTTGTTGAACATAACACAATCTTGCACAACTTAGGTTATAGAGGGCTTAACCTAAGGTCTTCATCCAAATCCATAGTAACCAGTACAATTCCTACCATGTGAATAGATGAAGTTGAAGTCGAACATGGGAGAAACTCAACATAATGTCAGTGAATGAGTAGTGTTGACAACTAAAGCAAAGGAATTCACTAATATGAGTAGTGAATCCTAAGGTACTATCATCGAAACTCTAGGTCTTTGTCTTCAGGAGACGCTAATGAGAAACTGTAATGTGAGAAGGAAGGCAATGGATCCTTCAACAGGTCACAAGATTAACTAGGGGACAGGATGAGGGAAGGTAGACACAAGGGATACTTAGAGATAATAATGATGGGAATCAAGATAATCAGATAAAGGTACATATCCTTAAACAATGAGCACAACACAAAGATGACCCAAGGCAACTTTTGACTTGTAGATATGATAACTAAACTTATCTATCTTGTAGGAGACATTATCAGATTCTCCATGTATAAATGACAAGTGGAGGAGTATTAAATCAAAGTAATAGCTGAGCTGGAAGTGTAAACTAAGACATGAGTATCGAGAAGTTCAAAGAGTGCTTTGTTCAAGGATTACATGTTGCCACTGTTTATAACCCAAAGAGTGAAATTCTTCCTTACCTTTCTTGTTAATTTTAACGAGTCCAAGAAATTCAACTCGAGTCTCTCTGCATTTTTGACAAGCTTGAAGAGGCGAGAGAATAATGCTTGATATGCACTAATTCATCGATTTTACGAACCTGAACTAGTATATGCTCGTTGGTGTTTTCATTTTTTGAGAGTCTGAAAAACTCCGAAGAAGAATCTAGGGGGTGTTTTTTCGTTCAATTTAGTCTCCTAAGGCTGGAAAAGTATACAAAAATCCACACACAACAGGATTTGAAACCAAAATCTGACGACATTCGATGGAAAGTACTTTTTTGTCGGATTGCAATGATGAAAAGTATTGTTTTGTCCAATTTGTTTTTGTCGTCTTGAAGCATCGTCGGTTTTTTGACCTTCATGGTCGTCGGTTTTTTTACCAGGTTTGTCGTCGATTAAGCGACGACACAGTTGTCGGATTTGCAACGAAAGGTCATCGGTTTTGCGATGAAAGGTCGTCGGATTTGCGACGAGATTAGGAATTTTTTTTTACAATAGTATAAAGGCTTATTTACAATGGTAAGTAGGTTCATATCGTTGGATGTTTGACGATAGTGAAATTTGAAAATATATAAATTATAAAACATTCCGACATGTTTTCTATAGAAGCGATGAACGGTTTGCGGAAATTATTTATTCCTCGATGGACGATTTGAGGAATTGTTTTATTCTTCGATGACTAATTTGCATAATTATTTTTTTCTTCGACAGATAATTTGCGGAATTTTTTTTATTCTTCGACAAACCACTGTTTGTGAAAATAGTGATGTTTGGACCTTGATTTTTTAATATTGCTGATAGTCTTCATTCATGAAGATTGTGACAAAATGTCAAATAGCAATATTCCTTATCCAAAGGAACAAAATCGACAATTGCTTTCTAGACTATGGGATGTAGTAAAAATAAGGGGTGATGGGAAATGTTATTGTCCATGTAGTCAATGCAGGGGCTTTAAGAGGAGAAGAATATTGATCGCAACAGCCACAAAACATTATAGGGAACATGGACACGCTGAGGGGGGGAATGAATATTGTCCATTTGTAAGTTTAGTATTATAACGTTTTTTATATTTTTTGCTTTGGTAAATGTATGTATTATTTTAATATTTCCTATATTAACTTATATCTATTGATGTATTCATGTATTTATAAAGGAAAGACATCCTACGACATATTGTCCAGAGGAAGTGCTTTTAGAACAAGTACCGGAGGAACATGGAGCACCTATGCTTAATGGAGAACAAGTGAATGATCATATTGAAGAAGATGTTCATACTGATAACGTAGTTGAAGATGATGGTACAAATACATTGATCCATGATTCATTTAATATTAGAATGGAGGATGACGATGACGATGATAATGAAAATATTGATGACTTTGTTGATGTTCATGATATACCTCTTCTTGAGAAGGCATACGAACCCCTTTATGAAGGCTCCAAAACAAATCTTCTCTCCACTATATTGTTGATAATGAACTTGAAGGTTATGAATGGTCTTTCAAACATATCAATCAAACAGATGTTAAGGTATGTAAAATAATCCATCACATATATACGATTGTGATAAAGTTTATCTTTATTCCTCTAATAATTGTATTGTTAATTACTAATTCAAATTAATATGGATGAAGTGTGTTTCATTAATATTATTTATATATTATATTAACTCTATTTTTATTTTTATTTGATGTAGCTTGATAGCTGAATTTTTGTTACCACCATCAAATATTTTACCTCGAACATATCGATATTTATCTTCCATCATGAAAGAGATTGGAATGCATTATGAAGCAATTCATGCATGCCCCGATGACCATGTTATAGATTATAATCAACATGAATTTGCAATAGAATGTCGGGAATGCCATATAAATAGATATTGAACAGATCAAGTAATGTTTATTGTCATTAAGCAGTTGGTCGAGAGTGGGATGCAATTCATTTATACATCGCAAACAATCTTGACTGGATGAAGGTATGGATTGAACGATGTGAACAATCAGGTCATGGAATATCATGGGAAGGTGTGGCTTCATTGGTAAAAGCAACACATTGCAATGGAGATACAAATGTTACACAAAGGGAAACCGATTTAGCATATGGTTTAAAAGATAAGCAGGCAAGCATATTAATCAATCACTCTAATTCTTTTTTTTTTCCAAATTACATTTTGGTGTACATGTTGTTCTTTTCCATGCGTGGCTGCATAAACATGCACTTAATCATAAATATTGAATCATTATGTAATCTTTTTGTGTATTGCTTGTTGTAGGTAAAACACCATAAGGCTATGGTCTACAATGGTTTTAGATATCGCATTAAAAAATTCGATGAAACAAAGAAAACATCAGATTGTGGGATATCTGCAGTCTTTGAGGTGACTAATGTTTCATCTAGAAGTGACAGACATGCATAACTCTCAGAAAATTGATACTATGGGTATTTGGAAGATATTCTTCAGTGTGACTTTAAATCCTCCAGGGTAGTTATGTTCGTTGTCAAATGGTACATTTTATGATTGAATCAATGTGATCTCGATATAACTATTATTGAACATGATAATGGATTTACCATGGTAAATAGAAGGTTGTTTAAACTAGGAACAAAGCCCTATGTTCTTCCAAGCCAATGTGAACAGGTATTTTACGCGAAGGTTCTAAATAAAGCAGGCTGGTCATTTGTTGTGAGACACGATCCAAGGGGAAGGCTAGTAAAGTATAACCTACAGTAAGGTAATGAATATGGTAGTCTAGAAGAAGAAGATGATGATGAAGAGCATGATCAACATGAGTTAGATGATCATGATGATCCAGAAGAAGAAGTTTAAGAATTAGTTGAATCAGATGATGTAGCAGACAATTCCCATGAAGATTATATCGACGATGACATGATGATCATAACTGAATTAGATGACAATGATGATATGGCCAATCCTTACAATGTTGAATCTAGATCTGATGATACGGATGATGACTTCGATGATGACTTGGATGAAGAAGATGATGAATTCTATTGAAGGGTAACTATCTAATTAGAAATATTATTTTATCTTATTTGCTTTAAAAAGAGTTAATAACTTTAATGAGATCATATATTTACAGATAAGAAAAAAGACGAGGCTAAAATAATACGGGACAAGTATCCACATATTTGAATATTATATCATCAACTGCATCATCGTCATCATCTTCGTCATCCTCATCAACATCTTCAACATCCTCATCATCATCATCATCATCATCATCATCATCATCATCATCATCAGCGTCGTCATCAACAACATCATCAACGCCATCATCGTTATCATCATTGTCATCGTCATCATCTTCACCATTTCATATGATATCAACATGGTCATTACCATCTTCATCATCATCATTGTCGTCGTCGTCGTTGTCATCATCATCATAAACATCAACACCATCAACATCATCATCAACATCATCATTATTAACATCATCATCATCATCGTCGTCGTCGTTGTCTCATCGTCATCATCCTCATCCTCATAATATTCATGAACTAATTCATTGCCATCTTCATTATCAAACATGTCAGTCACTAACAAATCGAGCAACAAAAACCATACCTATAGATTAATTAATGTGCTACATGGGGCCAATGATGGAATTTTTTATGTATGTGTCGAGATGGTGTGAAATTTGGCATGGTTAGACTAGACCCATGCATTGACGGCGTGGGAGGGTTTCTAGACTCAAACATCATCCATCATCGTCGTCGTCATCATCATCATCATTGTCATCATCGTCGTCATCAACAACATAATCAGCGTCATCATCATCATCACCATTTCATATGAGATCAACATGGTGATCACCATCTTCATCATCATCATCATCATCTTCATCATTTCATATGAGATCAACATGGTGATCACATATATGTTTCTTGTTATTGTTTTTTAAAATCATTAACTTTTATGAATTGCTTTGCACTTTAGTTTTATATGCAATTTCTTCTTCTGGTTTTTTAAAACCATGAATTTAAAAAGAAAATAATAAAACAAAAAATTGGAAATAAGAAAGCCTATTTTTCATATTTTGTATGGCCATACATATAATAAAAATTACTAAGAGTTTTTTACAATTAAACATAAACCTAGATCAAATTAATTACTTTAATTACTCTAGTTAATTATTAGATAAAAATATATTTTTGTAAAATTCAAAAAAATATTTTTAAATATTTAATTTAATATTTGAATTTTACAAAACCTTTATAAAATTTATATAGACTTAAAAATTATTTTGTTTTAACTAAACTTCAAACTAATAATGAAGAAGGGCATATATTTATAATATATTTTAAAGAAGGGGCACATATTTATAATATGTTTTAAAAAGGGGCACATATTTATAATATATTTTAAAAATCTTTATATGATATTTAAAATTAGCTAAACTTTTTTTTTTTTTAACCCCAGAAAAAAATCATAATTTTATTGCAAAAATGAACAAAATTACATCTGTACATGTATGAGATCAACTATGATCCCTACATTGTCACATATTATCCCAAAAAATGCAGTCACAAATGGACTGAAAACCCCTGCCAAAATAAGCAGTCAAGCACCCAAACAAATGTGCCAATGCTCAAAGCTGAAATCAATCTGTCTGAATCAATATCAGACCCAAACACTAGACTAGATCCAATTTGGTAGAACCCAGTCTGAAATCAACATCCATACAAAATCTGAATCGTAGCTGTTGCCAGTCAGTAAACAAACTGTACTAGCATTAAGATTACAACTAAAGTCTGATCTCCACGCTGATCTATCCCAACCTCATGAACCGACCATGCTGTCATTCGGTTCAAAAATACTCCATTAACATATCAATTACTGTCAGATCGAATTGTAATATATCAAATGCTCAAACGTTATACCCAACCTGTCATAAATTACCAGGTCGCAAAAGCTGGAAAATATCAGCTCGTTACTAAAACTATGCCCAAATCACTGCATCATACTACCGATTATGTCGTATAGACTCAGTCTCATATCATAACAATTAAAAAATTCCCATCCCTCGTGATTCATAGAAGTATTAGATGACAGGTCACAGAATCTGTGCAGAATCTCCTTACTGTTCCAACATCTCTTCATGAAACGGCCTATGATAATAGCTGAATGAACCCACACTAGACAGAGATCCTCCATACACCATAGTCTATATGCCACTGTATCGCCTCTTTGGATAACTGATCAGCCACCCCATTCCGTTCTCTATAGACATGTGTAAAAGAAAGATGATAAAACTGTTGCTTTATGCGAAACACCTCCTCCAGAATAGGTAAAAGGATCATCACATGGGATTGAACAGTCCCTTTTTCCCATTCAATAACTAACATAGAGTCACCAAAAACCTGTAAAGACAAACAACCCTGTTCTAATGCAAATAAAAGCAAAAGCCTGAGTGTCATTAATTCAGCATAGTTGTTTGTTCCCCTCCCTAATCCAGCTGAGAAATGAAAATAATGAGACTCAGATTTGTACAAAACACCACCCCCACCACAGCTCAATTGCCTTTCTTGAGATGCTCCATCAAAGAAGCCCCAGGGAATAGCTTTGTCTATCAATTCCTCCCTCACAGGCCTATTCTTGAGTAGCTTCTCCAGTTCCCTAAAATGGTGAAAAATTGCAACAATATGAGCCACAACAGACTCCATCGATATTCTACAGTCCTGAAAAATAATCTTGTTGCGTGTTAGCCAAATCCCCCAAGCAAAGATACAGGGAACAGCTCGGAGAGTTTTATGTCCCGACCACCAGCTTTGAAAAGCATTGAGAGCAGAGTCTCCCTGCCACCCCCCGATGTATCCCAACTGATTACCAACTTCAATCCATATAGTTTGAGAAAAACTACATTGAACAAAGAGATGATGAATAGTTTCCTCAGCCTTCCGACACAGCGCACAAAATCTTGGTCCTTCAATAAATCTCTTTTGCAAAATGTCCCATGTTGGAGCTTTATTTTCCAAAATAGCCCAGAAGAGTAACTTGGCCTTACCCGGGCATTTTAGCTTCCACAGTTGTTTCCACCACCAAACCAATTCTCGATCATGGACCAACACATTGAGCTGAATATAACCATGTTTAGGAGTATAACACCCTAAAGGATGATAATCCCAAACCAATTTATCATCCCTGTTAGACAATCTGACATTTGAAACCCTTAGCTGCCTTATAAATCCCTCCCAAGCCTCCTGCAGATCCACATGAATATCAAGTCTCTGAGCACTGATCCATCCTTGATGCCATAATGAAGAATTTTCTTGATCCTCAATATCAGCAATAAAAATACACCCTCTTGTTTCCAAGTGAAATCGTAGCTCCTCAGGAAGAACACTATCCCTCCCACAGCCCACCCAAGGATCAATCCCAATACGAACCATTCTCCCATTACCAATTCTCCACACCAAACCAGAGCCAACCAGATCAAAATGCTTTACCACCGCTTTCCAGACCACAGAGCAATTTGACCGAGATTTGTTTGCCAACCGAATCCACTCAATGAGAGTCAATGGAGCAATATATTTATGATACACTACTCTAGTCCAGAGACTCTATGTATGAATAAGTCTCCATGAGACTTTTGCTCCTAATGCCTTTGCAAAAAGGAAAATATTTTTTAACCCCCACCCTCCCAATGCTTTGGGAACAACAATTTTCTCCCACCTCACCCACACCATTGCTCTATGATCATGCTTACCTCTCCACAAGAAAGAAAAACATAGCCTGTGAACCTGTTCCAGAATCCCCTTAGGCAGCCATGCAAGGGACATCCAGTAGACGGGTATTGCTTCCAACACAGATTTTACCAGCACTAGTCTCCCAGCCCGAGAGAGCCATTTATGACTCCAAATTTTTAGTCTTTTCTCCAATTTGGTCAATAACCAATGCCAATATGCCTTCAGGTAAGAGTTCGGTTTTAAGAAAAACCCCAAATAATTTATCCCAGCATCCAAATCCATAATTTGAAAAGGCAAATGATGGGAAATACTGAAAGTCTCCTGTTCAGATAAGTTCGAGCATGATATAGTGGATTTTCCAATATTTACCACCATACCCGTAGTAGTTTGTAACAGATTTAGTCCTTCAGACACCTTATCAATATCCTGTCTCGATCCATTGGTGAAAATCAGTATATCATCAACAAAAATAAGGTGTGTAATATACAATACCTGGGAGATGGCAATTCCACGAAAAGTCCCTTCCGCTTTTGAAGACAAAATAAAGCGACTGAGTCCTTCAGCAACAAGAAGAAACAAAAGGGGAGAAAGAGGACACCCTTGACGAAGACCCCTTCCTGCATGGAAGAAAGGGCTAGCAGCTCCATTAATGAGAATTGCAAAACTCACCATACTGATACAAGCCATAATCCATCTAACAAAATCATAACAGAATCCCAGATGTGTAAGCAGCATCCTAATGTATAGCCAACTGACCCGATCGTAAGCCTTTGAGAGATCAATCTTAATCACTGCTCCTTTCTGTTTCTGAACTTTCAAAGTATGAAGGCCTTCCTGAGCAACTCCAATGGCCTCATGAACTTGACGTCCCTCCAGAAACCCAAATTGCTCACTAGAAATATGTTCAGACAAAACGGATTTGAGTCGCTTTCCAATAACCTTAGAGATGATCTTATATAAACAATTGCAAAGTGATATAGGCCTGTAATCCTCAAAACTGTCAAGGTTATCCACTTTTGGGATAAGAGCAATAAAAGTAGTATTGAGTGGGCCATGTATAAACCCAGCCTTACGAGATTCCTCAACAACTGACAAAAGCTCCTCATCGAAGAAATCAAAGAAACCCAAGAAAAATTCAGCAGGCCAACCATCAGGCCCGGGGCTTTTATCTTTTTGAAACGAGTGTAGAACCCCAAATAGCTCCTCCATCGAAACTTCCCCCATCAACATCCTGTTTTCCTCCCCATCCACAAATCGGGGAAAGAGCTGTGCCACCCGAATGACCTCAGCAATAGTAGCTCCAGATTGAGCAGAGTATAAATCCCCAAAATATTTAACACCCATATCAGCCAGCCCATCGAAATTAGACACCGGTTCCCCTTCAGCCGAAGGCATCTCCCAAATAGAATTGGAAAATTTTCTCCCCTTAGCATAAGCTTGAATTTTTTTTGTATTCTCATCTCCACACTGAAGCCAAATTGCTCTGCTCTTCAACCTCCACAATTCTTCTCGCTCACAGAAAATTATATTCCGCTTCTTTTCCAAAGTAATGAGTTCATCCTTACTCTGTTCATCCAAAAACCCCATTCCTGAACAGTGAAGCAATCTGTCAATAGCCAATTCACAATTCTTCAACATCAAATCATCATTCACCTGCTTAGCTTGAGCCCAAGAGATAGTAGCCTCATTTATGCGTTTCATATTTTGATAAAAATGTACCCCCGCATGCTCCAAAGAAATTTGTGGACGATGATCTCACAAATCCTTCACCAAAGATTGAAAACCCTCATCCTTCAACCAGATGGAGTTAAATTTGAATGGGCTAGGGGGTTTCCTCCTATGTCCCTGAAATTCCAGAAATATGGGGCAATGATCAGAAATCCCACCTGTCCCCACCCACTGCCGAACCAGATCCACCCCAAGAGCCAAAGATTCAGCCACCAAGAACCGATCCAATCTCTTAGCTACCCTTTGTTCCCCTGCTCTCTTATTTCTCCATGTAGGGACAAGCTTTGCCGGGAGGATATCCAGAAGATCCTTCCTCGCAAAATATTGAATGAAAAAATTAGCCAAAATATCTGGAGCAGCCCTAGGCCCCCAGACCTCAGATGCTCATAGTGACAGATTAAAGTCTCCCCCCATAATAACCTCAGTGTCTTCGAAAAGGTCCATATGGAACAAAGAATCCCAAAATCTAACTCTGTTCAAATATGGCCCATAGATGTTAAGAATCGTGAGAGTCTTTCCAATCTCAGAGTCCCATACAACCAACCCCACACCAGAATGAATTCCCCAAGAACAGTCACATCTACAGCTTTGAACCTTCCATCCTGAGGCCAGACCTCCAGAATGTCCCTTTGCATCCACAACCATAAACTTCCAACCAGAAAGCAAAGATTCTAAAGCCCTAACAACCTCCTCACTACCCCCCAAAGTTTCCTGAAGCAGAATAACATCCGGCTGATTTAACTCCACTAGCCTTCAAAGAGACGATTTTTTGAGGGGACTCGCCAACCCCCGACAATTAAAGGACATAACTTTCATTTGGGAGACCCCGCCTGGGCTTTCACTGCTCTAAGTGCCCATTCAATTGAAGATTGTGTCCCCATCCCTAAATCCACCTTTGCTCGATCTTGTGCTTTTGACAAAAGAGACTTTCTGCCACGACCTTTCCCTGCCACACGCAAAGACAAATCAGTAAGACCTTTCCCTCCAGAGCCCTCAAAGGATATCTCCCTATTTCTAAGAGCATATCTGATACAACTACCCTTAGAGCTGGTAAATTTTTTTGTAGAAACAATGGAAGGGGAGAAAACATAATCAGCCAATGGCAGAGGACAATTATCAGCCTGACAGTGGACAGTCGATTTGACTAAAGGAGAACTGGAAAACAAAACCCCCCCCATAACATCAGAGACAACAACTGGAGAAGTACAAGTCTTCAAGGAACCATCCAGCGAAGAGGAAAACAAAGTATTAATCCCTGCCCCCATTCTGTCATCCCCCAAATCCCCAAGAACCTTCTTGCCAATGTCCACATCACTCCTGTCTGATGTAAAAGTGATATTACTAGAATCAACCTGGATCGCTGGTTCAGTGGCCTTCGCCCTTACATCCAAATGCCCAGAATTTAATGCCCCCATATCAGCATTATCCCCCAGCACCTTAGGAACAGCTTTTCCATCTATTGCTTTGCTGGCCTTAAAAAGAAGCGGACAATTAGCCACCATATGACCACATGAATGACATCGGTGACACCTAAACGGCACACCCACATAGTCAAGAAGCTGCACAAAGTCCCCATCCTTCGTCTGAATATTTATCTCAGAGGAGAGACTCAACCGCAAATCTATCTTTACCAGTAATTTGGCCACCGAATACTTTCCTGTCTCCAAAAAAGATAAATCAGCACATACAAATTCACCCAGAAAATTCCCAATTGCTGCAAAACGGTTCTCATTCCATAGATGCATAGGAAAACCTGGAAGTTTAACCCACAAAGGCTCCTTGTTAATCTTCTCCTTTTGAGAATCGAAAAAAGGTGTCCAGCGTTTCAAGACAGAAGGAACCCCTTGTATTGACCACTGCCTTCCCAAAACAGCATCAACCTCCTCTTTACTGTGCATAATGAATGAAAACCACCCTTTAGTCAATACCCTCACTTCAGGTACATTAATCAGCAAATGTGCCCATTGCTCGACCGCCCACCTCCGGAGAAAACCACAGCCAAAATAATTGCCACGAACATGCCCAACCACTGCTGTCATGGACATATCCTCAGCCTCTGCCAATGAGACATCCACCCCCAACACCAGCTTGTCCCTACGCAACCTATTCTTAACAGCCTTAGGGCTTTTTTTGGATCTCTCCTTCGCTGAACCCTCTTGAAATTCAGCCTCAGGAGACCTTTCATGACTGCCCAGATCAACCACCGCCTGATCCCTGGAAGAAAAGGCCTCCCTATCCCTACCTCCAGTATCCAGCATTGTGTCAATACCCTGATCAGAACCATAATCTCCCTTCAATTCCGAATTCTGACCTCCAAGAAAAGGAGAAAGACTCGTAACAGGGATCTCCGATGAATTTGCAGGAAAATTTGTAAATGACCCAGTCTTGTAAATTTGTAAATTTGTAAAGACTCGTAACAGGGATCTCTGATGAATTTGTAAATTTGTAAATGACCATATACAAAAAGAGCATAAGGTATTCTTGGAGTAGACCAAAAATTATTACATAGAAAATTTTTCTCCCTCAAAGACAGCTCACTGCCAATTGAACCTCAATTAAGGAAGCAAATGAAAAGTGCTGGAATCTCCGTTGATGCATAGCTTTCCTTGTAATAACAGACATGCTTGATTTGCTAGGGAGTTTGCCCGATTATTTAACTCTCGTAGAATGTGAAAAGAAGAAACCTTTTAAAAAACATTCAAAATATTTTGGATTTGCTGCAAGGTTTTATTCAGAGAAGGATTATTAAAATGATCATCAAAGTTTAGCAATCAGTTATCAACAACTCTGAATCTCCAAAAATTTGAATAGACTTATATCTAGTTTCCTTTGTGATCTGGCACGCCGTGAGAATACTATAGATTTCAGCCTGATTATTCGAACTTGTTCCTAGTCCCAAGCTGAAACAGGTTTCAATCATTTTGTCTGGGGAAATAATCAACTCACCAGGGCCAACTAACCCAAGGTTCCCCTTGGACGCACCATCAAAGAATATAGTAGCTAAATTGATGCTCTTCCACCATGATGTAAATACTACATCACTCAATCTCAATCGCCAGGAAGGAGCATACCGTTTGGTTTAAGAATGACAGTCTTTCTCACAAACGCAGAAGATCCCAACCAAACTAAAATCGCTGGAGGCATTGAGGAGCTTGAAACAAAATTGCATATTGATTCCTTAATAAGAACTTTCACTTTTCATGCCACAACATTGGGAGTCGATTGATTGTTGTTAAATATCCATTAGTTTTTGGCTAACCACAATTTCCACCATACCGCTTTTGGAACTGATATCTAGATTTTAAACAATTATGATTTTTTCCCAGATATCTCAGGCAACCATTCTTTCCAAGAGATAAAAGTTGGGACAACTGCCGATTGAGAAGGAATGACAACGCTCAACCCATGGAGAACAAGCTCCCACACATTCTGCGTGAACTCACAATTAATGAATAAATGATCTAATGATTCAAAAGCTGAATTGCAAAAGCAGCACCAGAACGGCCCATTAAACCCACATTTACTCATATTTTCACCAGTCAATACCCTTTTGTGCATGAGCAACCACGAGAAGAAGTTCACCTGGGGTAGACTGTAAGGAGACCAAATCGACTTCTAACACTCAGGAGAAAGACAAGAAACATAAGGAGTTTGCAAAATAGAGAAACCTTGAGCAGCTAAATAAAATCCAGTCTGACCCCAACCCCATTGATCTTTAGAAGAAGAGTGAACTGGTGCAAGACCAGAGAGAAATGAAATCAATAGTTTCTGTTGAGAAAGTAGATAGACTGGAATCTCCGGAAAAGACCAACCAACCCAATTCCCTACGCTATCCCAAATACAAATGTCTGCAAGCCGAAGAAGACCTTTATTAATCATCCACAACTTGATCTCTGATATCGAGGAAACAGTGGAGAGAGGAGAATTTCCTAAGATTTTATCATCCCATAAAAAAATCCGCTTCCCATTTCCAGGAATTCTATAAAGCTGATGTTGGAATTTATCTATTCCTCTTCTGCATAAGTTCCAAATTGTTGTGCCTGTAGGGGTATTAACGGTTTTTAAATTTCTCAAAGATCCTCCTTTAAGACATTTCATCCAAATGATCTTACTTACCAGATGTTTTTAATCAGCATACAGTTTCCAAATGATTTTACCTCCCAAAGCTAGATTAGCCAATCCAGGATCACGAATCTGCAATCCACCTTCCGTAATAGGTCTTTTGAGTATATCCCAGCTTACCAGATGCACCTTATTCTGATTACCTTTTCCACCATTCCAAAGTAAGTTCCGAAGTAGCTTGGAAATCTGATCTGAGATAGCCTTGGGAGCAAGAAGCAGAGAAGACTGGAATATGGGAAGGGCTGAAAGGTCCGCCTTGATCGGAATCAACTTCCCGACCTTAGTTAACCATTGACCACCCCAATCAACTATTTTTGCTTTAATTTTACTTATTACTTTAGGCCAAAGTGAAGGAGGACTTAGTCCCAAGGTTAATGGAAGGCCCAAATATTTGATCTTAACCCACTTATCAAAACCAGGGAATCCCAAGAAGCAAGCAATTTTGGAAATTGTCCAATGGTCCACATTCCAACCATAAACAACAATATTACTTTTGTTAATTAGAGCTCCTGTAGATGAACACATTTTTTGTAAAATTTCATTGAAGGCCCGAGCAATATTTAAATATGCCCCTCCCAAAAGAAGGGAATCATCTGCAAAGAGGGCGTGATTAATAGGAACCACTCCTCTTGTTTCCTTTGTACCTGGGATAGAGCCTGCAACCAAATATGTTGAAAGCTTTCTACTTAGAGTTTCAGCCATCAAAATATAAAGAAAAGGTGACAAAGGACACCCTTGTCGGAGTCCTCTTGAAGCTTGAAAACATTATGTTGGTCTACCATTGACAAGGGGCGCTATCTAGGGCCTATCAGTGCAAGCTTTTATCAAACTAAGAAATTCAACGCTAAAACCAAAAGAGAGTAATACTTTATAGAGAAAGGAAATATTAACACGGTCAAAAGAGTTTTTCATGTCCAACTTGATGATCATGCCTTTCTCCTTCCTTTGAAAAATGGAGTGAAGAGCTTCTTGCACTTGAATCACATTATCAACTAGTTGCCATCCTTACAAACCCCCCTAGAGAGGAGAAATATGATTTCCTAACAAAGGCTTAATTCTATTAGCTAAGAGTTTGGCTAAGATTTTGTAAGAGGTGTTACACAACGAGATAGGGCGAAATATCTCAAAATTTACAGGATTTACTTCCTTAGGTATTAAAGCAAGGAAAGTGGAATTGGTACACCCTCCCACTTTGGCTTTTTTATGAAAGGCAGAAATCATACGAAAAAGATCATTCTTAATTACATTCTAGCAGACTCTATAAAAATGGATAGAGAATCTATCCGGCCTGGGAGCTTTATCCGATTCCATTGCCCAAATGACATCCACTATTTCCTTTTCAGAAAAAGGTCTCCCTAGGCCAACATTTATCTCTGAACTGACTAACTTCTTCATCTGAAATGTTGTCCTCTTGAAACAAATTCTGAAAATGTAATTTTGCAGTTTGTTGTAATAGCGTGTGGCCTTTTATGACTTCCATAGAATAGATTTCAGAAATATGATTTCTAGATAAACGAACTCTGCATTGTTTATGAAAAAAGGCTGAGTATTTATCATTAGATTGCAGCCAAAGATTGCGGGACTTAAGTCGCAGACCCTCCTCTTCTTGGAGAAAGGAAAGAAAGAAATTAAGTTGTATGACCTGCTCAGTAACCAGAAGTGATTTGGTGATTTCATCTTCCTCCATACCCAGCTGAAGCTCAACTAAAATATGCACTTTGTCTTTCCTGTTGCTCATTGGTGTAATAAGAGGTTTTTTAATCCAGCTTTTCAGAGAGTACTTAGTACACTTGAGCTTCTATTCCCAAATGAAGATGGGGGATCCTTCAAAATACTGAGACCAAGCCTGAATCATTGTTTCCCAGAAGCCTTCTCTCTCGATCCAAAGAGGGCTGAATCGAAACGGTATGGGGCCTAGATCTTCCTCTTCTTCCAAAACCAAGGAGATGGGATGATGGTCAGAAGTTAACTTAGGCAAAATTTTGGAAGAAATTATTATTTTCCCCTCCATCAAATAGCTTTGGAAAATAAATCTATCTAAACATGTAGAAATACTGGCAACCCCTACTCTATTATTGGACCAAGTGTATTGCCCAGACTTGGGTTTGAAATCAAGAAGATCATGAGCCCGGATCAAAGACTCCACAGTTTCCTGGAGAGGATATTTACCCCTTACACTTCCTTTTTTCTCATTAGGGTCTAAAATTGTACTGATATCCCTTGCCACTATGGTATTGTTGAGAGTGTTGATTTCTATGAAATATGTTAGATAATTCCAACAATCCTTTTTCTCTAAAAAAATTACTGGAACATAAAGGTTAAAGAGGGAAATTGAAATCTTACTAGAAGAATGCTGAAGTTCAGTATAAATCCAAAGTTGCGTAGTAAACGAGTTTATCAAAAGGAACATACCAAGTTTTTCTTAAAGAAAAAAATAGACTCCAGGGCATCTTAGGTGAAAAACAAAATACTCCTAGGCCATATTTAGTAAAAACAAATAAAAGGAGGGGCCCTAAAAATGAAAATTTTGGGGAAAAATGTTGCAGCTGCAACAATTGGCGACTATCTAGCGAACACAGATCTCTGAACAATTTACTCTTTGATCAACAAACTGTTTTGACAATACCAACATGCTGAATTCTTCAAGATATATGGATTTCCCAAAATGTAAGATGTATGCACTTTAATCATTGATTATAGTCCAAGTTAAGGAACAAGGGAACCAAGATTTCAAAGTCTAGATAACTCTTTTGAGGCCAAGAATATGAGTTTCATTTTACCTCTGTCTTTGAGTAGTTTCCAGCTTAGACACCATAGGATTGTAACATATGGTAAACAGATATATCCGTTTGTTCCTCATTCTCATGCCATTTTGCACTTTTGGTGCTTTTGGACTTTTGTCCTCTTTTGAGTCCTCCTGCTTGCCTTCTTTCTGAAATTTTAATTCAGGCTCCTCTATCCATAGTGTCCTTTTGTGTGAGAGATATATTTAGTTTTCAGCTCACGGACGGAGAAGAACTTTGGCAATCTTATATGTACTAATATGGTTCAGTACTTGCTTTGATACATTTTTCTTTTCTGAGGAGATTTTGACTATTATTTTCCTTTTGGCTTCCAATTCATGGCATGGAATTATTTAAATATAATATACCTTTTAACTTGCTTCCTTTCCATGGGTCTTTTGCTGTCACCCCCTAGGACATTTTTTAGTGTGAGATGAATGGAGCCTCGAAATAGTATTCTGGACCTTTTCATCCTGAGTTATTTCACAAGGATTAAACAGGAATTCAATGTGTTCATAAACATTTAGGAAAACTGCTAAACTTGAAGAAGCTCTTTCAAATATCAAATGAATTAATAGTACACAGGCTTGTAATCAAAGATTTTGGTTAACTCAAAATTCTGATGAACTCCACGCAACCAAAAGTCGTGCTTCTTTATTAAACATTACAATCAATCAAACTCTAAGTAAAAAAACCAAAACCCCTAAAAATAAAAAACAAACCAAATGTTTATTTATGTACAAGACAACCAAAATAAAAGATCAAGAAAAATAAGGTTTGAGAACTAAACCATTTATTGGTAAGTTTTCGCCAAACCATTTCCTTGTGGGTAATAATTTGCAGAATAATGCAACTTGATTCCTCTTTCATTAGCAAATGCAGTTAATCTAATAGAAGAAAAGTAAGTAGCATTATAAAAAACCAGGGAAATTGGAACCCCAAACCTGGTCATAATGTGATTCTGTAAGAAATCCATAATTGCATCTTCGTTTACTTTTCGTAACGGAATAGCCTCGACCCGTCTGGTGAAGTAATTAGTTGTTGTCAGAATATACTTGTGCTGCATGGAAGAATTTGGGTTTATTTCTCCAATAATATCGATTCCCCATTGTTCGAATGGTTCTGATATAATTACTGGTTTTAACAGTCCTGTTGCTTTAGTTTGTCTTCCAACACATCTCTGATAAGCATCACATTTTCTAACATGAGCATGAGCATCTTTAAATAGTGTAGGACAATAATATCTAGCTCTAAGAATCTTATGTGCTGTTGTGTCTCCGGGAAAATGACCTCCAGCAGGACCATCATGCAATTCTTCTACGACCTCATTTGCATCTTCTTGTTCTAAGCACTTGAGAAAAACTCCATCGTAGTTCTTTTTGAACAGTACTCCATCAATTATCTGATATAAAGCTGATTTTAGACGTAATGCTCTTCTTTGCTTGGGACTCCAATGCTCCGGCAAATATCCTTCTTGGAGGAAATGGACTAGGTCCCGATACCACGAGTCTGGAGCTGTAAAAAAAGGACATACATCCACCATATGTATCTCAGCTTCATTATCCCAGCTGATTTCTTCATTGTTTTGACCTTCAGTCATTAGTTTACACAATCCTTGTCCTTTAAATATGGATGCTGGTTTGAACTCAAGATCATATTCTTATAAAGTAGTCACCCAGTTGCCTCTTCTTTCTCCTAATTCCTTTTGTACAAAAACATATCGTACAACTGCGTGTGGAACTATTACTTTGGTGCAATTCTTAAGTATATATGGCCTGAATTGTTTTACCACTTTAAAAACTGCATAAGATTGTTTATCAACTACTGGATAATTCAATTAAGCTCCCTACAGACCAGTGCTCATAAATGATATGGGGTACTCATCTCCCCCATCTTCCTTCTGTGTAAGCACAACTGCTAATGAATCATCGGACGCAAAAGTGTACAGAATAAAATCCTTTTCGAAATTTGAACTTTTGAGTGATGTTCCATGAGCAATAGATGTTTTTATCTTGCTAAATGTGTTCTTCTCCAAATTAGTCCATTTGAATTGCACACTTTGTTTAACCATTTGCTGCAAAGGTTTGACGATATGAGCAAAGTCTGGTACAAACCTTCGCATAAAGTTGATTGTCCTCATAAAAGATTGCATACCCTTTTTATTATGGGGTAAAGGGATTTGTTCTATGGCTTTAATCCTTTCTGGGTCTATGGAGATCCCTTTCTTATAAATGACATGACCCAGTAGCTTTCCTTCTGTTACTGCAAACATGCATTTCTTGGGATTTAGTGAAATACCATACTTTCGGCAACGCTCAAAAATTTGTTTCAAATGAAATGCATGCTCCTCTCTCTTTTTCGAAAATATTGTGACATCGTCTAGATAAACCACAACACTACGACCAATCAGACCGCGAAAATCTATATCCATGACCCTCTGGAAAGTAGCTCCAACATTGATAAGTCCAAAGGGCATTCTCCTATACGCAAAAGTTCCCCACTTGGTTCTGAACGCGGTTTTAATCCTGTCTTCTTCAGCTACTAATACTTGATTATAACCGGAGAGTCCATCTAATAATGAAAACAATTCAGAACCTGAAACCATCTGTAGTATTTGCTCCATGGGTGGGACCGGATAATTATCTTTATTTGATGCACGATTAAGATTTCTGAAATCTATACAGAGCTTGATTTCTTTGGACTTTTTCCGTACTGGCACCAAATTAGAAACCCATTCCGAATGTCTGACTTTAAATATGATTTTAGCATCCAACAATTTTTTTACCTCACTTTGAATTAAAGGTTCCAGCTTAGGATGCATCTTCCTCAAAGGCTGTTGGTAAGGCTTGATTCCATCTTTAATTGGGATAACATGTTGTATGATCTTTGTGTCATAAGTTTTAAGCTCTTCATAAGTCCAAGCAAAGACATCCTTGTACTGTTTGAAAAGATTGATGAACTTACTTCTTTCGCCTGGAGAACAACACTTCCCCAAATTTACATATTTGGGTTCAGCTTCAGTCCCCAAATTTATCAGCTCGAATTGTAAGGATGAGCTATGGGTATTGACATTTGATGGCTTTCTGAATTTGTCATCTAAATCAAACATTCGTTCCAAGGTCCTGACTCCTTTAGGAATAAATTTCCCGAATTTTAATTTTGCTTGATGTTCTTCATCATCTATTATTGCTCCTTTGAAAGTATCGTCATTCATCAAACACTCCAAAATTTGCTAATCATCGTCAAACACCTGTAGATTTGTGATCATATCTGGAACAGAAGGCCTGAAAAGTAGTTTAATAGAGCATCTATTATTTGAAGGCACTAATCTTGCGGTTGAGGTAGCTAGTAAATCAGCTGTTGCATTCTTTAATCTAGGAATGGACATAATATTGAATGTATGAAAATTTATAAGCAAATCCCAAACTTCATTTTGGTAAGCTTTCAAATGTGGTGAAATACAGTGTATTTTGTTCTAAATTTGCTTAACAACGATTTCATAATCTCCATATACTTTCAGATTTTTTACTTTCAATTCTATTGCTTTTTTAAGTCCCTAAACTAGTGCTTCGTATTCGACTGTGTTATTTGTGCATTCGAATTCTAACCTACAAGAAAGAAAATGTTTATTTTTTCCTAGATCAATCAGGACACAGCCAGCCCCTGATCCCTCCAATGTTTTAGAACCATCAAAATAAAGAGTCCAAAAACTACCTACCTCTATTGAATTTGAATTACAGACAACATCTGAAAGTAAATCTACTATGTTACAGTCAATCTCATCAGCCTGTGGAAATCGAAGGAGATCGGGCTAGGTATAAGGTATACTGCTCACTTCTTCAGCTTGGTAATTTCTCGATTCCAATTCAATGAAATGGTTTCCCAATACAGAGTTTACTGGTTCATTTTTCCCTCTAACTGAGTGACATTGTATTTCATTTGAGGCTCTCTTAATACTTTTATCTGATTTGGAATTCCCTTAAAAGGCAACCATAGATGTGACCAATCTGATGCAAAATATCCTTCTAACCTTGTTGACCAGTCTCGACTCAACACCAGTCCATAAGCATCTGGTATGTATGCTACTACAATGTCGATGTACTGACATGCCCTCTCATCTGTGGATAAGGGAATCAGAACATCCTCCATTTCTCCTATTACCTTTATAGTTGTCCTGTCTAATTGAAGAACTTGACAAGTAGATGGCTGTAGAAATTCTAAAGCCTTGATGGAATAAGGAATTTCATAAACAGGCTAAGGATCTAGGAACACAATTAACCTCACATAGAATTGTAGAGAATTAGCATAAGGAGAGAAGAAGAAGAATTAATGAACACACATTAATGAATGATCAATAAATGATAATTGATATTATTAAATAGGTAATACATCCTTATAAAGGAAAAAGGAGTTGCATGAAGACAACTCGAGCTAGCTCATAAAGCAGGCTTACGAATTATGATAAACCCCATAGTTGACTAAAGCACTTTCCCAATCTGCCAAGCACCTCACGAATTAGCAATAGCATGTGTGAGTGATGATGAGTGAATGAAATACATGCTAATCCTAGAATATGGAAAGAAAACAATGGAGGATGGGTTGGCAACAAAAGCTTCCAGTTTCCTAGTTGACTAGCTTTACCTTATCCATAGAAAAGCAGGATAAAGCAGAAAAAGTAGAATAAAGCAGATTTTGCTGTAAAGCACAGTTACCAATTCTGGATGGCCATAAAGTGGTCAAGATCAACCCAGAATCAGAAATAAATCATTCATAGGATATAGATGGCAAGTGTTGACTCTAAGGTGCAAGTGGATGCCAACAATCTAAGCTAGTGGGTAGGAAATTAATCAAATAATGATTAATTATTTTATGAGTGGGTTTATTATATTCCAACAATGGTTTAGGTTTACCATTGATTTTCTTGCAGACTGAAAGTGGCATAACGTTGACTGATGCTCCTGATTCCACTAAACAGTTGTGCACATTATAGTTGAAAATTTCAAAAGTTAGGAGAAATGCTGGAGTTTTATACTTAGAATTCCCTCCTAAACTTGCCTCACCAATTTCTTCCTTAGGTTGGTTGTCACTGGGAGGCTCCTCTTCTAGTGTCTCAAGTGCTTTTAAAAGCTTCTCTTTTTGCTGAGGTAAATTGCACATTTCAAACAATGAGATATTCGCTTTAGATTTTTTAATGTCTTCCACAATATCATTGTAACACCCCGGTTTTGAATCCATTTGCATTAAATGTATATGATGTATATATTAATCGTAGTGTGGAGCTAAAGGCAAAAGCCCCACCATCAATTTGGTTGTGTTATGTTCAGCGATTGAAATCGTTGTCGATGGTATATTAGTTTTGGCATCATGTAAATATACATCTTTAATTAAAATAAACCCCAACCAGCTATGTCAATGCAACCATGATGAAAGGGGCATGATTTTCCTAAGGATAAGGGGGGGAATGTTAAACCATGAGGCTATGGGGAAAAGCCATGTGTCAGCCATTAAAAAAAAAACCTGGTGTTAGTTGGGCAGTTATTGCTGGGAAGTGGTGGGTGGCAGGACTGTCAGTCCTTGCCCACACGCCCACTCCACCAGCAGACTCTCCATCTTCACATGGGCAGGGAAACCACTACCCATTACTCCATTCTTGCTCATCCTCATGCACAAGATTTTCTTCATCGTTTCCTCACGCAGAGAGCTGGAGAAACCGTTTACTGTCAACCACGTTTTTTCCTGTGAAGGAGCCATTCACGATTTGGGTTTGTTGTTGTTCTCCCCATGAATTGTGGTTTTGCTGTAGGTGCATTCATGTTGTGGTTACTGTCGGTTCATCCACGAATTTGGTTGTTGTTGGTTTAATCCACAGTTTCGGTTTGCTGTGGGGGAAATTATGTTTCGGGTTGCTGCTGAGTTGTTTTGGCCACGCTAGGGCCAAGAACAACTCTGAATCGCTTTGCTTGGCCTGAGCTGCGTTCACCATTTTTGGTTGCCATCCTGTTTTCTTTTGTTTCTCACAGAGCTATGAATTGCTTGGTTTTGCTACGTGTATGCAGTGGTTGGTCTCCGGACTATGTTGGAATGGGAATGAAGGTTGGAGTATGCTTGATAAACCTGGTGTGTTTGGGATCTACACAGACAGAGCTAGAGGGCTCGCTTTCTTCTCCACAACCCCTGAATAGCACTGGAAGGGAGGTCATGGCTTGAGGGACTGTGTAGCAAAGAAGGGATTGATTTCCTTGTGTTGGCTGTGTGTGGGTGTCCTAGAAGTCAGGCTAGTTCTAGTGTGGGTGTCCTTAGCTCTTCAATGAGCTCACCAGCTTAGCATTCAGTTTTTCCCAGCTCCTTCATGGCCTGATAAACCCAACTATGTTGGCTTGGCTGATTTGTGTATCCTTGGCTATGTGTAAGCCTGATTATTCCTTATTCCTTGGGGAATCATTCCCGGCTCGGGGGTGGTAGCGTTGTTGAGAGATTAAGGAGCATGCTGGCCTATGGTTGGGTGGAACGTTGCAGCGACATAGCTGGTTACGGGACAAATTCCTCAATACGATAAGTATTCTTGGCTATTTCATATCTTAAATCATATTTACTGTTTAATGAATTATGACGAACATGTTGAATGCTTGGATGTATGGTTTTGCTTCCGTTGTATGATAACCATGTATGCATCTTTACTTCAAAGCATTTTATTTCAGTTTTTATGTATGCACATGTTCATGGGGATAGTTGCCCAGTTGGCTAATGGCATGGTAGCGTCCTCTTCGCCGTTCGGAGGGTCGGGGACGTTACAATCATATCCCATCTCAGTTTCTTTGAGATTCTTCTTGACATTATCAATTTTATCTTCAATAGGCTTAAGAGATGTGTTGATTCTCTTTAGATCCTGACTTGAAATGACAAATTTAGGTATTTTAACAGTTGCAGTGTTGTTCTGTATCTTCTTCATGTTTTCTTGAAGTTTCTTAATCTTAGGAAGTATTGACTTATCTTCTTTTAACAGACTCTAACTCCTTGTTGTTACATTGGTTTCTGGTGTTTCCCCTTGTATCAGAAAATCCTCTTCTTCCGTATCAAACATAGAGACACAATCCCATAAAACTAAAGTATCTTCCTCTTGTTTTTCCGTAGGTTCATTATCCTTTTCTTCCTCCTTACCAGTTTCTGTCAATTTGGAATCCAATAATCGATTCATTACTAATGTCATAGAATTAATCCATTATGGACAATTCTTCTTAGAATGAGGCTGTTGATGAAAGGTACATAAATTATCCATGCCTACATTGGTTAAATTCATTGCTGCAGGACTGTGTGGAGGAGGTTTAGGTTGACTGTTGTCCTCCCTTTTTTATAATAAGGCTTACATGGTTTGTGAGCCTCCTTTTCCTTTTGTAAATCTATCACTCTGTTGGATAACTTCTGCATCATCTTCACCATACCTTCGAAATCTTGTGATCGCTCATCCTTAGGTTTAGTCAATAATAAAGGTTTCTTGTTTCCAAAAGTCTTTTCTTCTAACTGCATAGGGTAATTTTCTATACTCTCCATCTCAGCCTCTACCTTTTCAACTTCTTCATAGGTTTCTACTAATGTAGGTCTAACTGATCTTTTGGAAAACATGGCTAGATCAGGGCCATGGGCTGAGGTATAGTATTCAATTAGAGCATTTTCAGATGGCTTATCAGCTGCAGTGAAATTGTTTAGGTAAGCAGCAAATCTTTGAGTGAAATTATGCACTCTTTCTTTCCTTTCATTGTTTAGAGCACATAACCCTTTCATTAAAGCTGCATGAGTTTTCTGGATTGCATATTTGCTTCTAAACATTCTCTCAAAGGTGTTCCAATCCGTGATTGAATTCACAGGAAGAGAAAAATACCATGAGGCTGCTTTTCCTTTCAGGGTGTGGGGAAACAATCTACATACCACATATTCATGCTCTCCAGCTCGTAGTCATTCTACAGCCAAGTAAAAAATATGCAAATGATCATCTACCAGAATTCCTTCACTTGGTTCAGATTTAGGTAACATCTTTTCAAAAGCCTGAGGCAAATAATGCAAGGGAGGTGTCAAATTTAAAGGCGACCTAGCCCTCCAAGCAGGTTGTGGAGGTGGTTGGTTTGCATTTACATTAGCCATGATTCTAAGTGGAGTATGAGGTTGGGACTGAACAGGGGTCTGGAAAGGTGAACAATAAGGTGAATCTGGATCCAATTGATTTAAAGGTTGGTCAACTTCTTGTAAGGCTGCTTCTACCAGTTCTTCAAGATCTTCTACCAACACCGAGTCTTCTAATTGAGGGTAATATTTCTTCTGATACTCTCTTCCATGTAGGATAGAGATAATAGGTAATCCTCCAATATTTTTTGTATATGCCCTGGTAATTCTTCTTAAATCATCAACCACTTCGTTATCGACAGGATACAAATACCCTTTATCTTTATCTTCAGGAGTGGGTTTGTGAAGCGGACTATTTTCAGAACTGTCACTGGTGGAGTGATTTCGAGGAAGCGGGCTTCCTCGACCAGCCATGCATTGGTGGCCCTCCTTCTAGTGCCAAAAACTGTTGAGGCCTGGAAAATCGCAGGTGACAATAGGTAGGGATTCTCCCCAATAAACGCTCCTAATTAGCTCGTTATTGTTTGGTATGGGGAATCCGTCCGGTTTACGGTCCGGCTACCGTAGGTCAAGTAACAATTAAAGTTTTTTACCGGTTACGACCTGGTCCACCATGTATATTTTTTGTTTTTTGATGTTTAAGGTATGATGTGCAAGTGCCTAACTAAAATGCAGATGATAGAGATAACGAGGAGGGTCACAATGTGATGAGAAGGTTCTTACCTCTCGTCTTACCTCTCTCTCTTCTAAATCACAAACAACAACAAACTAACTAAGACTTACTAACCTATCCCTAGGAAGCAAAACTATCATTAATGGCGAGCAATGTATTGTAGTGCATGCATAAAGAAAAATCACAGATAGCTGTTAATGTTTCAGAACACATGAACATCAATAGAAATGTAAACAACAAGATAGCTTATTGTTAATTAAAACTTCATTACTCAATGTGGAAATTTCGTAGAATAAACCAGAGTACATTCATAACATGAAAAGAAATTCAATGAGTTAGAATGATCTCACAGTTAATGGAAACAAGATGAAAAGAAATAGTTCATATCCAACTGGCCCATAGCAAACATTTAAAAAATCCATAGAACTTTCTCCAACAGAAACATATGACTCTTTATTGTAAAATGAAATAGTTCTTCTTACAATACTTTCTCAAGATAGTCTAGAAAAAGTTCCTTTCCTATCTAAAACTCTCCTATATTTATACAAAAAAAACAAAACTCTTGGGTTTCCCCTCATTGTCTCTTGAGCTTCCCCAACCTTTCATTTTCCAAAATTTTGTCCCGTAGCTTGTGCACATAATTAATATAATATATTACATTTTAAATCAATATTTCCAAAACACTTTATGAGGAAGGGCCAGCTTGCTCGCTGATGAACTTCTTGCACGCATGAGCATCTGCTGCTATGCCTTCAAACCAAGAAGGCTCAAGAAATCAAATGTTAATTTCGTATTTAGCAGGTTGGGTCTTTACCCCCTCTATCTGAGCATGACTTAGGTGCAACTGGTCTTCTAATAGATGTATGCTCACTGCTGCATGTGCTACCGCATTTTTCAATATCCATTCATCTAGGTCCTTGACCTGCTGGATTTCTTGCTCATCTTCTTAGTACTTGTCCTGTAGATGTTTTAGAAACAATTCATGCTCCAGTAGCACATCCAATCTCTTTTCTGCAGAAGTTTGACATCGATTGTATGTGGAGAGCACTCTCCTGCAATATTCAACACATGCTGCCTTTGTCTTTTTCACTGTTTTCTTAAACTCTTCTGCTACATTAATCACAAATTCTGGTAACTCATACTCCTATTTTAAAGTTTGCTGATCCTTTACTGCTAGCTCCGCGGGAGATTCCTTATTTGTTTCTGCCCAGACCATTCTTCCTTTTATAATCTCCAAAATATCTTGAGACCTATCCAAAAAGTATGAAGTGGTGTCTATAATTTCTTCTAGTCTGATGTCTATCTGCAAAATTTTACACCTTTCGTCTTCTATCCGTATCTGTATTTGATGGATCCTTTTTCTTTGAATCAGAACATGCTCTTTCAAAGGTTGGATGTCGGTAATTTGATCCATAGCATCCTTAAGTGATGCAATCAATGAATTGTTTTTCTCTTCTAAGGCTGCCACCTGCATCTGATACTGCTTCTCCTTTTTCTCTGTAGTAGCCATCTCTATTTCTAACTCAGTAACCCTGCTCTCCAACCT
Source organism: Pseudotsuga menziesii (assembly GCA_001517045.1). Classification (NCBI taxonomy): domain Eukaryota; kingdom Viridiplantae; phylum Streptophyta; class Pinopsida; order Pinales; family Pinaceae; genus Pseudotsuga; species Pseudotsuga menziesii. The sequence continues at coordinate 148,436 of LPNX010578206.1, forward strand.
GTTTTTCTTTGCACTTAAATTCCCATATGATAACTGAAGATCATCCTTTTCAGTCTTTAACATTCGATGCTCTAGCTGTAGCATTTGTAGTTTAGCTAAGGTAACTTGAGCACTCTTCTCTGTGTTCTTTGCAAATATTTCTAGAGCATTCTTATCCGCTTGTAGAGTTTGGCATTCCATTCTTGAAGTCTTGATTTCGCCCATCATATCTTCATATTTTCTTTTCAGCTTTTGACTCTTATCTCTTTCCTTCTTTAAAGTTTATTTCAATTGGGCAGCATTCTTTCATGACTGCTCTAGTTCAGTCATGAGCCTGTCCACATTTTCTTCAGTTGCTAAGGTTAATGCTACCCTAGCTCTTTCTATCAACCATGGATCTTTATGCGTACCATGTACCAATGTTTTATCTGTTACCATTTTTCTTGACTGTCCTCCAATATCGACTTTCTTCTCAGTTATTTTAACGATTATTTTCTTTTCTTTGTCATAAAAAATGGTACTAAAATCAGGAACCTCCTTCCCTTCGGTAGGCATGAAAGGGATCAAATTTATCTTAGAAAATGAAGCTTTTCCTAATATGTTGCCAGAAGATGCAGCAGGTTCCGAGGGGTCAGGATCAGATTGTCCTTGCTCTTGATCTATTTGATCTTGTACTCCTTGTGTATCAACTTGCTCTGTAGTTTGTTGATCCTTTTGGGATCCTGTTAGTCTCAAGCCCTCACTTTCTTCTTGTTTCTTCTTGATTTCAGCTTCTTCTTTTCCTTTTCTTTCTTCTTCTTCCTTCATAGCTGCTTCCTCTTCATCTCACTTCTTTTCTTCCTATTCAGTTCTTAACCAGCTTTCTGCTTCCTGTGCTAATCTTCTAGCATCTTCTTCTCTCTTCTTTGCCTCTTCATCATCCAATTTCTTAGCCTTTTCCGAAGTTTTTCCTTTTCCACCCATGGTAGTTATCTTTTGCTTGAATCTCTTCTTGAGGGCGGTTATGTTCTTTGCATTTTGAAATGTCTCCTCATATTTATCCCAAAAATCAGTATATTCAAAATGAATTCCTGCTTCTTTGCAGTAGTCAGCTACTTTGTTGTGGGAGTCATTCCTATGAAAATTCATTTCGCCAAAACGAAAATATTCCAGCTCCTTAACAAATTTTTCCGCCTGCTTTACCCTTGAAAACTTGTAGCTTCCAAGTAAGAAAGGTACTGCAGGATACGTTGCCTTCTTATGTTCAAATAGAAAATTGCCTATACCATCAATATACAGTTGTCTAACTGCCTCCTTGTGGAGTACATAATCCGTGGCACACTTCGGGAGTAGGGAAGGAGCTCTGGAACCACCATACATCCTTACATATAACCCATCCTCCGTCAAATAATAATCTCCAAACTCCCGTATGACTTTGAATGCCTCTTCAGACATGCAATTACATTCAGTTAAGAAAATGAGGGTATATAAGGGCATAATGAAATGCTCGCAAATTTCCCTGTAATAACTATGGTACTTATGTGCCCATAACAATTTATAGGCTGTGTACACTGGGGTTCTGTCCTTCTCCCAGTTACATCTCAAAGCAGGAAAATACTGAGTGCACAATATGCAATCAATCAGGATAGAGCTCATATAAAAGTCTGATTTCTTTTGAGATACCCCTCCTAAGGATGCTGATATACATGCAGAGAGGCTACTTGACACTATATTTTCCAAGTTAAAGATGGTTCCTTGTGTAGCCACAAAGAAAATAACTGGTATCCAACCTATCTTGAAGCTCTTCCCATGTGCTCTACCAAAAATCCTATTGAGCATCAATGCAATAAACCTATAGGGAGCACGGAGAGTAGAGGTGTTATATTCTCTGGAAGGTCTAGTTCGGAAATTCTTTCCTGGTATCATCATTCTTTTTACAGTCTCCACCAAGTCCATATCTATCTCCTTCAACCAACTTTCTGTAAAATAAACCTGGGGTGAGGGTATATGATAAGCCATAGAGACATATGCAGGGTTATATGCAGCATAGCCTTGCTTAGTAGTGTTCTCCAGAATCATTGTCATCACATCTGCCCTAGGCAGAACCCAGCCTCTTACTTCTGAACAAGGAAATAACTTGGGGCTCATAGCTACCTTCATTAGGGCTGACTTCTCAATGTTGGCATAGATCGTTAGTTCCTCAAAACTGGCATCAAGTACATTCTGGTTGGCGATCATTCTATAGATTTCTCCCCACTTGTAGTATGGTTCCACCGCAGTAGTGGCTTTGGTATCTTCGTAGATGAACTCTACTTTGGTGATGATTTCTACTTCAGGCTCTCCTTCAACCATAGGAGCTTTCTTCTTTTGTCTCTTTAACATGTTCTCGTTATAACAATCACCCTGTCACAGTCAAAGAATGTTCTGAGAACAACTGAGCTATTAGCAAGTGTTTAAACAATAAACAGGAAAATATATCAATTTATTTACCTTCTCAACATGCATGCTAAAAAATAAGTTAAACACAGTATTCTACGAATGAAAGATTTAACAAGGAAAAATCCTGCAAGATGCTTCCTAAAATGCCTAAGCTCCACTGTCTCAACACTTCAATTAATCAAACAATCCTCGGTCTCACATAGGGACTTATCAGACTAATCCTACCAATGGTTCTCAATACCCAACTCAAAAATACCGAACTCTACGCAGCACTCATCCTTGAGAAAACCTTAACCGATCGAAAAGGAAACTCTCGTGGGTCCCACGGGATAAGGTAAATGCCAGAAAAATGGCCTACTAACCCTTGGCCGATCACGAAAAGATCAAGAAAAGGGTGGTGCAGACAGCGAAATGCTTGTCTAGACCGTGCCTTGACCACTTGCGCTGGAGCAAATACGTCCATAACGGTTCAAAGGCACAAAGACTTAGATTCTCCCACTAAATAAAACTCAAACAGCTAAACCTCCTCTATCAAAACCCCAAATTTTCATAAAAATTTAAAATTTTGAAGATACATAAAATGCTGAGAATGCGGTCTGCTAACAGCTAACAGTTATCTATAAAAGATTCAGTTATCAGATTAGTTAATACATAATCTTAATTAAGTAACTTAGCATTCTACCTTTTGATACAAGGTTAGGATTAACTTGTGCAATAGTTTCTCTTTCGGTTTGCTGATGAGTTTTAATTTGCGACAAGTAGGTGGAACTGTCTTTGGATTCTAGGGCTTACTTAGCATTTAAGCTAATGCAGAAAGCTTACTTGATCTTACAGGTTTTACAGGTATGAAAGTTCGAGTAACGCCTTTAATTCCATAAAGCATCGAGCTATATTTCTATTTGCAAAATAAAAAGCTTGGTAAAATAAGCTGTTACATATCAATCTACTTCTATGAGGTAAAACAAGTAGTTTGTTTCCTTCAATTATTTTTGTCAACGATATACATGTAGAAGAGTTTCTTTCTTAAATGTAAATAGAAACAGTAATTACTTTCCCTGGTTCACAACTTGTGATCTTTGTCGTAAGTTATTTTCACCTAGAGTGCCTAACCTGTAATGCTATAATGATCATTCTACAGTAATATACATTATCAACTTATAATAATAGTATAACCAACTGCTTGTTATTCATCTTTTGTAATGAAGATTGCTACCTATAAGGTTCTAAACATTACAGTGAAATATAAAGTCCTAAGGACTTAGAGTCTAGTGAGACTGTTCCACTCCAGTTTCTTATTTTATTTTTATAATACTTCTCTTGAATTAAGCTTCTGACCATAACAGTTAACTTAGGTCAAGTCTTTAAGAGCGATTGATTTATTACCTCATGCAAGCACTAGATAGTTCTAAAAATTATGTTACTCATCGAAAATACGTTGTAACTAATAGTACTTGTCATGGTTGAGTAAATAACCAAATGCCATTAAACTTTGTTGATCTGAGTTATGTACAAGAATTCATACCCAACCTCCTAGTATTTTCCATCCACTGAAAACTATAAATTTTCTAAGATACTCACCAAAACAATCTTGTTTATAATGCATCCATGTTTACCAGTAATTCTGGTTATAAACAAATAAGATTTCTAAAGTTCAAGATCCTATTTAAAACTATGTCCTATAAAATTATCAAGTCATACTTAAACGTTGGTTGCAACAAGATTAGCTATGCAAGGTCTATTAGGAATACTTTATTAACATCATAGTTTGGCTAGATGATGAAATAGCCTTCTAATTAGTATCTTCCAAGTATCATAAGATTTACTTCATAAACTTAGTTTCGATAGCTCAAGGCTTATCAACATTTGTAACTATACTATTGATGTTATGAATAAATAGATAAACAATTAGTGATAAACTAAAGCTTCTATGCATAAAAATACCTTGAGCATGAATATGGATTATGAGATTTCATTGATTTCATGGTCAACCAAAGGCTTAATATGAATAAACATTTAATTATAAAGTTCATAATATAACTTGCAATGGGTAATGGATGTGGTGTTAGACCACTCCATTGATGGGATTATGTGTAAGGTTGTGTATATAAAAGACTTTGAAATCGCCCTCATCCTAAACTATACGATGACTATATTATAAGCTTGGCAATGATTCGAGGTTTCATCGTTTATGCCATGCATCCGTAGGTTGACATCCATGAACACGTAGAACCTTTGAAGGATTACAATACTATATGATTGTGCATAAAATTATGTTTTGAATAATTGGAAATCATTTGGCATCCAGGGACTATAGAATCGACCCACTACATGGTTGAATAATTTGTGAGACCACGTGGTTCCTTCTCGGCCAAGTGTTGGAAGTATAAGGGTTGGTGTAACCCTATTCTTTGTCATTCTCCTTCGTCGATTTTAGGCCTTCGGGCCACTCTGCAACTGTGTCATGGCTACCATGCTTACCCTACCGTGAACTTAACAAGCCCCTGTCTTGGTTTAAAATGTTTAGTTGCCTTCTTCGTGCTCGAACCTTTGCTTGTACTATGAGTTTATCCTGGCAATAGTTGTGAGGGCCGTGACTTACAGATTACGGCCTGGTCTGTGTGTAGTTTTTGGTTCGTTCCTCCATGGCCTACCTGTTGGGATTGTTTAAAGGGGTTACTTGCTTCTGTTACAGTTTGGTTTTCGTCATAGGGTTTTTGAGAGTGTGGATTTTGATGCTTTGCACTGTGGTGACAGTGCAAGCTTCACCGTCCGCTTCTTGCTTGTTCGTTGCTCCCTTCTCCTTGCTGCTGCTGGCAGTGGTTTGTGCATGCGTAAGAACATCTCTGTCACAGGTGATATGAAGGGTTGGCTCTTCGTCTTACTGGTGGTGGCGCTCTTGTTTCTTAGTAGCTACATTACTTTAGCTTCCAGGTAATAAAAATTATTTTAACAGTTCTGAAACTTATTCTTAACTCAGTTATGATATAATGCATAATGTCAATGTTGTGGATTCTTATCTTTGCAAGTGACGGTTTACAACCCTCTTTGTAGCTGATACAAATGAGTAGGGTCGGCTTCCTGGTTACGGGTAAGCCCTGGTCAACCCATGGCAATACATGCTTTTCAGTTCTTTATGGAACAGTTTCGATTGGAATTCGTGGCCTGCAAGTGACCCTTCAAGGGTTACTATTTCTCAGTTTACTTGCTTAGTTTTTATTAACCCCTGATGTTAGCAGGGTTCTCCGGCTTTTGCTGTGACTTGTGAATTTTGTTTTTACTAGTTTTGTGTACAGTTATGTAAAAAGATTTGCGGCTTGTCAAGCCATTCTCTGTTTAAGTTTTAAGCATAGAGAGTTAACTATCCTGAGCTCGAACTCGGTTATTGCTATGCTATTACTGTAATTTTGTGTACTAGGGTTTTTACCCTTGTTCAACTGTGTAAAAAAAAAAATCTTTACTTGTTATAATGATCTTGCATTAAATTGTATTAATACATCCTATTTTGTTATTTCTTTCTATTATAATACTTTGTTTATAAGCTCGGATATTCGAGCAAGGTTTATAGCTGTTAGTGACCTGTGTATAAATAATTTCTTTAATTATTCTGTAGGTTTTAGTTCAATAATAATGTGAAGTTAATTTGTTGTTATAAGTATATAGTTATTATGGTTTCAATGTTATCTCTCTATGTCCTTACAGGACTGTAATAATATTTTATAACTTGAAAGTTCAGAATACTAGATAAATCCAAATCCTTGGATTATTGCTTATCTGATTATTAATTACAATGTTATTACTATGATTTACAATGTTAATACTATAATTTATAATGTTAATACTACAAGGGTTTCGACCCTGTATTTTCTTTTATAATTAATTTTTGTTTAGTTTATTTAAATGAATTTGTTCATATATAAATAATATTTATTAAATATTATTTACCATTGCATTCAGTCTATTTTATAAGTACATAGATAGGTTTTGTTATTATTTCCTTGTTACACTATTATAATTGCTGTAGTTAATTTATTTATAAAAAGAACTATACTAGAATTACCCTACTTGAAATGTGAACATTTGTAGAAATAGTTAAGTAGTATGAACAATAAAATAACTATGTAAAATGCCTTGGTTCTTTCCTCATAGAAATAAATGAGTGTTTATCTAAGTTAAATCTTTTACCTATGTGACAGGTTAGTAGTTTTCATTTTACAGAAATACAGTTCTAAATAAGATAAATAACCTATTTACAGTAATCAACTTGTTAAAAGAAATAAACCTGCTGTTTGTAAAGTATTATGAATACTTCTTTGCTAGCATTCTTAATACAATAGTTTGGTTTTTAAACAATAACTTAATTAGACAGATTAGTATCCTTTCCTGAAAACATCTATATACAGAAATAAATTACTCCATTGTTCTGAAATACAAAATAACTCTAATCAATCTAGATTTCTATCATATATTCATCTATTTTAAACACACTACCTGTGCTAGAGTACGGTCTGGTTCGTTCCAGACTGGGAAAAACAAAGGTAGGATTATCTCATCCAAATATAGATTCAACATTCAACAACTAAAAGATTATAAATTCTAACAGTTTACTACATAACATGTAAATCATTCATTATTCATTCATTCTCAGATATAAACTTTTAACACAACAAATAAAAGACTGTAGAACCTGTTTTTAAAGCTAGATGACAATAGCGTTGGGAGGCCGTTTCTCCCTACCAACTCTTGGAGAGCGCTCAAACAACGTCTTCTCAGGACCCCCGGGCCTGTTTCTGGTCTCCTTGGCTGAGAATTGGTGGAGCATGCAACAAGATACTAGTCCAATGACTCAGTATTAACTCTACACTCAACAAAAATATACTTCAGCTGTACTAGATCACTTCTGCAGTTTTACCCCTCAAACACCTTCCACAAATTCCCTTCCCAATGAAATCCTTTGAAGTACATTCACCTGAATGATTCTCTTCTTGGAATGAGCCGCCTTAGTTCTCTTTAATCGGCATTTTTATTAAGATTTCCTAGGTCTTTTTGGGTTAGTTGTCATTAATTGAGCCACCTGCTCTGATCCCACTTTCTTGGGGATCATGACTCCAAATGTAGGGAGGTTGCCACTTGCAACATTGGAAGTCTTTGAGGATGCCGCCACTTGTCTATTTGCTCTCCACCCAGTCTCCTCCACCAACTTGACCAGTAACACTCTTTTTAATAGCTCTCCCAAGCTGTTGTCTCCACTTTTTATTTATTTATAATTAAAATATTCATAATTACATTCAACATCCTTGACTCTGCTGAGTCATCAATTACAATTTAGCATAAAATTTAACATATTGTCTTGAAATAAAATAAAATATGATAATATTATTTTTGCAAAATTGGGGCATGTGACATACACACCCCCTTAGAATATAACATCGCCCTCGATGTTATTTATTCTTCATCCTCAGAATTCCCCTGGAACAGAATTAGATATGCATCTCGCATTTTACTTTCCAATTCCCAGGTGGCTTCCTCTGGACTAAGGTGCTTCCATTGCACCTTTACCTATCCAATGGTGCGGTTCCGAAGTGTAATCTCCCTCCTCCCAAGGATACAGTCCGGTTCCACTAGAAAATCCCCTTCTGGTTCCACCTGTACATCATTCCAGTTAAGAACATGAGTAGCATCATGAACATATTTCTTTAAAATGAAAATGTGAAAAACATTATGTACACTTAAGTTGGGTGGTAATGCTAATTGATAAGCTACTTGTCCAATCCTAGACAAAATTTCAAATGGGCCATAGTAACGAGGTGTCAATTTTGTACAACTCCCCAATCTCAGAGAGCTCTTTTTGGGCGTTACCTTAATGAACACATGTTCACCTACCTGAAACTCCTTTGGAGTTCTTTTTAAGTCTGCTTGACTTTTCTGCCGATTCTGTGCCACTTTCAGATTTCCCTGCACTTGTTTTACAATTTCTTCCATTTCCTTTAACAGTTTCGGACCTAATACCAATCTATTTACTAGATTACTCCAAGAGATAGGAGTATTACATTTCTGTCCATATAAAATTTCAAAAGGACTAAATCTGGCTGATGTCTGATAATTATTATTATAAGCAAATTCTACCAGATGTAAATAATCCTCCCATTTACCTGGCTGGTCTTTCACATACATTCTTAATAGATCTTCCAGTACTTGGTTTACCCTTTCAGTTTGTCCATCTGTTCGAGGATGGAAAGAAGTACTGAAATTTAATGTAGTGTTTAACCCTTTAAACAAAGACTTCCAAAAGTTTCCTGTAAACTTAGGATCTCTATCTGAGGTTATGACTTTTGGTACTCCATGCAATCGAAAAATCTATTTTAGAAAAATATTAGCTATGTTTGCAGCTTTATAAGTAGTTTTAACAGGTATAAAGTGAGCTGCTTTGCTTAACTTATCAACTACTACCATGATAGAATCATTCTGATTTTGATTTCTAGGCAGCCCAGTAATAAAATCTAGACTAATTATCTCCCATTTCCAGCTAGGGATGGGTAATGGCTGAAGCAAACCAGCTGGGTGTTGATGTTCAGTTTTTACCTGTTGACATTCCAAACACCTAGCAATATATTCTGCTACTTCAGTTTTCATATTTGGCCAGAAATACTCTTTTCTTAACATGGTTATAGTCTTTTGATAACCTGGATGACCTGAATATGGTGTTTTATGAATTTCATCCAGAATTAACAGCTTAAATTTAGGTACGTTAGGTACATACAGTCTATCTTTATATCGTAAAAATTCTTTTTCATTTAAACTGTAACCTTTAATTAAGTTTTCTGTAGGATTTTCTTTAGCTTTAGCTTGCAAACTTTGGTAAATTTCATCTTGTTCTATTCCTTCTTTAAGCTGTTCATCCAAGTTTGAAACATAGATGCTGATAGCTGCTGCAAAATTCATTCTTGCATTCCTACTTAATGCATTACCAAATTTATTTTCTTTACCTTTTATATGCTGAATTTCGAAATCATACTCGCTTAAGAAAGCTAACCACCTAGCTTATCTGGCATTTAGATTAGGCTGATCTAAAAGATACTTCAATCCTTTATTATCAGTCATTAAAACAAATTTTCTGCCAATTAGGTGATGTTGCCACATCTTTAAGGCTTGTATTACAGCTGCTAATTCCAGATCATATGTTGCATAATTCTTTTTGTGAACTTTTAAATTTCTAGACTCATAGGCAATAACATGCCCTTCTTGAGTCAGAACATCGCCTAAGCCATCATTGCAGGCGTCAGTACATACTACAAATTCTTTATTGGGATCTGTTATTCTTAAAATAGGTGCACTGGTTAATAAATTTTTTAACTTTTTAAAGCTTTCTTCACATTTCTGATTCCAGTCGAACTTCTTTCCCTTCTTCTGCAAGGAAGTTATCGGATTTGCTATCCTCGAAAAACCTTCAATGAACCTCCAGTAGTAACCGGTAATGCCCATGAAAGATCAAACATCCGTCACATCCTTAGGAACTGACCAATCTTTGATTGCCCTTATCTTTTTAGGATCTACGAAAATTCTTTCCTTGGTCACCACATGACCTAAATACTGAATCTTATCCTTGAAGAAATCACGTTTACTAAACTTTGCGAAGAGTTGATGATCTCGCAACTCTTGCAAAACAATTTTTAGATGTTCTTTATTTTCTTCTTCAGTTTTTGAATAGATTAGAATGTCGTTGATAAATACGACCACAAACTTATCTAAATACTTATGCATAACATTATTCATTAAACACATGAAGACAGCTGGGGCATTAGTAAGCCCGAATGGCATTACGACAAATTCGTAATGACCATATCTAGTTCTGAAAGTTGTCTTAAAGATGTTTTCATCTTTAATCCTTACTTGATGATATCCAGACCTTAAATCTATTTTCGAAAACACCGTGGCTCCACGTAGTTGATCAAACAGATCATCTATGCAGGGTAATGGATATTGATTTTTGATGGTCATCTTGTTTAATTGACGGTAATCTATGCAAATTCACATAGTTTCGTCCTTTTTCTTGACGAAGATGACAGGTGCCCCCCAGGGAGACACACTTGGTCGAATATACTTTTTATCAATTAATTATTTTAATTGATATTTTAATTCATTAAGTTCCAATATGTTCATTCGATATGGGGCTTTTGAACTAGGTACTGCCCTTGGTACCAGTTCAATGGTGAAATCCAATTCCCTTTTCGGAGGTAATCCCAGAATCTCTTCTGGGAATACATCAACATATTCTCTTAAGACTGGTATGTCTTCCAGTTTTAATTTATATGTTTTAATTAAACTTTCCTCATCAGTTATTGTTACTGCATAAGCTTTACATCCATTTCTAGCAGCTCTCTTAAGCTGTAGGGCATAAATCTGCCTTATGGTAGTTTTTCTGGGGATTCCTTTAACACTTACTGGTTTTTCATCACTGTTTAAACATGTGAAAGTTTATCATAACAGTTTAGAGTTACTCTATGTTGTTCTAACCAATCCATACCAATCAACAAATCATAAGAACTAAGAGGCAAAACATTAAGCTTGACAACAGTTTCAAAATTATCCGTAACTATTGCACATTCTTTAACAAAGCAAGTTACCCTTCTTTTAGCACCACTGGCTAACTGAACTAACCATGAATCCTTAAATTTTTCAACAGATAACTTACATTTTTCTACTATTTGAGGTGCAATATAACTGAGACTAGCTCTTGGATCGATCAAAATAGTTAGAGGGATCTGATTTATCATACCTTCTACTTCCACCATGGAAGTCCGATATTCAGCTTGTCGATTCTCCAAGGCTACGTTAATTCTGGGCATGGTCCTCGCTAGTTCCCCAACGGTCATCTCCTCCTGTATGGTATGAATGTTGTTACCAGTCTTCTTCTGGTTTGGACAGACTGAAGCATAGTGTGGGCCATTACACTCCTAGCACTTGATAGGCTCTTTGCGTTCAAATCTCTTGGTAAAATTTTCATGATTATTTGCAAAATCCTTACCTTTAAATTATTCTGGTTGTTGGGTGTATTGTTCTTATTTCCTTGGAAGTTCTTGTCATTAGGATAATTTTTGGCCTTATTGTTCTTAAAATTTCTGTTAGGCACAAAATCCTTCTTCTTTTGTTCAAACGATTATTATTTTTCTTAGCTTTCCAGTTGGCCAAGCTTTCTTTTTTTCGATTCTGCTCAAAACAGAAGTTAGCTTTTCTCATAGCTTCTTCCAAGGTCTTTGGGTTATCATATTCAATTCTATCTTTAATATGATACAGTAGACAACTAAGGAATCGTTGTACCTTTGGTTTCTCATCTACAAGGTATGTTACATATCTAAGTAGACTTAAGAACTTGCTGTTCAGATCCTTCATTGTCATTGATCCTAACTTCAACTCATAAAATTCCTTTGCTCTTTCCTCATAATACTGCTCAGATAGGAATTTATTTTTGAAATACCTCTTAAAGGTACTCTAGTTTACATTTTTCTCTTTTATGCCCTTACCTCTTTTCAAGTCCTGCCACCAAATGTCAGCCTTTCCTGAGAGGTTATAAATAGCCATTCTAGCCTTTAACTGGTTAGAATAGTTATATATCTGGAAGTACTTCGTCATCCCAGATAACCAGGATTCAGCTTCCTCCCCCTTCTCAGTCTCTCCATTAAAGGTTGGTGGTTTTATCTTTTTGAATTCTCTGGAAATCTCCTCATAAGGTTTGTATTTCCTCTTTTTAGTGTACTAATTATCATCACTACTGTCACTAGTAGAATGGTAATTTCATTGTTCACCTGTCAAAACCCCAAATTTTCCAAAAAAAATTAATTTTTTTTAATTTTGCAAATCATTAACATAAATGCTGTTAACTAATCTTTAATTAGTTATATGTTATCATTTTATTAATTAAATTATCTGTTGGATTGTGTTTAATGATAGAACAGTTCTTTTCAGAATACTGACTGGTTTTCTTTTTGCGACCACAAGGTGGGATGTCATGCAAAACTGGGCTTACTTAGCTTTCGAGCTAATGCAGAACGTTTTCCTTTTCTTACAGACTACAGGTAAGAAGTTCGGTTGGCAGCTTGTCGAAATTCTAAAGTGTTTATAAGTACAAGTACGTCGCAAACATAAAAGTTCAGTAGGAAGATAAATGCTAAACCATTTTCAATACTTACTAAGGTAAAATTAAATAACTGTCCATCTTTCTAGTGGAAGTAACTTTATGATTCTTAAAGATTACTGTGCTATTCGATATTTATCATAGATGCCAAGTATTAAAAGACTTCAATTAAACTCTTTGCAAAATAAAGTAGAAAAAGGCAGAGTTATAGAATTTACAGTTTACCTTCCAAGTGCACAGATACACTTACATTGTAATGTTCATTTATAAGGGGTTACGTATTACTGTTTCCAAAACTAAGTTTATTTCTTAGTCAGATAGATGACTTACTATAACAGGTTTTGATTCTAATCCTTTCATATCAAATAAGTGGACCTGTACTTAGTGGCTACTATCTTAAAAGAATGCAGAACTGAAACATTTATTGATCTATCATTTACGATGATAAATTCTTAAATGAAGAGTTTAAAAGCTTAACTCTTGTATGTCACCATTGCTTGGTTAAGAAACTTTATTCTAGGCAAAACAATATCAAAGTAAATGTTATTATTTTCTTTGTATTACTTTACCAATTTCTATTCTTAGAAAAAATATGATAAGACCAAAGGGTTAACATTACTATCTGTATACTTACCATGGTCGATTTTGCAACACCTTTGATATCATCCATTAGTATATTTTATAATTAAAATATAGA
>LPNX010578206.1:162795-248590 GCA_001517045.1 Pseudotsuga menziesii
TTACCCTGATTTTGACAGTGAAGAAAATAACCCGTTTTTTTTTTTTTAAATTACTGTTAAGTTGTAACGTGCTTCTGCAATGTAAGGGTTACTAGTTATATTTATAATGTTAAGTTAAGCTCGATATAGGAGCATCCTGCATTTCTGTTATTTAATTCCTGCGCAAATATGCATTTGATTTTTACTGTTAATAATATTATTAGGGTTTCTGTACCTGGTTTATATTTTGACTTTCTTGTTAATAAGAATCTGTAAATATTGATATATAGTTTATACCCTTTAATGATATAGGGTTTTTATGTCTTTCTTTTTACAATAATTTTTAAGTATTGTTAGTATACTTGTAGCTCAGATAATATAATTAGTTCTGGGTTGTACTTACAGTAATAAGAAAACTACTATATGTTAATAGTAATAATTATTCCTATAATACGTAAAATAAAAGTATATTATTACTAATATAATAACTATATTATCCTTCTGAGATTACTAAAGCCTCTATGTTAATATCCTTAGTTTATTTTATAAACATATCGAAAGATAGCACTTTGTTGTTTAGTTATTGTGTAAATTATGCTATACTATCTGTGTTCTTTTGTAATTAGTTTGTCTTATTAGTTATGATATTTATTTATATACAAAGAATTTAATTAACTCTATCTGGAGTCTACCTCATAAGCATAGATAGTAACATCCATTCATACTCAAAACAAGAAGAATAACAGCTCTGAAAACTGTGCGAGCTCAGTCCAAATAAAGGAAGAAAAATAATGAAATGACTACATCACTAAACATACATAAAATCTAGACCAGATTTGGTTCGACAATAAGATTTAATCATTATTGAACTATTCCTACTTTCAGTTTGTTATTAGACATATAATAATTAAAATATTCTAATCTAGAAGAAAGAAACTGTATGGTTTAATAGTAGATAAATCTAGTCTAACCCTACTTTAGAGCGATTATTATACTCTTCTATTTGTTCTTTACAAATACTAGAATTACTGAAAGTAAAAAGCTATACAAGGAATAGCTTTTAACTATGAACTCTTACAACTGTCAGTAAAATATATTTTCTACAAATAGGTAAAGAAACATTCTACTATTCTGCAGTCTCATCATGCTATCCTTATTTAAATTTACCCCTGTGCTGGAGTACGGTCTGGTAAACCCAGATGTGGAAAAACACAGTGGGTTCTTATTTGTTATCAATAGATTCTATTACTGATAAAATAAAACATCTACATCACTAAACCAGTTAAATATTTATATCATACCTACAAACAACACATTCGACCATTCACAGTTATTCAAAACAAAGAAAATTAAGTGGTAGAACCTGTTCGAACTGGAATAACAACAGCAATGGGAGGCCGTTCCTACCTACCAACTCCTGGAGAGTGCTCAAACATCGACTCCTTAGGACCCCCGAGCTTGCTCTGGTCTCCCTGGCTGGAACTAGGTGCAGCAATAGTCAAATGCCAGTCTTCAAACTTAATATCAAATCTGAACTTATCAGTAAGTTCTCCCAGCTAACAAGCTGTAATAACCCAAGTTACTGCAGCATTCCTCTCAGAACAACTTCCTTACTGTTTTTCCCTTTTTCCCCAATGAATTTCCTGAATATCATTCACTTGAATGATTTCTCTCTGGAAAATATCTGAGCAATCTCAGCTCTATTCATTGGGTACTTTTAAAAGATTTGCCTAGGTCTTTTTGTGTTAGTTGTCATTTATTGAGCCACCTGCTCTGATCCCACTTTCTTGGGGGATCATGAACCCAATTATAGGGAAGTTGCCACCTACAACCTAGGAAGTGTTTGAGGATGCTGCCACTTGTCTTTTGCCCTCCACCTAGTTCCATCCACCAGTTTGACCAGTAACCTCTTTTTAACAGCTCTCCCATGCTGTTGTCTCCACAATTTATTTATTAATAATAAAATATTCTGAATTACATTCCACTTCTGTTGACTCTACTGAGTCATCAGTTCCTACTTAGCATTAAATTTAACATAATGTCTCAGGAATATAATTAAAACAATTAACATTATTTTACAAAATTGGGGTATGTGACATACACACCCCCTTAAAATGTAACATCGTCCTCGATGTTACTTATTCTTCATCCTCTGCAACCTCCTGGAACAGATCCGGGTATGCCTCCCACATCTTACTTTCCAGTTCCCAAGTAGCCTCCTCAGGACTAAGGTGCTTCCATTGCACCTTCACTTGTCCAATGGTGCGGTTCCGTAGAGTAATTTCCCTCCTCCCGAGGATACAATCCGGTTCCACTAGGATTTCTCCTTCTAGTTCCACCTGTACAACATTTCAATCCACCACATGAGTAGCATCATGAACATAATTTTTCAAAACAAAGATATGAAAAACATTATGCACTTTCAAATTAGGTGGTAACGCTAATTGATATGCAACTTGACCAATTCTAGATAAAATTTCAAACGGACCACAGTAACGTGGTGCTATTTTTGCACAACTCCCCAGTATTAGGGAGATTTTCTTTGGTCTTACCTTTATAAATACATGCTCACCTACCTGGAACTCTTTGGGAGTTCTTTTCAAATCTGCTTGGCTCTTTTGTCGATCATGTGCCACTTTCAAATTTTCCTGCACTTGTTTTACAATTATTTCCATTTCCTTCAATAATTCTGGTCCTAACACCAATCTATCTACTGGATTATTCCAAGAGATAGGAGTGTTGCATTTACGTCCATACAAAATTTCAAATGGACTAAACTTAGCTGATGACGGATAGTTATTGTTATATGCAAAACCTGCCAAATGAAAGTAGTCTTCCCACTTACCTGGCTGATCTTTAACATACATCCTTAACAAATCTTCCAGCACCTGATTTACTCTCTCCGTCTGCCCATCTGTTTGGGGATGGAAGGAGGTGCTGAAGTTCAGTGTTGTATTTAATCCCTTAAACAAGGACTTCCAAAAATTTCCTGTGAATTTAGGATCCCTGTCTGAAATGATAACCTTCGGTACTCCATGTAACCGAAAAATCTGCTTTAAGAATATATCAGCTATATTGGCAGCCTTGTAAGTAGTTTTGACAGGAATGAAATGTGCTGCTTTACTTAACTTGTCAACCACCACCATAATAGAATCATTTTGACTCTAATTTCTGGGCAGTCCAGTGATAAAATCTAAGCTAATCACTTCCCATTTCCAACTAGGAATAGGTAAAGGTTGCAGTAAACCAGTTGGATGTTGGTGTTCGGTTTTCACTTGTTGACAGTCCAAACATCTAGCTATGTATTCAGCTACTTCAGATTTCATATTAGGCCAAAAATATTCTTTTCTTAGCATGGTTACAGTATTTTGGTAACCTGGATGTCCTGAGTAAGGTGTTTTATGAACTTCATCCAGAATCAACAACTTAACCTTAGGCATATTAGGCACATATAGTTTGTCCTTAAATAATAAAAATCCATCTTTATTTAGACTATAACCTTTTATTAAGCTTTCTGTAGGTTTCTCTTTAGCTGTAACTTGTAATTTTTGATAAATTTCATCCAATTTTACCCCTTCAGTAAGCTGCTCATTTAAATCAGAAGCATAAGTGCTGATTGCTGCTGTAAAGTTCAACTTTGCATTTCTGCTTAAAGCATCAACCACCTTATTTTCTTTTCCTTTTATGTGTTGGATTTCAAAATCATATTCACTCAAGAAGGCTAACCACCTTGCTTGTCTTGCATTTAAGTTGGGATGATCCAAAAGGTATTTCAGACCTTTATTATCAATCATTAAAATAAACTTCCTGCCTATTAAATGATGTCGCCACATTTTTAAGGCATGTATAACAACAGCAAGTTCTAAGTCGTAAGTTGCATAATTATTTTCGTGGATCTTTAACTTCCTGGACTCATAGGCAATGACATGCCCGTCTTGAGTCAGCACACCGCCTAAACCATCATTAGGGGCATCTGTGCATACCACGAAATCCTTATTAGGATCTACTATTCTTAGAATAGGCACACTTGTTAATAAGGTTTTTAATTTCTTAAAACTTTCTTCATATTTTAAGTTCCAATCGAATTTCTTGCCTTTCTTTTGCAAAGAAGTGATCGGATTAGCTATTTTTGAAAAGCCTTCAATAAATCTCCGGTAATAACCGGTAATTCCTATAAATGACCTAACATCTGTTACGTCCTTTGGAACTGCCCAATCTTCGATTGCCCGAATCTTTTCAGGATCGACTAAAATCCCTTCCTTAGTCACTACGTGACCTAAGTACTGGATTTCATCCTTAAAGAAGTCACACTTGCTAAACTTTGCGAAGAGTTGTTGCTCTCGTAACTCTTGTAAAACTATCCTTAGGTGTTCTTTATGTTCTGCTTCAGTTTCAGAGTAAATTAAGATATTATCGATAAACACGACAACGAATTTATCTAAGTATTTATGCATTATATTATTCATTAGGCACATAAAGACAGCTGGGGCATTGGTAAGCCCAAATGGCATTACGACAAATTCGTAATGTCCATACCTTGTTCTGAAGGCTGTCTTGAAGATGTCCTCATCTTTAATTCTTACCTGATGATATCCTGATCTTAGGTCTTTCTTTGAGAACACCGTAGCTCCACGTAGCTGATCAAACAGATCATCTATGCGGGGCAATGGATATCTATTTTTAATAGTCATCTTGTTTAGTTGGCGGTAGTCTATGCATAATCGCATAGTTCCGTCTTTCTTTTTGACAAAGATGACCGGTGCTCCCCAAGGAGACACACTGGGTCAAATATACTTCTTATCTATTAATTCTTTTAATTGTGATTTTAGCTCATTAAGTTCTAAAATATTCATTCGATATGGAGCTTTCGAGCTAGGTACCGCACCTGGTACCAGCTCGATAGTGAAATCGAATTCCCTCCTAGGAGGTAATCCTGGAATTTCCTCTGGAAAAACATCAGTAAATTCATTTAAAACAAGAATATCTTCTATTTTTAACTTATCTTTTTCAGACTTACTTGCGTCATTTGTAATGGTTAAAACATAGGCTTTACACCCTTTCCTGACTGCTCTTTTAAGTTTTAAAGCAGAAATCTGCCTGATTACAGTTCTCCTAGGAATACCTTTAACCATTACTGGTTGTTCATTACTATTTATGCACGTAAAGGTTTTGTCGTAACAATTTAAAACTACCTTATGCTACTCTAACCAATCCATACCAATCAGTAAATCATACGAGCCAAGTGGAAAAACATTAAGCTTAACTGTAGTTTTAAAATCATCCATAAGTAAAGCACATTCTTTCACATAACAGGTTACTTTCCTTTTTGCCCCTGTGGCTAATTGAACTAACCAGGAACTATCAAACTTTTCAACAGACAATTTACACTTTTTCACTATCTGAGGTGCAGTGTAGCTAAGGCTAGCCCCTGGATCAATTAAAATGGTTACAGGGGTTTGGTTAACCATACCTTCTACTTCCACCATGGAAGTCTGATAATTAGCTTGGCGGTTCTCCAAAGCTGCATTTATTCTGGGCATAGTCCTCGCAAATTCTCGAACGGTCATTTCCTCTTGCACGGTGTGAATATTACTGACTGACTTTTTCCGGTTTGGGCAAACCGAGGCATAGTGTGGGCCATTACATTCCCAGCACTTAACAGGCTCCTTTCGTTCAAAATTCTTAGTGAAATTCCCATGATTATTTGTAGTTTCCTTGCCCTTAAAACTGTTGGAATTATTGGAAGCACCATTTCTATTTCCTTGGAAATTCTTACTGCTGAGAATAATTTCTATTCTTATTATTCTTGAAATTCTTCTGGGGTACAAATTGATTTTTCTTGAACTCAAGCTAACTGTTGTTTTTCTTAGCCTTCCAATTGGCTATGCCTTCTTTCTTCTTGTTCTGTTCAAAACAGAAATTAGCCTTCCGCATGGCTTCCTCCAGAGTCTTCAGGTTATCATACTCAATTATGTCCTTGATGTGATATGGCAGACAGCTGAGAAACCGCCGCACTTTAGGTTTCTCATCGACTAAATAAGGTACATACCTCAACAAGCTTAAGAATTTACTGTTTAAATCCTTCATAGTCATGGATCCTAACTTCAATTTGTAAAATTCTTTAGCTCTTTCTTCATAATATTGTTCGGACATAAATTTCTTCTTGAAGTGCCTTTTAAAGGTACTCCAATTAACTTCTTTTTCCTTGATCCCCTTGACTCTTTTCAGATCTTGCCACCATATGTCTGCTTTTCCAGAGAGATTATAGATTGCCATTCTTTCCTTCAGTTGATTTGAATAGTTGTATATCTGAAAATACTTCCTCATCCCGGATAACCAGGACTCTGCTTCCTCCCCTTTTTCGGTCTCTCCGTTGAAAGTTGGGGGCTTTATTTTTTTAAACTCCCCGAAAATCTCTTCATATGGTCTGTACTTCTTCTTTCTGTCATACAACTCAGCCTCCCTACTGTCACTAGTAGTGTAATAGCTTTGTTGTTCCCTGAACCCTTCAAATGATGAATTGCTTTCAGCTTTTGCCAGCTTCATCTTTTTAGATCCTTTCTGATGGCTAGCTTCCTCAGATTCAGATCTTTTTCTCCTCCCTTCAGTCTGGAATTTTTCCATCAAAGTTTGGTTCAACTCTTCTTGAGTCTTCAAAATCCTCTCATTGTCCTTCTTGACTGATTCCATTTCAGCCTTCAAATCCTTTATAGTCTGCATCAGCTCTGAAGAGTGAGCAGTTACTTCTTCTAACATAGGTTCTCTGGACAATTGTCTTGCCTCTGTGTTTGGAGACTCCTCCTGAGCATATTCTTCTAGCTTCTCCATCTCTGCCTGTTATATTCAGAAAAAGAAAGAATTTTCTGTTCTTTACATAAAACAAAATATAGGTTAGTATATTATTTTTACTGTTCTATGGAAACTAGTTGGGCTGCATTGAGGCCTAGTATTTGAACCATGCTCTGATACCACATGTCAAAACCCCAAATTTTCCAAATTTTTTTTTTTTTTTAATTTTGCAAATCATTAACATAAATGCTGTTAACTAATCATTTAATTAGTTATATGTTATCATTTTATTAATTAAATTATCTGTTGGATTGTGTTTAATGATAGAACAGTTCTTTTCAGAATACTGACTGGTTTTCTTTTTGCGACCACAAGGTGGGATGTCATGCAAAACTGGGCTTACTTAGCTTTCGAGCTAATGCAGAACGTTTTCCTGTTCTTACAGACTACAGGTAAGAAGTTCGGTTGGCAGCTTGTCGAAATTCTAAAGTGTTTATAAGTACAAGTACGTCGCAAACATAAAAGTTAAGTAGGAAGATAAATGCTAAACCATTTTCAATACTTACTGAGGTAAAATTCAATAACTGTCCATCTTTCTAGTGGAAGTAACTTTATGATTCTTAAATATTACTATGCTATTCGATATTTATCTTAGATGCCAAGTATTAAAATACTTCAATTAAACTCTTTGCAAAATAAAGTAGAAAAAGGCAGAGTTATAGAATTTATAGTTTACCTTCCAAGTGCACACATACACTTACATTGTAATGTTCATTTATAAGGGTTTACGTATTACTATTTCCAAAACTAAGTTTATTTCTTAGTTAGATAGATGACTTACTATAACAGGTTTTGATTCTAATCCTTTCATATCAAATAAGTGGACCTGTACTTAGTGGCTACTATCTTAAAAGAATGCAGAACTGAATCATTTATTGATCTATCATTTACGATGATAAATTCTTAAATGAAGAGTTTAAAAGCTTAACTCTTGTATGTCACCATTGCTTGGTTAAGAACCTTTATTCTAGGCAAAACAATATCAAAGTAAATGTTATTATTTTCTTTGTATTACTTTACCAATTTCTATTCTTAGAAAAAATATGACAAGACCAAAGGGTTAACATTACTATCTGTATACTTACCATGGTCGATTTTGCAACACCTTTGATATCATCCATTAGTATATTTTATAATTAAAATATAGAGGTTGAGTAAATACTTGTGTGAGTATTATTCCTACCCAAACATATGTACTATACTTTCCTTCTACAACAATTTACCAAACTTATTTCTTTTAAGATTGTAAGAGTCAAAAGACAAAAATAGTCATCCACCTAATGGAAAAGTCATGAATAAGACCAATTCATAAAGGATTTAACTCTAAAGGGAGACTCTTATAAAATTTTATTTTATACATTCCAAGTTTATACATAAGATCATATTATGCACTTACTACTGTAGATATAGTATGCTCTTGATCTAATGTCATTAGGTAAGAAAATCATGTTACAAAATTTTAGCTTGCAAATTCAATTACATCCACGATGAATATAGGGATTATATCCCGATTGCATTGCATGGATGATAATATATCATAACGTATTGTAATGAATTGCTAAAACCTTGCATCGGCGGTAAGTTCCATGATAAAGTTTACGTATTAACATATTTCTTGTTATAATGCTCCAATGATAGGTTGACTTTGGCCGGGACTAAGGTATAACCTTCGAGACAACCAAATGATTGTCAACAATTGATCCTCATGATTAGCTCATTAAAACTATAGAAAGAATACCCACCGTGGCAAAATTATTTGCATGGAGACGTGGCTTCGTTTGGGCCATGCATCGCAGGATTTAAAAGGGTCATCTCCAAAACCTAGCTCATTATCTTCCCTCACCTTTGGGCACTCGTCCATCTTCTATGAAATAACCAGCTGCTTTGTCACCTGTGTAGTGCTGTGACTGTCTTTAGCTTACTCCTCCCTGGTTAGCTTGCCCAAACGCACCAAAGTGAAGGCTGTTTCAAATGTGTTTCTATTCGTCACACGTTTTTTTTTTTTTTTTGACAGAAACGGGTAGGTTTTATATTAATAAAACAATGGCATAGCCACCCAAGAGTTAACAGCTTCGGAAAACAGAGAACCCCAAACAGTCATTCAACCATTTAATTACATATGCCTGTAACTATGCAAAATCAGGACTTTTAGACTGATAGCAAAATAGGAAAAAAAACACTAATCTGGAATTAATTACGCTTGGCTGCAGCCCCAGAGAACGAGGTGGAAGTGCTATGAATCAATCCCTGGCCTGAGTTCCTTGTCTCCTGAAGCTTGGACACGATGCTTTCCAAGTTCTGCACTCTAAGATTCAGATGCTCCAAAGAGGTCATGACCTTGTCGTCCATATTCCGCAGAGCTGCCAAAAGGTCTGAATGGATGCGCCCCATGTCTTCATCAACACGATTAAGTCGTCGCCCACCCAGCTCATCAATTTGCTGCAGGAAGTGCCCTTGACGTCTAACTTGCCGCTTTAGAACCTTAAGATCAGCTTCCAGTTCCTTCAAAGGGTCTGGGGAGGAGGCTGCAGAGCTACTTGAATTCTCCATAAGCGTCCAGATTATCAGGGTGAGAGCCACGAACACGTCCATAAGCGAAGAGCTTCTCCACCTGACAGGATGAACCGATGCCTTAAGATCATGACAAGCTCTTGTTCTTGCAATGGGACAAAGATGAAAACGGATGACAGAATCGGAGGCATTTTCATGATTTAACATAAGAACCCGTAAAATGGAGCATGCCGAAGGCTTTTCGTCATCATTCGAAGAATGCCAATTGCCTGACACGAACTTTGCATTGAAGAACCGATCATAACTTTAGTAGGGGGATCCTTATGTAGCTCAGGATCATCATAGCATAACGAGGTTCCAACTAACCATAACGTCTTATCGACCATTAACTTCGAATTAACCTGGGCAGAGAATGGAGAAACCAGACGCCCGCATACTATGACATAATTGCCATCTAAACCTTTCAACAGGTCCTTTGGATTTTGGAAAAACTTGCTGCAGAGATCCACCTGCTCTGAGGAAAAAGTGGAGGTACATCCCATCATAAGCTTTGCTGGGGAGGGCATTATCAGAGAAGGAGAAGGTTGATCAAGCCACGGACTGTCTTGGGGCATTAAGGGCGCACTAAAAAGACTCGTGTCTTGGTGAGTCACGAGGAGAGGGTGCCATCTGGCCTCAAATCCGGATGACACAGGTCCTGGAGACCAATGCCATAAAACCTTCAATTCAAGTCTTAAGAGCGATCCCAAGAAGTCATGGGATAGGAGCCCAGCTAAGCACACCATTAATTTTGATGACCCCCTTGCTCAAGGGTAAAGCTTCATTTGCAGCTTTGTCAGCTTGATAATTATTCCATCTCAAGACATGATAAAAATCTATTGATCGGAAGAGGGGAATACAGAGAGAGATTCTTTGAAGCAATTGATGAAGTCTGGCAGAGGAAGGAAACGTCCGAGAGTTTAGAAAATAGATAATCAACCTGGAGTCCCCCACAACTGAGAGATCCTGAATATTTTGGGAAAGATCTTGACTTATTCCTTGCCAAAGAGCTAGAGCTTCTGCCATATTATTAGACTCAATTCCAAGATTCCATGAGTAAATGAACTTCAAGTTGCCATCGGGACCAAAGAGCACCCCTCCCCCTCCTACCTCCCCTTTCTATTCGTCACATGTTACTCGTTCTCCTTTAAGCTTTTTGCTGCCTCAACAACTTAAACTCGAACCCTTGACTGTAATAGTCCTCACCCTTCTCCTTCAGTTAATCCAAACGAGAGTGGTTCCTCCTTTCGGAGTGTTGTGGTTTGAGTTTCACCGTTTACTGTACGTTGTTTGGAAGGAGTGACAACACGGCTTAGGGTTTTACCTACTCCTTCAGTTAGATGACTTGAGTTTTCCCTACTGTCAGTGATTTATGGGTGTTGTAACACCGTTTCTTTTGCAATTGAATGGCAGACTTCTTGCTCGTGCTGGTCGTTGGTCGCTGCATTGTTGTTTAACGACTTTTAATTGCTAAGGTAAAAAAATATTATTCGTTTCTTTTAATGTTATTGCACATTTTCTTGTTTATGCAACTCCTTGCCTTTAATATATACTTAACAGCCGGACGTATAATGGTTTTGCAGGTACGAATTGCCTCTCTTCTCTGTCTGCGCAGTGAGTACGAGGTTGCGGCGATAAGAGGCCACGGTAAGCCCTGGTTTTTCCATGGCTATTCCACCTTGTGCAAACCCTTATGGGGCAATAAGGGTTGGTCGTTGTGGCCTGAAAGACCCTCATGGTTTTTGGCTGTTTTGGTTGTTTGTTCGATGTTTTTCACAGTTTTGTTAAGACCCTAGCTTTACTGCAGGGCTTTTCGGCTTCAGCCGTGAGTGTATATTTTATTTTGTATATATTAATGTGTTTAAAGTAAAAGAACAGGCTGTAAGCCTCCATATGTAATTTCTCAGTACGGCCGTGAGTTATTATTACCAAACTGGGTTTTACAGTCATTACTTTTGTATAGTCTGAATGAATAGGGTTTTTACCCTGATTTTGACAGTGAAGAAAATAACCCGTTTTTTTTTTTTTTTAATTACCATTAAGTTGTAATGTGCTTCTACAATGTAAGGGTTACTAGTTATAATTATAATGTTAAGTTAAGCTCGATATAGGAGCATCCTGTATTTCTGTTATTTAATTCCTGCGCAAATATGCATTTGATTTTTGCTGTTAATAATATTATTAGGGTTTCTGTACCCGGTTTATATTTTGACTTTCTTGTTAATAAGAATCTGTAAATATTGATATATAGTTTATACCCTTTAATGATATAGGGTTTTTTATGTCTTTCTTTTTACAATAATTTTTAAGTACTGTTAGTATACTTGTAGCTCAGACAGTGTAAATAGTTCTGGGTTGTACTTACAGTAATAAGAACACTACTATATGTTAATAGTAATAATTATTCCTATAATACGTAAAATAAAAGTATATTATTACTAATATAATAACTATATTATCCTTCTGAGATTACTAAAGCCTCTATGTTAATATCCTTAGTTTATTTTAGAAGCATATCGAAAGGTAGCACTTTGTTGTTTAGTTATTGTGTAAATTATGCTATACTATCTGTGTTCTTTTGTAATTAGTTTGTCTTATTAGTTATGATATTTATTTATATACAAAGAATTTAATTAACTCTATCTGGAGTCTACCTCATAAGCATAGATAGTAACATCCATTCATACTCAAAACAAGAAGAATAACAGCTCTGAAAACTGTGCAAGCTCAGTCCAAATAAAGGAAGAAAAATAATGAAATGACTACATCACTAAACATACATAAAATCTAGACCAGATTTGGTTCGACAATAAGATTTAATCATTATTGAACTATTCCTACTTTCAGTTTGTTATTAGACATATAATAATTAAAATATTATAATCTAGAAGAAAAAAACTGTATGGTTTAACAGTAGATAAATCTAGTCTAACCCTACTTTAGAGTGATTATTATACTCTTCTATTTGTTCTTTACAAATACTAGAATTACTTAAAGTAAAAAACTATACAAGGAATCGTTTTTAACTATGAACTCATACAACTGTCAGTAAAATATCTTTTCTACAAATAGGTAAAGAAACATTCTACTATTCTGCAATCTCATCATGCTATCCTTATTTAAATTTACCCCTGTGCTGGAGTACGGTCTGGTAAACCCAGATGTGGAAAAACACAGTGGGTTCTTATTTGTCATCAATAGATTCTATTACTGATAAACTAAAACATCTACATCACTAAACCGGTTAAATCTTTATATCATACCTACAAACAACACATTCGACCATTCACAGTTATTCAAAACAAAGACAGTTAAGTGGCAGAACCTGTTCGAACTGGAACAACAACAGCAATGGGAGGCCGTTCCTCCCTACCAACTCCTGGAGAGCACTCAAATAGCGACTCCTCAGGACCCCCGAGCTTGCTCTGGTCTCCCTAGCTGGAACTAGGTGCAGCAATAGTCAAATGCCAGTCTTCAAACTTAATATCAAATCTGAACTTATCAGTAAGTTCTCCTAGCTAACAAGCTGTAATAACCCAAGTTACTGCAGGATTCCTCTCAGAACAACTTCCTTACTGTTTTTCCCTTTTTCCCCAATGAATTTCCTGAATATCATTCACCTGAATGATTTCTCTTTGGAAAATATCTGAGCAACCTCAGCTCTATTCATTGGGTACTTTTAAAAGATTTGCCTAGGTCTTTTTGTGTTAGTTGTCATTTATTGAGCCACCTGCTCTGATCCCACTTTCTTGAGGGATCATGACCCCAATTATAGGGAAGTTGCCACCTGCAACCTAGGAAGTGTTTGAGGATGCTGCCACTTGTCTTTTGCCCTACACCTAGTTCCATCCACCAGTTTGACCAGTAACCTCTTTTTAACAGCTCTCCCATGCTGTTGTCTCCACAATTTATTTATTAATAATAAAATATTCTGAATTACATTCCACTTCTGTTGACTCTGCTGAGTCATCAGTTCCTACTTAGCATTAAATTTAACATAATGTCTCAGGAATATAATTAAAACAATTAACATTATTTTACAAAATTGGGGTATGTGACATCACCAAACACTTCGAAAGACGAACTACTTTCAGTTTTAGTATGTTTCATCTTTTTAGATTTACGTTGATGACTGGTATCTTCTGATTCAGTTCTTCTATCCCTACCCTTAGTTTGAAACTTTTCAGTTAGGATCTGATTCAGCTCTTCTTGAGCCCTCAGAATCCTTTCATTTTCTCATTTCACAGACTCCATTTCAGTTTTTAGGTCCTTTACAGTTTGTAATAATTCCAGGGAATTGGTAGTTAAATCCTTTGGTATAGGATCTCTTGGTAGATTTCCTGCTTCAGTAACTGGAGACTCCTCCTCTGCATACTCTTCCAGCCTTTCCATACCTGCATGTTAAACTTCAGAAAATAATTCTCTGTTGAATAACATTTAAAATAAAATACATCAGCATAATAATTTTAATTTACTATTTCATGAAAGCTAGTTGGGCTTCATCAAGGCCTAGTGTTTGAACCTTATGCTCTAATACCACATGTCAAAAACTCCAAATTTTCATAAAAATTTAAAATTTTGAAGATAAATAAAATGCTGAGAATGCGGTTTGCTAACAATTAACAGTTATCTATAAAAGATTCAATTATCAGATTAGTTAATACATAATCTTAATTAAGTAACTTAGCATTCTACCTTTTGATACAAGGTTAGGATTAACTTGTGCAATAGTTTCTCTTTCGGTTTGCTCGTGAGTTTTAATTTGCGACAAGTAGGTGGAACTGTCTTTGGATTCCGAGGCTTGCTTAGCGTTTAAGCTAATGCAGAAAGCTTACTTGTTCTTACAGGTTTTACAGGTATGAAAGTTCGAGTAACGCCTTTAATTCCATAAAGCATCCAATTATATTTCTATTTGCAAAATAAAAAGCTTGGTAAAATAAGCTGTTACATATCAATCTACTTCTATGAGGTAAAACAAGTAGTTTGTTTCCTTCAATTATTTTTGTCAACGATAAACATGTAGAAGAGTTTCTTTATTAAATGTAAATAGCAACAGTAATTAATTTCCCTGGTTCTCAACTTGTGATCTTTGTTGTAAGTTATTTTCACCTAGAGTGCCTAACCTGTAATCCTATAATGATCGTTCTACAGTAATATACATTATCAACTTATAATAATAGTATAACCAACTGCTTGTTATTCATCTTCTGTAATGAAGATTGCTGCCTATAAGGTTCTAAAAATTACAGTGAAATATACAGTCCTAAGGACTTAGAGTCTAGTGGGATTGTTCCAATCCAGTTTCTTATTTTATTTTTATAATACTTCTCTTGAATTAAGCTTCTGACCGTAACAGTTAACTTAGGTCAAGTCTTTAAGAGCGATTGATTTATTACCTCATGCAAGCACTAGATAGTTCTAAAAATTATGTTACTAATCGAAAACATGGTGTAACTAATAGTACTTGTCATGGTTGAGTAAATAACCAAATGCCATTAAACTTTGTTGATCTAAGTTATGTACAAGAATTCATAGCCAACCTCCTAGTATTTTCCATCCACTGAAAACTATAAATTTTCTAAGATACTCACCAAAACAATCTTGTTTATAATGCATTCATGTTTACCAGTAATTCTGGTTATAAACAAATAAGATTTCTAAAGTTCAAGATCCTATTTAAAACTATGTCCTATAAAATTATCAAGTCATACTTAAACGTTGGTTGCAACAAGATTAGCTATGCAAAGTCTATTAGGAATACTTTATTAACATCATAGTTTGGCTAGATGATGAAATAGCCTTCTAATTAGTATCTTCCAATTATCATAAGATTTACTTCATAAACTTAGTTTCGATAGCTCAAGGCTTATCAACATTTGTAACTATACTATTGATGTTATGAATAAATGGATAAACAATTAGTGATAAACTAAAGCTTCTATGCATAAAAATACCTTAAGCATGAATATGGATTATGAGATTTCATTGATTTCATGGTCAACCAAAAGCTTAATATGAATAAAAATTTAATTATAAAGTTCATAATATAACTTGCAATGGGTAATGGATGTGCCGTTAGACCACTCCATCGATGGGATTATGTTTAAGGTTGTGTATATAAAAGACTTTGAAATCACCCTCATCCTAAACTATACGATGACTATATTATAAGCTTGGCAATGATTCGAGGTTTCATAGTTTATGCCATGCATCCGTAGGTTGACATCCATGAACACGTAGAACCTTTGAATGATTACAATACTATATGATTGTGCATAAAATTATGTTTTGAATAATTGGAAATCATTTGGCATGCAGGGACTATAGAATCGACCCACTACATGGTTGAATAATTTGTGAGACCTCGTGGTTCCTTCTCGGCCAAGTGTTGGAAGTATAAGGGTTGGTGTAACCCTATTCTTTATTGTTCTCCTCCATCGATTTCGGGCCTTCGGGCCACTCTGCAACTGTGTCATGGTCGCCATGCTTACCCTACTGTGAACTTAACGAGCCCCTGTCCTGGTTTAAAATGTTCAGTTGTCTTCTTTGTGCTCGAACCTTTGCTTATACTGTGAGTTTATCCTGGCAATAGTTGTGAGGGATGTGACTTACAGCTTACGACCTGGTCTGTGTGTAGTTTTTGGTTTGTTCCTCGACGACCTGCCTGTTGGGATTGTTTAAACGGGTTACTTGCTTCTGTTACAGTTTGGTTTTCGTCATAGGGTTTTTGAGAGTGTGGATTCTCATGCTTTGCACTGTGGTGACAGTGCGAGCTTCACCGTTCGCTTCTTGCTTGACCGTTGCTCCCTTCTCCTTGCTACTGCTAGCAGTCATTTGTGCATGCGTAAGAACATCTCTGTCACAGGTGATATGAAGGGTTGGCTCTTCGTCTCGCTATTGGCGACACTCCTATTTCTCGGTGGCTACATTACTTTCGCTTCCAGGTAAGAAAAATTCTTTTAACAGTTCTGAAACTTATTCTTAACTCAGTTATGATATAATGCATAATGTTAATGTTGTGGATTATTATCTTTGCAGGTGACGGTTTACAACCTTCTTTGCAGTTGATACAAAAGAGTAGGGTCAGCTTCCTGGTTACGGGTAAGCCCTGGTCAACCCCTGGCAATCCATGCTTGTCAGTTCTTTATGGAACAGTTTCAATTGGAATTCGTGGCCTGCAAGTGACCCTTCAAGGGTTACTATTTCTCGGTTTACTTGCTTAGTTTTTATTAACCCCTGTTGTTAGCAGGGTTCTCCGGCTTATGCCGTGATTTGTGAATTTTGTTTTTACTGGTTTTGTGTACAGTTATGTAAAAAGATTTGAGGCCTGTCAAGCCATTCTCTGTTTAAGTTTTAAGCATAGAGAGTTAACTATCCTGAGGTCGAACTCGGTTATTTCTATGCCATTACTGTAATTTTGTGTACTAGGGTTTTTACCCTTGTTCAACTATGTAAAAAAAAGAATCTTTACTTGTTATAATTATCTTGCATTAAATTGTATTAATACATCCTATTCTGTTATTTCTTTCTATTATAATACTTTGTTTATAAGCTCATATATTCGAGCAAGGTTTAAACCTGTTAGTGACCTGTGTATAAATAATTTCTTTTATTATTCTGTAGGTTTTAGTTCAATAATAATGTGAAATTAATTGTTTGTTACATGTATATAGTTATTATGTTTTCAATGTTATATCTCTCTGTCCTTACAGGACTGTAATAATATTTTATAACTTGAAAGTTCAGAATACTAAATAAATCCAAGTCCTTGGATTATTGCTTATCTGATTATTAATTACAATGTTATTACTATGATTTACAATGTTAATACTATAAATTATAATGTTACTATTTATAATGTTAATACTACAAGGGTTTTGACCCTGTATTTTCTTTTATAATTAATTTTTGTTTAGTTTATTTAAATGAATTTGTTCATATATAAATAATATTTATTAAATATTGTTTACCATTGCATTTAGTCTTTTTTATAAGTACATATATAGGTTTTGTTATTATTTCCTTGTTACACTATTATAATTGCTGTAGTTAATTTATTTATAAAAAGAACTATACTAGAATTACCCTACTTGAAATGTGAACATTTGTAGAAGTAGTTAAGCAGTATGAACAATAAAATAACTATGTAAAATGACTTGGTTCTTTCTTCACAGAAATAAATGAGTGTTTATCTAAGTTAAATCTTTTACCTATGTGACAGGTTAGTAGTTTTCATTTTACAGAAATAAAGTTCTGAATAAGATAAATAACCTATTTACAGTAATCAACTTGTTAAAAGAAATAAACCTGCTGTTCATAAAGTATTATGAATACTTTTTTGCTAGCATTCTTAATACAATAGTCTGGTTTTTAAACAATAACTTAATTAGACAGATTAGTATCCTTTCCTGAAAACATCTATATACAGAAATAAATTACTCCATTGTTCTGAAATACAAAATAACTCTAATCAATCCAGATTTCTATCATATCTTCATCTATTTTAAACACACTACCTGTGCTAGAGTACGGTCTGGTTCGTTCCATACGAGGAGAAACATAGGTAGGATTACCTCATCCAAATACAGATTCAACATTCAACAACTAAAAGATTATAAATTCTAACAGTTCACTACATAACATGTAAATAATTCATTATTCATTCATTCTTAGATATAAACTTTTAACACATCAAATAAAAAACTGTAGAACCTGTTTTTAAAGCTGGATGACAATAGCGTTGGGAGGCCGTTCCTCCCTACCAACTCCTGGAGAGCGCTCAAACAACGTCTTCTCAGGACCCCCGAGCCTATTCCTGGTCTCCTTGGCTAAGAACTGGTGGAGCATGCAACAAGATACTAGTCCAATGACTCAGTATTAACTCCGCACTCAGCAGTAAGATCCTTGAGCTGAAAAGCTGTACTAGATCACTTCTGCAGTTTTACCCCTCAAACACTTTCCACAAATTCCCTTCCCAATGAAATCCTTTGAAGTACATTCACTTGAATGATTCTCTTCTTGGAATGAGCCGCCTCAGCTCTCTTCAATGGGCATTTTTATTGAGATTGCCTAGGTATTTTTGGGTTAGTTGTCATTAATTGAGCCAACTGCTCTGATCCCACTTTCTTGGGGGATCATGACCCCAAATGTAGGGAGGTTGCCACTTGCAACATTGGAAGTGTTTGAGGATGCTGCCACTTGTCTATTTTCTCTCCACCCAGTCTCCTCCACCAACTTGACCAGTAACACTCTTTTTAACATCTCTCCCAAGCTGTTGTCTCCACTTTTTATTTATTTATAATTAAAATATTCATAATTACATTGAACATCCTTGACTCTGCTGAGTCATCAATTGAAACTTAGCATAAAATTTAACATATTGTCTTGAAATAAAATCAAATATGATAATATTATTTTTGCAAAATTGGGGCATGTGACATCCTCACCCTCCATGTAAAATATCCATAAAAACCATAAGGAAGCAAGAAATCGTTTTATGCAAAAACCTAACCAATGGAGAACCTAACGACTCAAAAATCAACTAATAAAAACAAAAAAAATAGCAAAACCGTGGTTTACCTACCTGACAATAGTAGTGTAATCGATTGGATGGAACGAAAATCCACGGGAGCAGAGCAAACGAACCAGGTTCTGACAGCTAGGTGCATGCGAACGGTGCAAATGACATAGACCAATATGAATGACAAGTCAAAATGTGAATAAAACAATAAAATACAACTCCTTCTCTATATATAACAATCGACGGACAAACCTATCAGTGGTCAAAACTTAAGTCAGTTGGAAGAATAAACCGGATGACTGCCGCAACAACGGGTGCAAATGAAACTACGGACCCAGGATACATTAAGTCTAGCAAACATTAGAACCATTAAACTCTAAGTTTGGAACATCGAGACTGATCCTCATCCGCAATGTCAGCATAGTACCGTTATATCATCTAGGCCTTCCTTATCGGAATGGGTATCAGAATTAGGAAATCCTAAGCTCTAAAGAGTTGGCGAGAAAAAATGAGCTATTTTTCGAACATCTTAGCAATATTCTCCCGCAACGTCGGCAATGATAAACACTAGGACTCTGGCTTACTCCAGCCAAACATCTTGACAGCGATATAAACATAATTGGATATCGAAAGCACTAAGTGTTAAGCTTGAAACATCGAAATCAAGGAGAAGAGAAAATGAGCCCCGATGTATCGACGTGGGAGTCTGAAGTTCTTTCGGCAGGCTTGATGGTTTGGCTTCCGCAACGTCGGAAAGATAGTCTGCTATGCTTCTAATATCGGAAGGATATTCAACTAATATTCCGACACAGAAAATGAAACAGACCAAGTTTTTTTAAAGAAAAAACAGACTCTAGGGAAGCTTAGGTGAAAAACAAAATACTCCTAGGCCAGATTTAGTAAAATAAAATAAAAGGAAGGGCCCTAAAATTGAAACTTTTGGGGAAAAAAGTTGCAGCTGCAACAGGTTGGAAGGCCCCTTGAAGAACCTCGTGCACTGACCGCCTTAACTGCTTTCTTTTTCCACTTCGAGTTACTTAATGATAGAAGAGCATCCTCTTCAATATTTGTCTCTTGGAGCAAGAGAATATTTGAGGGTTCCATTCTTAATAAATATTTGACTGCTTCTGCTTTTTTTGGGTTCCCCAGTCCCCTGCAATTCCATGAGATGATCTGCATTATTTACCTGGGAAAGAGGAAGTTGGACCTTCCTTTGGGGGTCTATTCCACTTACTTCTTCCTATTGACATTTCTATTGTAGCTTGACTACCCTCCATTTTTAGTCTCCCTGCTTCTTTTTCTCTGGCCTCCTTTTGAGAATTCCTACCAACCTTTTTAGAATTTTTCTCAATAGAATCTTCTTCTGAAGAGCCAGAAGTATCAATTGATTTCTTCTTTAGAATTTCAGCATAAGAGGGAGAAGAAATGACCCCTACAGATGAGTTGTGAAGTTCTTGCAAGTTTACAACCACACAAGGAATATCTAAGGTTGTTGTTCCAGGTTGTTCCTGTGGACCAGAGTTTACTACACCCTCTTCTGTGAACACATCTATTTGCTACACTTCACCCTCTTCAAGAATAGGAATATTATGATCTTTAGATGGACTTAAGACAACAAAAGGGTTTGACGAGACAATTATTTCCACAACCTGAGAATTTTTTTTTTTCTCAAGTGGAATGGTACCTTTCCCTGTGTTTCCTTCTTTACCTTTCATTCCATTTTCGTGTTTGGAAGGGCCTGCTTTCTGAAATTGTGTCCAATGATCAACCTTCTATGTTGCAATTTCTTCTTCTTCTTTTTTCTTAGAATTTTGAGCAAAGTGGCCATAACCATGGAAATGGCGACACTTGAAAGGGAGTTGTTTGCAATCAAGCTCCTAAATATGTGACCATTAAGCCACAGTTAACTTGATTGCCTCAGGCAGTCCTGTCTCTAAATCTACTTCGACACATATTCTTGCACATGAATATTGATCTTTTCTTTCAGCTCTGTCAATATATTTTCCTAACTTATTCCCAATGGCTTCCAGAGATTCTGAATTCCAACAATGTAAAGGTAAGTGGGGGAGCCTCACCCAGATGGGAATAGCTGAAGGAACATCCTGGGTAGGATTAAAGTCCAGAGTCCACTTATTCAGATACAGTCCCTGAGGGCCCATAAAATAAGGACCATTATGAAAAATGAGTTCTTGATCTTCTGCTGAATCAAACACAAAAACATAGTAACATTTGCCAACCAAATGGTTTTAGATACCTTTTATAATCAGGGGCCTCCAATTTCTCTATACCCATCTGCCAATAGCCTCAGGAGAGGGCCATAGTCCCATAAAATGTCCAATGAGCCCATGCTCAACAAGATTCAAGGAAGTCCGACAGGGGAAACATGCAGCTCTACAGAGGGAATGTTAGCTGCTTTCTTCACAAATTGCTGAACAATAGGAATGTCGTTCCTCTTGCCACAAGTAGAAACAAGCTGCTCGAAGGCATCAAGATCTGGAGGAATTGGAGGGGACAAACTCCCTCCGATGTCCATGATTCAGACATCAGCAACCAGAAGAGTGCAAGAGAACCTCCACCTTGAACCAGAAGCTGCAAGATCCTAACAGAAAATCAAGGGCAGAACACTCAGAAAGAAAATCAAGCCATAGATCCCTCAAATTCACCCTCTCTAGCAACGATCCCCAACTAAAGAAAACCAAGCCACAAATCCCTCAAAGTCACACTCTCCAGCAACGATCCCCAGCAAAATAAAACCAATGAAGACTATTGAAATCTTCAAGGAGGGCACGTTTAATACAGAACACGGTTCCAGAAACACCCTCAAGTTATGATCCCTATCAAACTAGAGAATGGAGAACACGTGAAGCGTACACACTCCACCAACAAAGGAGAGCCAGATCTCTTCCTCCAGCAACCTATCCCCCTGCAAACCGTGAGAACCAGAGGTTCAACACTATCAAGAAAATTTTAAAAATGTTCTTGGAGTCAAAACATAGACTTGTTAAATGAGCATTATAATTCAAAATTAGCTAAACTTTAATTAAAGCATATATTTATAATATATTTTAAAAATTTTAAGTATATATTTGAAGAAGGGGCACATATTTATAATATATTTTTAAAATATTTATATGATACTTAAAATTAGATAAACTTTAAATTAAAGCCTATATTTATAAAATGTTTTCAAAACTTTAAGTATATATTTTAAAAACCTTAAGTATCCAATATGACATCAACAAAAACAAAAGGAAGCGTGACCTATAGAGCCCTTCATAGAAGTGCAAAGTTAAATTTTCCCTTAAAAATTTAAAATCTTATTTTTACCCTTCCAATTAAGGACACAATTTATAACAACATTTCAAAAGAAGGGTAAGATTTTAAATTACCGATTAATATAAATTTCATAGTGTTTTTAAATGCATAAGCTATAAAGTTTCGTGATACCATTAAAATCCTCTGACATAAATAAAAAATGCCTTATGAGCCTGCATGAACCATTGATCTTCAAAAATTTGGCTCACTATCTAAAATATTGAAATTTGGAAATGTCATCATTCACAAGTCTTATGGATTTAGGTTTCCATGCAAATGAAGGTTGGTTTGCAATGATTAGATCAAATTGCAAAAAGATTTGTATTAGGTATCCAAAAAAGTTGTACTATCTATACATGAAATTATATAATTTTTTCCTTATTTGTGTGTATGTAGTTATTTATCCTAAAGGAGATAGTACATTGAATATGATAAAATGGCCAATTTCGCCATTGGACTCCTAGTTTACCTAGTACTGGAGGGATTTTGTTATTATATATGTAATTTCTCCATAAATTGTTATATACGTAATTTCATCACCATAGTCATCATCGTCGTCGTCGTCGTCGTCATCATCATCATCATCAACATCAACATCATCATCAACATCATCATCAACATCATCATCATCAACATCATCATCATCAACATCATAATCATCATCATCATCATCGTCGTCATCAACATCATTATCATCGTCGTCATCCTCATCAACATCTTCAACGTCGTCATCATCATCATCATCAACAACATCATCATCATCAACATCATCATCATCAACATCATCATCATCAACATCAACATCATCATCATCATCATCATCAACCTCATCATAACCATCATCGTCGTCATCAACAACATCATCAACGTCATCATCATCATCATCGTCATCATCATCATCATATTCATCATTTCATATGACATCAACATGGTCATCACCATCTTCATCATCATCATCATCATCATCATCATCGTCATCGTCGTCATCGTCATCAACATCAACATCATCAACATCATCATCAACATCATCGTCATCAACATCATCATCTTCAACATCATCATCATTATCATCATCATCGTCATAATCCTCATCCTCGTCATCATAATATTCGTGAACTAATTCATCGTCATCTTCATTGTCAAACATGTCCATCACTAACAAATCGAGCAACAAAAACCATACCTATAGATTAATTAATGTGCTATGTGGGGCCAATGATAATTTTTTTTATTTATGTGCCGGGATGGTGTGAAATTTGGCATGGTTAGACTAGACACATGCATTGACGGTGTGGGAGGGTTTCCAGACTCAAACATCATCCATCATCATTGTAACACCCCGATTTTGACCCCGTTTGCATTAAAAATGTATATGATGTATATATTGTAATTAATCATGGTGAGGAGCTAAAGGCAAAAGCCCCACCATCGATTTAGCGTTTTATGTTTCGGCAATTGAACTCGATGCCGATGGTATTTCATGCTAGCTAGGCACATTATAATTTTGGACATCATGTAAATATGCAATTTAATTAAAATACCCATAACCAGCTATGTCAATGCAACATTAAAGAGATGGGGGCATGATTTCCTAAGGAAAAGGGGGGGGATAAGAAAGGTATGGAGATGAAAATTCGAATTGGGTAGAGCACCCATTTTTGGAAAAACATGTTTTGACTTATGAGCCAAGTAAATGCCCAAAATTGCTGCCCATTGTTGGAGGCATTCAAATCCTCCATTCCTCACGCAATTGGAAGTTGGCAGAGCTCTCTCCTTCATGTTTTCTGTTGTGTGTGTTTCCTTCACGATTGGGGGTAGTTTCCTTCATTTTTCCTATGGCTGGGAAATCGTTTTTGTAATGCTGAGTGGTTGGGTTTCCTCCCTCACAATTTGCTGCATTTCCTCATTGTTTTCCAAGATGGAAATCCATTTTTGGTAATGCCCAGCGAATTGGAGAAGAGACCATGTTTTCTGGGTGTTTGTTTAGGCCGTTTTTTCCCATGTGAAGCCAATGGACGTTTTGTGAAATTGTTTTTGGTTTCTAGGGTTGTTTTACCCATTCACCATTATCAAATTTGGTTTCCAGGATGTTTTTGTCCATGCGCATAACTTGTATTTTGCTGTGGGTGCCTCTTTTGTTTTGGTCTGAACTAGATTGGAATGGAATTGAGTCTAAACTAGCTTGATAAACCTAGTGTAGAAAAGAACCTCATAGACATATCTAGAGGGGTTGGTTTTCTTCTTTGCACACCCAGAGGAGCACTGGAAGGGAAGGCATAGCCTGAGGGACTGTGTAACAAAGAAGGGGATGCTTCCTTGTGTTGGGTGTGTAGATTTTTATAAGCCATGACAGATCTAGTGTAGGTGTCCATAGCTCTATGGTTGAGCTCACTAGCTTAGCAGTTCAAGCTTTCCACCTCCTTAGTAGCCTGATAAACCCAAATGTAGTTTTGGCTTGGTTGAATTTTGATTTATCTTTGGTTATGTGTGAGCCTGCTAGTGGTGCTGAGAGATTGATGAGCATGCTCTCCTATGGATATGGGTGGAACATTGCAGTGACATAGTTGGTTTCAGGATGAGCTTCTTTAAGATAAGCATATCTGGTGTTTAATCTCTGCAATTGTATTTGCTTAATGAAATATGATGAACATTGCATTAATGTTTTTTTCTTCCGCTGTAGATTGCATTATGCATCTGTAAATGTTTTAGGTTCAATGCATTTTTATTATGTTTATGTTCATGGGCCTAGTTTCCCCATTTAAATGATAGGAGCAATGTCGTAGTCACGTCCTCTCGGGCGGGAGGGGATGCGACAATCATCATGATCATCATCGTCTTCGTCATTGTCCTCATCGTCATCAACAACATCATTAGCGTCATCGTTATCATCATCATCATCATCTTCATCATTTCATATGAGATCAACATGGTGATCACCATCTTCATCATCATCATCATCTTCGTCGTCATCATCATCATCATCATCAACAACAACATCATCATCAACATCATCAACATCATCATCAACATCATCAACATCATGATCATCATCATCGTCATCATCCTCATAATCGTCGTCATCATCCTCATCATCATAATATTCGTGAACTAATTCATCGTCATCTTCATTGTCAAACATGTCCATCACTAACAAATCGAGCAACAAAAACCATACCTATAGATTAATTAATATGCTATGTGGGGCCAACGATGAAATTTTTTATGTATATGCCGGGATGGTGTGAAAATTGGCATGGTTAGACTAGACACATGCATTGACAGTCTAGTTAAGTAAAGTTCATAGACTCAATTCTAGTTAAGTATAATTTTGAAT
This sequence comes from Pseudotsuga menziesii, assembly GCA_001517045.1. Taxonomy (NCBI): domain Eukaryota; kingdom Viridiplantae; phylum Streptophyta; class Pinopsida; order Pinales; family Pinaceae; genus Pseudotsuga; species Pseudotsuga menziesii. Next base: position 188,343 of record LPNX010578206.1, read on the forward strand.
GCTTGGTTTAAATGCCCAACTATATTAGTAACACAAATATGAGTGTTTTCTAATGAGATTCAAATTTTGGTGTTTGGGAAGGGAGAAGCGAAGTAAGGAATTCATCTTGTGACCTATCTTCTTAAAGGATGGTACTTAATTAAGCATATGTAGGTCATAATGTTTGTCCCATGGGAAAGTCGGTAAAATTTATAATTGTGTCAACATGATGTCATAGGATGGTGATTTTATGGAAAAGAGCTCATGCAAGTTAAGTCAACATGATGGTTGTGATTGAAATAGGAACAAAATGTGCACATTAGTATGGGAATGCACCTCAATCTCATGAAAGTGAGTACAATGATGTGATGAATCTGGAAGTTGATCATATGCCATATGTTGATAGGTGACAACACCCTACAATTTTTCCATGTCATAAAATTCATGTCACACATGGAGTTCAGTCACTACACCTTTTTGCATGTTTTGTATCAAAGGTAACCTATGGAAACCATTGATTCACTTCATCTACACTGAAGCTTTCAAATCCTACTATAACAATTACACAAATAGTCAATTTTATACAATCTAACTAGGTTCTTAGCTAAAGAGGAGACATGGAGACTTCAATATTCTATGCTTTCCATGAACAACTCATAATTGAACTCATTGCATTTAGTAATTCCATAAATTATTGAAGTGTTTAAAGTATTTACCAATGCTTTGTTACATAGATGTTCTAAACTATGAACTCCAGTTTAAATTGTCGGGATGGAGAAATATTGATGCAAGGTAAAGGTCATTGTACCCATAAGGTCATTGAATGACATTCATCTAAAATTCAATGAGCAAGGCTTGTTTTTTTGCCAACAATTGAACTTTTGAAATAATTTTGGCTTGTCTTTTCAAAGAATTTGCAGCTCAGGTTTATCATTTGGACAATTTGGACTAGCTCACGGTTGACATTTTGATTCACAACTCAGGGTTATCATTTCGACGATTTGGACTGGCTCATAGTTGACATTTTCATTTTCAGCTTAGGGTTATCATTTCGATGATTTGTTCTAGCTCATGGTTCACATTTCGATTCGTAGCTCAGGGTTCTCATTTCGACAATTTGGAGCTCACGGTTCACATTTCGATTTTCCAGCTTGGGGTTCTCATCATTTTGATTTGTAGCTCAAGGTTCTCATTTTGATTTGGAGATCACACACGCCATTACTTGACCACGGTTAAACTTGGAGGAAACATTCAGGGTTCTCATTTTGGTTTGGAGCTCAAGGTTCTCATTTCAATTTGGAGCTCACGCGTGCCATTACTTGAACACGGTTCAACTTGACAGGTGATGATTTTGCATCCAAGCGGTATATTGAAGAAAGGAAAATGATTTCTCATGGCTCAATGGGTAAGTATCACCTCCTTATACACAATATGAACCTTTCCTGGACTCTTAGGTTGACTCACAATGGGGTTTGGATTCAATTGTTTATGTTGGACACTGTCCATTCCACCAAATTTACGGTGAAACCCTTGGAAGCTTTCCAATTTTGAGGAATCAATATATTTATAAATTTATCTTTTTTCAGGCCTTTTCTTCATAGAGATATATTGTTTGTGGACCAACAATACATCACTTTAACAACCCTAAAGTATGATTAATGGGTATATTTAGGGACTTTACTATGTACAATATAAGTAAAACTGCATTCCTAACCCTAGATATAGAGAACAATCAATATTTTTGTGTTGAGCCATGGATTTTATGAAGAAATTTTAGTTTGTAAGGTTTAGATTTGTATCAATGGCTGAAGAAACAACACCATTATAGTAGATTTCATCCCCTGGACATCTTTTGAACTATAAGAAACCTAGGAATTATTTTATCTATGATTAAGGGGCTTGCAATAAGGGACATCCAACACCTTTGCTATGTCATGTATATCAAATAGAGGAGGTGTTAGAAATTTCATTTGTCAAGTATAAAAATATAAAGGTAAAAACCAATGTTAGTGGATGCTAGATGGATACGTTGTCCTCCTTTAGGTCTGTCTGTCACTTGCAATCACTCTGGCCGCAAGGATATTCACTCAAATTGACTGCAAAAATGAAAAAAATCATTGTTTAAAACTTTTAAAGGATATTTATCTATTTTTTGGGCGAGTACAATTTCAAACCACTAGTTAAATAGGGGATCACAAGTTTGACTCATGTTTCCTGAGTCAAGCTCTATCAACTGTAATTTTGAATCAACCAATCCACACAAACTCTTATGGGGGCCAATCCAAGTCAAACTTGGGATTAGGTGAGTTTGAATCTTAATCCCTATGACACTGCTATAAGCACTATGTTCCATTAGATATATATAGGAGTACAAAATTGTGGTGGGTTGAGGCAGATGGAGAGTTAGGTGTAGGTAGATAAATTGTTCGGTGAGTTATCATCTTTAACCAAAGCACCTTTATAATGATATATGTGAAATATAAAATAAAACATTAGAAATATAACACAAGTTTTCCATTTGGACTTTGTCCACTAGGATCGACGATTAAGTCCCATTATTTCCTCCCTGCTAAAGAGGAAATTATCCTCAATTTCCGTTGACAATACACCCTAGGACATGATAGTGTGTGTTGGGAAGAGGTGAAGAAAACCATCTTATAAAGTAAGAGTGTCAAATATGAGTGGAACATGTTGTTCGATTGCAGTGATGAGAAGAAGAAAAATTGTAAATGTCCTACCTACTGAAGAACCAAACTAACTGTGTGTTATTCATGCACCTGTGCATAAGGGTTGACACCTACATATCTTTAGGTTGAGGGGAAACACAAACAATTTTGTTCTTATAGGGATATAGCATAATTTTCTTTGTGGTTGAGGTAAGTTGGGAATTGTTTTGAAACAAATGAGTGTTATACTTTTCACTCAGTCCTTGACAGTGGACCTCCTTGTTGCAGTGTGACCTTGTGGAGTAGGTTGTTATAGCGACTACTATAAGTTTAGATCTAGCCAATTCACACCAAACCGACTAGATCTAAGACGGTGTGTGTGTGTGTGTGTGTGTGTGTGTGTGTGTGATATGTTGCATTGTGACCTTGTGTGTGTGTGATATGTTGCAGTTCCTTGTTGCAGTGTGACCCTGTGTGTGTGTGATATGTTGTAGTTCCTTGCTGCAGTGTGACCCTGTGTGTGTGTGATATGTTTTCCAAGTGGCTATCCAAAAATGACGTTTCATCTGCATGGCCCACTATAACCTTAAAACCTTTCTCATCACCTACATATCTCACAATTTGTATGCTCAGTTGTGTTGCATATCATTATAAGTATGCATTCATAACTGTAAGTAGGATGCAATGTACCCTTTTTGGAATTTTATTAAAATGCCCAATTTTCCAATTTTTTCACAATTTTGGCTCTTGACTAGTTTTGATGTCTAGACCTCCAAATTGACCCAAATGCTTCCATATTTTCTATGAAGGTACATGAATGATAATATAACTTAAATATAATTCTCATTTATGTTTTTTTACCTCCCAATTACTTTTTCAAACTTGTTTAATGTTCTGTTCAAAGTAGGAGCCTTTACTAGCAAATTAGGGCTCCAATTCCCCCTGGGTAATTGCCGGAAATGGCTTCACAAATGATCCCAAAGTCACTTGAATTTATGAACAGAGGCTGGGTATGTGTAAGGAACTTTTAAAATTCTCATATGCATCATTTTTCAATTTATACAGTCTATTATGACTCTTTCCAAAACAACCCCCAAGTCACAATTTCGACCCTTGGGGAAAATGCACCAAATCTTCTCCCAATGCAATAAAAAGGAGTAAAATGGATTCCAATGCTTAAGTAATGAACATGAGAATTGAAATAAACATTAATTACAGTCCATCCATCATACATTTATCAGAGATACATTCCTCCATTCGAAATAATAAGCATTACCATGGCATATATCAAAATGGAGTGCAAATGGTCATTGTTTGCTCATTAAAAGTCATTTTGACATACAACTCTTGGGAATTTCAACTTGAAAATTTTTAAGAATTAAAAAAATAGAATATTTAACTGATTCCAATCATAAATTGACAATTAAATTCTCTCCCAATTCGAAATCATCAGCATTACAATGGTTCACAACAAGATAGTGGGGAAATGACACTATTTCTTCATTGTTCAACATTTTTACATGAATTATTTTGGGTATTTAGACCTGAGAGTATTATAAACATGAAATACAGAGCATATAAATTAGAACATAAGATAATGAGCATTAGAATCTTCCCCAAAGAGATCAATAGCTCACCCAAAGCGCAATCCCTCCATTGGCATGAATATGGTGTGAAAACTGAAAATAGTTGAGAGAGAGTGCTGCAATAGAAGAATACACATTATTTCATGTATATTACACCTGAAAATAAGACTCCATTAAATCTCCATGAAATACCTGAGTGGCATTTCCAAACAACAACTAGGATAGGAATCTTTCACCCTCGAAATTGGCTTAAGCAAGAAAACTAGTCATCCACTAGCTCTCACAATTCACAAATGACAATTTCAAAAATGAGAAAAATATCCTTCTTATGGATGATGCCTATATTTTATAAACATTAATGGTATTCTAAGGTTCCAAATCCACCCATAAACCAAAGCCAAGTCGAATTGGTTTGGCTGCTCATGCGATGCCATGTGGCCTCTCTCTTCACCTTCCCTCTTCTCCCAAATTTGAGTAGGAGCCTCTTGGCCTTCACCAACTCCCAATTTTGACCTCCAATATGCTCTATTTAGGACTGACATGTCAGTATGTCAGTATTTCAGCCTTCATATCTGACTTGGGTTATAACTGTCATAGAATCTCCATCATTGGTGTCATAGCTGTCATAAATGTAAGGGGAATCTAGCCAAGTGTCCATGAAACTCCCATTTGGCTCTTCCTCTCCTATGTAAGTTAAAATTCATACCAAATTCAACCTATGAAGTATATGTACAAGTATATTAACATTATAATCCATACAAAAACATTAGACTTCCCATATATTCAAATTTGCAAGAGAAAGATACCATTTAACATAGGAATTCTAGCTAGTGTGGGCCCCATAGTCTCCATGTGTATTCATGATCTATTGCCACTTCAATTTTATTTTGTATTTATTTAACAAGTTAAATTATTAAATATTCTATTTTTTGGAATTTTATTAAATGACCATTTTTTCACTTTTTCACAATTTTGACCTTAACTAGTTTTGATGTCTAGACCTCCAAATTGACCCAAATGCTTCCAAATTTTCTATGAAGGTACATGAATGATAATATAAATTAAATATCATGATCATGTATATTTTTTTACCTCCCAATTACTTCTGAAAACTTGTTTAATGTTCTGTTCAAAGTAGGAGTCTTTACTAGCAAATTGGGGCTCCAATTCCCCCTGGGTAATTGCCGGAAATGGCTTCACAAATGATCCCAAAGTCACTTGAATTTATGAAAAGAGGCTGGGTATGTGTAAGGGAAATTTTAAAAGTCTCATATGCATCATGGTTCATTTTATACAGGCTGTTACGACTCTTTCCAAAACAACCCCCAAGTCACAATTTCGACCCTTGGGGAAAATGCACCAAATCTTCTCCCAATGCAATAAAAATGAGTAAAATGTCTTCCAACGCTTAATTACTGAACATGAGACTTGAAATAAACATTAATTACAGTCCATAGATCATAAATTTATCAAATATACATTCCTCCATTCGAAATAATAATCATTTCCATGGCATATATCAAAATGGAGTGGAAATGGTCATTGTTTGCTCATTAAAAGTCATTTGACATACAACTCTTGGGAATTTTGACTTGAAACTTTTTGAGAATGAATAAAAGAGAATATTAAACTTATTCCAATCATAAATGGACAATTAAAGGCTCTCCCAATTCAAAATCATCAGCATTACAATGGTTCACAACAAGATAGTAGGGAAATGACACTATTTCTTCATTGTTCAACATTTTTACATGAATTCTTTTGGGTATTTAGAGATGAGAGTCTTCTGAACATGAAATACAGAGCATATAAATCATAACATAATATAGTGAGCATTATAATATTCCCCGGAGAGATCAATAGCTCACCCAAAGCGCAATCCCTCCATTGTCATGAATATGGTGTGAAAACTGGAAATAGTTGAGAGAGAGTGATGAAATAGAAGAATACACATGATTTCATGTAGCTTAAACCTGAAAATAAGAATCCATTAAATCTCCATGAAATACCTGAGTGGCCTTTCCAAACACCAACTAGGATGGGAATCTTTCACCCTCAAAATTGGCTTAAGCAAGAAAACTAGTCATCCACTAGCTCTCACAATTCACAAATGACAATTTCACAAATGAGAAAAATTTTCTTCTCATGGCTGATGCCTATATTTTATAAACATTATTGGTATTCTAAGGTTCCAAATCCATCCATAAACCAAAGCCAAATCTAATTGGTGTGGCTACTCATGCTATGCCATGTGGCCTCTCTCTTCACCTTCCCTCTTCTCCCAAATTTGAGTAGGAGCCTCTTGGCCTTCTCCAACTCCCAATTTCGACCTCTAAGATGCTCTATTCAGTCCTAAAATGTCAGTATGTCAGTATGTCAGCATTAATATCTGAATTGTGTCATAAATGTCATAGAATCTCCATCATTGGTGTCATAGATGTCATAAATGTAAGGGGAATCTATCCAAGTGTCCATGAAACTCCCATTTGGCTCTTCCTCTCCCATGTAAGTTACAATTCATCCCAAATTCGACCTATGAAGTATATGGACAAGTATATTAGCCTTATAATCCATCCCAAAACATTAGGCTTCCCATATATTAGAATTTGCAAGAGAAAGATACCATTTAACATAGGAATTCTAGCTAGTGTGGGCCCCATAGTCTCCATGTGTCTTCATGCTCTATTACCACTTCCATTTTCTCTTGTATTTATTTAATAAGATCAATTATAAAATATGTATCCCCTTTTAATGTCTAAATATCATTTATTATCCCCCTTATTCCAAATCTCAAAGCTTCCACCCCCAACCTAGGAAACCAGTGATTTTCCTCCTTGGCAATTATTTGACTTTTAGCATCCATTTGACAACTTTCATGAATATGGAAAATGTGATTGGGCCATTGTGACCCAATGCCAAATTTTGGACATTAAATGGGATGATATAAGTATAAAGTTAGCAGAGTACTCATAAAAGGATTAAAATTGATCATTTTTAGGTCGTGATAAAGGAAAATAATCCCCAGTGGTTATATTTTGGCTTTATTAGAGTAAACTGCTTATTTGTTTTTTGAAATCAATCCATTCCTCTTTGAATCAAGTTATGCAATGCATGGTAAAGACACTAATTTATATCAATTAACTTAGCCTCTTGGGCGTCAATATTCACTATTCGAAAAAGGATTCATAGTATCCAATGGTTTATAATGAGAAGCAAAATACTTAAGTTGTAGCTATTATTCCTTATATGACTTGAATGAGTTGCAAGTGATGTTTTAAGTTTCATATCTTCAAGCAATGTGACAACGTAAGAATGAAAAATAAGTCCACCAAATAATGATGAAAATAGCAAGGTTTACCAACCCAATAAGTCAAACTATCTAGCTTCAACCCAAGAAAATTGGATGAGTAAATCAATTTTTTTCAGATTTGCAATATGTGAGTGATCTCCAAGACTTATAAGGAAAACATACAGTAGTATAGGCTTGTAGTTTAGTGGTTATATTCAAGGCACAAAACATAGAAATTTTCCATAATTAAACACATTGAGGTCTTTGTTTCTCAAATTAAACACATTTTTGCATGGCATTGAGGTCCACAATTTACTGCATGGTGAATTAAAAAAAATGGTATTCATCACCTTTGGTTGGAAAATACTAAGAACAACTATAAGAATAAATTCTATCTCTCACATAATTTATCTTGATCCAATGCTTGGGGTTATATCTTGATCCAATACACAATGTTGAGGAGCTTTGGATGATTGTTTTGGAGTGAAAGCAACCTTGTGATGGTGGGCTCTTGAACACTTCCTCCCATTCTTGGAGATCACACCCCTTGAGGATCCTTGTCATATCATGTGTACACCTTGAACAGAGAGCACTTCAACTGGAGACCCTATCTTGACAATAGATTAGGTTGCTTATGGATTCAGTACACTTTAATATTGTTGGCCTCTCTCACCTATTATATATGAAGTGAGGAGAGAGTATTTAGTTCTAGTAGTAATCTAGAATCATGTGAGAGTTGATTGGATCAATTGTATCTTGAAGAAAAACTTTCCTCACATATTTATACTTGTATTTATGCAAGGAAAGAAGGTGCTAGGGTTTTTGAAAGAAAAAACCTAGAAGATACTTGAAGGGATGGGGTTTGTGAAAGATGAAACGTAGATATACTTGAAGTTCTAGGGTTTGAGTCCATATGAGAAGGGACTAGGGTTTGTGGGAAATAAACCCTAGAGGATTCTTGGAGGACTTTGCTTCGAGAGGTTGTGTGATGTGATCTTGGTGAAATATTAAGAATGGACGTGTTGGTGTTGGTGGTAACTTGTTTTAAAGATTTTGGTGTGGCTAGATAGTTTGGTGGGATTAATTTATAGCCCTTTGTATTTCTCATTAGGGTTTTCTATTGATGGTAGACGCCCTAGCTAGGGTTTGGATGCATTGGGGATTGTTAGCTTGTGGGTAATCTTGAAGGACTATTTTGTACCAACTTGTGATAAGTTGTAGGTATGTACTTGTAACTTCATTTTTATGTCTATGTCAAGTGTACTTTCTTGTACATGTTGATGTATTTGTAACTTCAGAATGTATTCATCTATGTATCTTATGTATTGTAACCCGATGTTTATTCCAGGATGTATCTATTATGTAATTGAGTCATGTTGTCATGCCCCGATGTTCAAATCGGGAGAATCAATAATGTAAACAAGTCATGTCAAGTCATAGTGGGTAACCCTCCGATTGTGTAAGGGTTAAAGTCCCCGCAGTTCTGGGGCACTAGGGTTATTAGAATCTCCTAGTAGAGGTCGGCCCTAGTAGGGTTTTAGTCATGTCGGGATTAGTATAAATAGAGAGTTGGGGTCTCTATTTAGTACACATCACTCACACACTCAAGTGTAGCGCATAGTTGAGGAAGGAGAAGACACTGGGGCTAGCCATAAAGAAGATTACTGCTGTCGGGAGTGCATCTTATTGTTTTGGGGTTTTACATCTTGTGCTGATTCTATCTCTGAGGAAGTTGTGGGGTTTTCTCCATTTATGGTTTCCCCGATGAAAAACACTGTGTTCATTGTCTCTTGTGTTTGATTGTTGTACTTGTTGTTCTCTCAGTAAATATCCTAACATAATGCTAGCTTAATGTTGAAAAACTAACATGGTATCAGAGCTAACCTAAGAAGAAGACACTGTGCAGCTGCAGGAACTAGGGTTTCCTAGTTTGTGGATCTTCCTCCATAGATTTTTCAGCAAAAGTAAGGCGGAATAACTCTCCTCCTCAGGGCGCATCTTTCTGTTCAAGCAGAATCCAATTATGAGGTTTTTCAGTTTTGGACTTGTCGCTACTGTTGGAAATTAGGGATTTTTACAGAAGAGGAATTTTTCAGTGAGCCCAGGCTTGGATTGATCTCCTCCCCAAAATCGAAGTTAGGGAAAAATTTCAAGGCATTTGGGTGGACAGAACTCCAAAAAAGAAAAACCCTAATTTGCTCCTGAACCAGCTCTATAGGATTTCAGCTCAAGTTTTAGATCCGACATCTTGAACCTGGTAATATCTAAAATATTTTGTATTTCCATTTGAGGTTCTCAGTTAAGATGTCTCATCATACCAAGCTTGATGAAAAGCTTGAGGGAGCTGATAACTTTCGAGCCTGGAAGTATAGGATCTCCATGGTCCTGGAAGAAAATGAGTTAGACTCCTACATCCATGAGGAGGTTCCAGTTCCAGAGGGAGATGAGGCAAAGGCCTTACATAAAAAGAAGATGGTTATGGCAAAGAGGATCATTGCTGATTCTATCAAGGATCACCTTATCCCACAGGTGTCCTCTCTCAAGACACCTAAAGCTATGTTTGATGCCCTAACCAAATTGTTTGAAGGGAAGAACATAAACTGGAAGATGACCTCGAGAAACCAACTGAAGAATGTGAAGATTCAAAATGTAGAAACAATCCAGTATTACTTCACAAGAGCTTCTCAAATCAAAGAGCAACTAGAAGCAGTTGATGAAGAAGTGGAAAATGTAGAGATTGTAATGACTACATTGAATGGCCTTCCTAGGTCATGGGATTCTTTCATCCAAGGAATCTGTGCTAGAAATAAGTTAGTCAAGTTCACCAGACTATGGGAAGAGTGCTCTCAAGAAGAAGCTCAGATAGCAGCTCGAGAAGAGAAGATGGGAAGTGAAGACCAAGCTCTCACGGTACACTCCAAATCTCACTTCAAGTCAAACAAAAGAAGACCTCATAGCTCCAGAGGTAAGCACTCTCACAAAGATAACACTAGAAAAGATGTATCTAGAATCATATGCTATACATGTGATGAAGCAGGACACTATGCATGGAATTGTCCTAACAAACAGAAGATAATGAAGAAGAGCTACAAAAGAAGACATCATGCTCATGATGTAGAGGATGATGAACCATCCACGAAGAGATCCAGATATGAAAGGGAAGATTCTTCAAGTGAGGATGAATATGTTCTGATATCTGCTTGCATAGGTAACATTACTCATGGAAGTGATGATTGGCTTATAGACAATGGGGCTTCCAAACATATGACTGGATTCAAGGAATCCTTTGTGAGACTGTCAAAACATGAATCACCTCACAAGGTAAAGCTAGGAGATGACTACCAATATCCAATAAAAGGTAGTGGGGAATCTTCCTATAAATTAGACTCTGGAAAGTCTCTAACAATGAAAGAAGTATTGTTTGTGCTAGGACTCAAGAAGAACCTTCTCTCCATATCAGCATTAGATGCAAAAGGAATGCGGGTTGCATTCATAGATTGTCAAGTCATCATGTGGCCAAAAGGAAAGAATATCAATGATGCGGTAGTGATTGGAGAACAAGAAGGAGGATTGTACAATCTAAAGGGCCATCCAGAACAAGCCTTGGTCCATGACACAGTAGAGCCAAGTGAAATTTGGCATAGAAGGCTTGCACATGTGCATTACAGAGCACTATCTATTGCAAGCAAAGTTGTCGAAGGTCTTCCAGAAATCCAAGCAAAACATGATGGGGTCTATAAAGGATGTGTGAAGGGAAAGAATACAAAGAAGACATCTCCAAACAATGAAAGCAAAGCAAAAGGAATCTTGGAAATCATCCACTCCGATGTATGCGTTCCTATGTCATCAAACTCTCTAAGCGGGTATGCATATTATGTTTCTTTTATTGATGACTTTTCTAGGAAGACATGGGTTTACTTCATGAAGAACAAAGACGAAGTATTCAGTAAGTTCAAGGAATTCAAAGCCTTGATCGAGAACCATACTGAAAAGAATATCAAGACCATTCGATCAGATAATGGCGGAGAATTCACTTCAAATGAATTCAAAGAGTTATGCAAAGAATCAGGGATTAAGAGGGAGTTGTCCACTCCTTATAATCCACGACAGAATGGGATTGCGAAACGGAAGAAAAAAACTATCATGGAAGCTGCAAAAGCAATGCTTCATGATCAAGACCTTCCTGTGCATCTTTGGGCGGAAGCTGCCAGAACAACAGTGTATGTACAGAACCGTACTCCACATAGAGTACTCGAGAACAAGACTCCTGAAGAAGTCTTCTCCGGCAAGAAACTAGAAGTCAACCATCTCAGAATATTCGGCTGTCTTGTGTACATCCACATTCCAAAAGAGAAGAGGACTAAATTAGATCCTTCAGGAAAGAAGGGTATATTTGTGGGATACTCTGAAAGCTCGAAGGCTTACAGAATATATTTCCTAAGATACAAAAAGATTGAAATCAACAGGGATGTGACATTTGATGAAGACACAGCTTACAACAAATCCAGAAAGAGACCTACTGAAGAACCTGAAGAAGCAGAAGCACCCATAATTCATGATACAACCATGAATGAAGAAACTCGAGAAGAATATCGAGAATTTGAAGAACCACAAAGACCTGTAGATCCACCTCTGGAGAAGAATCCTCATAAGAGGAAACCTGCTTGGGTACGAGAACTTATCCAAGGTGCAGAAAGATATGGGGTTCCAGAAGAGAATCACAGAGAAAGAAAGAGGACCAGATCCTGTTTCGGGTATGTAGCTTTACTATGTGATTTCATTGATAAAGAACCTTCCAATTATGAAGAAGTGACATAATGGAAAGAATGGAAGGATGCTATGATCAAAGAGTACCAATTGATCATGAAGAATGATCTTTGGGATGTTGTCCCAAGACCAGATGGGAAGTCAGTTGTAACTTCCAAATGGATGTACAAGATAAAACATGCTGTAGACGGTAGCATTGAAAAATATAAGGCAAGATTTGTAGCTCAGGGTTTCTCTCAGAAAGAGGGAATAAACTATGAATAAACCTTTGCACCTGTAGCCAGATACACTTCCATCAGATCAGTACTTTCTCTGGCTACAATGATGAAAGGGAAGATACACTAGATGGATGTCAAGACTACTTTCTTGAATGGTGTAGTGGAAGAGGAAGTGTATGTAGAACAACCACTCGGTTTTGAGACACATGACAGGGAGTCTCATGTATGCAGATTGAAGAAAGCCCTGTACGGTTTGAAACAGGCACCTAGGACATGGTACGGCAGAATTGATAGCTTTCTATCCAGTTTGGGCTTTACCAAGAGTAAAGTAGATTCCAACCTTTACAACAAGGTTGAAGATGGCAACCCAGTGATGCTTCTACTATATGTAGATGATATGTTCATGACAGGTATGGATGGGTTGATTACTGATACGAAGAGAAAGCTTGTTGCCGAGTTTGAGATGAAGGACTTGGGTATGATGCATTACTTTCTAGGTATGTAGGTGTGGCAGAGTACAGATGGAATCTTCCTTGGACAAGGGAAGTATGCAGTAGAGATCCCGAAGAGGTTTGGGATGATGGACTGCAAGACTATGGCCACACCTATGGCATCGAACTTGAAGCTATTGAGTGATGCTTCATCAAAGTCGGTTAATGCTATGATGTATCGTCAGATGATTGGATCATTGATGTACCTGATGAAAACGAGACCAGACATTTGCTTTGCTATGAAAACCTTGAGCCAGTTCTTGATAGATCTGAGAAATGTTCACTTGATTGCTGCAAAGCATATTCTGAGGTACCTGAGTAGTACAGTTGATTATGGGCTCAAGTATGATGCGAATCAAAAGATTAACCTGGAGGGTTATGTTGATTCAGATTGGGCAAGCAGTGCCATCGATAGGAAAAGCACTTTAGGGTGTTGCTTCAGTATGGGATTAGGTGTGATCTCTTGGTTTAGCAGGAAGCAATCATGTGTGGCACTGAGTACAGCTGAAGCAGAGTATGTCGTAGCTTATTCAGCTAGTTGTGAGGTAGTATGGCTACAGGAGCTACTGTCTGATTTATTTGATCTCCAAATGGATGCTACTTGTATGCATTGTGACAAATAGAGTTGTGTGAAGTTGTCAGAGAATCCAGTGTTCCATGACAAGTTGAAGCACATCGAGATCAAGTATCACTATATCAGGGATATGGTGTAGAGGGGAGCAATGAAGCTCCAGTATGTTGCGATGGAGGAACATATAGCTGATGTGCTGACGAAGCCATTATTCAGAGTGAAGTTCGAGTACTTCAGGGAGAAGCTTGGTGTTCTCCAGATCGAGGTTTCCTCCAAGGGAAAGTGATGAGTCCCAAAGCCATTCTGACGAGCAGGTCAGATGTAAGGGCTGAGCCATTCTGTCATGGTAAGAGGATTCAGTTCCTTCCATGTCAGATATGAGTGCTAAGATCCAAAGCCATTCTGAAGAGCAGGTCAGATGTAAGGGATGAGCCATTCTGTCATGGTGAGAGGATTCAGTTCCTTCCATGTCAGATATGAGTGATGGCCATTCTGTCGAGTAGGATAGATGTAAGGGCAACTGCCACTCTTCGAGAGAGTGGAGGCACCTTGTCCATTACCAGGTAGCTCAGTTTGGGACTGGGGGCCATTATGTCATGGTGAGAGGATTCAATTCCTTCCATGTTAGATGTGAGTGCAGGCCATTCTATCATGGTGAGAGGATTTAGTTCCTTCCATGTCAGATGTGAGTGCAGGCCATTCTATCATGGTGAGAGGATTCAGTTCCTTCCATGTCAGATGTGAGTCCTGGGCCTTTTTGATGTGATTGTAGGTTCCTACATGATCAGATCTGAGTGCTGGGCATGCCTTTCTGACGAGTAGGTCAAATGTAAGTGCTGGGCGAATACCTACCTGATGGTTAGGCCTACAACCAGCATGAAAGAAGGCTGGCTTTGTAGAACTTCCTATGACGAGATAGCACACATGATGATGACCAGATGAGATCTAGATTGAGCTATGATCCAGATCCAGTTATGATGACTCCGAGAGATACAGATCGAGTGATGATCCAGATCCAACAGTGATGATCCAGATTGAGAGATGATCTAGATCCAGTGATGATGATCCAGATCAAGAGATGATCCAGATCCAGTGATGATGATCCAGATAGAGTGATGATCTAGATCTAGTCCAGTGATGATGATCCAGATCCAATGATGTTGATCTAGATCGAGAGATGATCCAGATCCAGTGATGGTGTCCCATGATGATCCAGATTCGAAGAATGAAGATGACTTGAAGAATCAGAAGACTCGATATGTAGATGACGAGATGATCCAGTTGATACAGAGAAGAAAACCAGTGCTGAAAATTATGTTGAAAGAATACCTTCCTAGTTAAGAGGGAGTGTTGATGTATTTGTAACTTCGGAATGTATTCATCTATGTATCTTATGTATTGTAACCCGATGTTTATTCCGGGATGTATCTATTGTGTAAATTAGTCCGTTGTCATGTCCCGATGTTTTGATTGGGAGAATCAATAATGTAAACAAGTCATGTCAAGTCATAGTGGGTAACCCTCCGATTGTGTAAGGGTTAAAGTCCCCGCAGTTCCGGGGCACTAGGGTTATTAGACTCTCCTAGTAGAGGTCATCCCTAGTAGGGTTTTAGTCATGTCGAGATTAGTATAAATAGAGAGTTGGGGTCTCTATTTAGTACACATCACTCACACACTCAAGTGTAGCACATAGTTGAGGAAGGAGAAGACACTGGGGCTAGAGAAGAAGAAGATTACTGCTGCCGGGAGTGCATCTTACTGTTTTGGGGTTTTACAGCTTGTGTTGATTCTATCTCTGAGGAAGTTGCGGGGTTTTATCCATTTATGGTTTCCCTGATGAAAAACACTATGTTCATTGTCTCTTGTGTTTGATTGTTGTACTTGTTGTTCTCTCAGTAAAGATCCTAACATAATGCTAGCTTAATGTTGAAAAACTAACAGTACAAACTTTGTGTAATTGAAGAGATGATTTTCAAAGTATATTCTCATGGTGAATGAGTAGTTTCTAGGGTTGTTTGGTATGTTTATTTATCATAAATAGTTAGCTAATTTTGTTGAGTAATTTGACAAGTATACAAAACTTTAGAGGGAATAATTGTGGTTGCAAGAATTTTTATGTTAATAAGAAATTTCATATATGTAATATGTTAGGATTTGAGCCCTAAGGGTTGGACTCTAGAAACATAGTTCCCCTGAAGTATAATTGTTCATTGTTTATTTTTGGGGGATAGCCCTATATATTTGGTTGTACATAAGTGAAATTTATATTATTGTTATTTTTACTTCAAATTTTGATGCTAAGGATGAAAGTCCAATGGAAATAGATCCCAGGGAACCTCAAGGTTGAGGAAAAATTTCTGAATTTGCATTAAGCAACTTTTTCTCAAAATTTCTAGAGTGATCACATATACTCTTGTAGTCATTCTTGAGGAAGCAAAGACCAAAAAACATAAGGTTCATTGCTGTTTTACAGAATTCTGTGCAGCATTTGATACAACTCCAAGAAACTTGTTGTTGGATAGGCTCAACGGTTGCGCTTACTTGACTTAGTGGTTTCCTTAATGCTGACTATGTATGCAAAATTTATTGCCCGGGTTCACACTAACAAGAGAAAAAATTATAACACACACAGTACCATGGAGAAACAATGAGTCCAATCTTACACACCATTGTAGACTTTACATTGATGAATTAGAAGACTTCTCGTAGAAAATATTTAGTGACATGGTTTCTTTATATTTGAGATTAACATCACTATTTTGCTGTTTGATGACAATAATATTTAATCATCTCACACAATTTTAGGTCTTCACAAGCAATGAAACTATTTTTAGTTTACTTTGTGATGTTCATGGCTTACATGTCAAGCTTAGAAAGAGAGATGTCACAATACTAGTCCATAGTTGTCACAATACCAATGCATATTTGTAAAAACTTGTGGCTTAAATAAAGAGAGAAAAGAGTGTTCTAACCTTATAGAGGGGCAAATCACAATTTCTTCCTTATATTTTCCAAAAGCCCAAGAAAAAACTACCAAGTAGGGGGTGTGATGGTGAAGATAAGGGTGAAAAACCCTAAATCTTGGTTTCTACACAAAAATAGCAT
Source organism: Pseudotsuga menziesii (assembly GCA_001517045.1). Classification (NCBI taxonomy): domain Eukaryota; kingdom Viridiplantae; phylum Streptophyta; class Pinopsida; order Pinales; family Pinaceae; genus Pseudotsuga; species Pseudotsuga menziesii. Next base: position 205,015 of record LPNX010578206.1, read on the forward strand.
GTTGAAAAACATAATCTTAAATATTAAAAGAGTGATGGATAGAGGAAAACAAATCCACACTAGCTCTAATGGCATGTTATAAACCACGAGGCAGAGGATATATGGACAATTCTCCAACAAACCCTAATTCAATAAAATAAACAAGTTGAAATATAACATATTAATAATAAACACCCGAGACTTCATGGGAGTGTGCAAAACAAGTATATGTGTCCTTAGGGATAATAATGAATAAAATTAGTTGAAAGAGATGATCTTACAAATGAGGGATGTGGTGTATTTATACTAGTCCAATAGGGTTATATGGTGTTAGTCCCAAGGAGGAGACTAGTCCAACCGCACCCTTAAAAATAACTCTAATAGTGGGTTTAACAACCCACAACTACCCAAAAGTCATCCCATAAATCGAATCAACTACCTATATAGTGGGCTGACATACGGCCACAACAAAAGACTAAATATCTCAACACGAAGCCATAGTTTTCCTGATTTTTGTGACTGCATTATGAGAGTTAGTATAATTCTTCTATCACTGTTGATTTTTTGGAAGAAACTTTTCACCATCTGATTCTTTTGCTACTATAAATCAATAGGAACTAGAATATTTTCCATCCATATCTCAACTATATTGAAGTCCCCATCATGGTGATATGAGGTATTCTTGCTCTCCATCTAGGAATTGATGTATTAATTGTCACACATATTGGTATGGAAGTAGTTCTTTCTACAAATTGACAATGAAGAAGTGTAGAATCTCAATGGAATAATCTTGGATTAACAAGCACTATCAATACTATTTGTGGTTGGATTGATGATTATTCATAGTGAAATTTGAGCTCTTGTGAGGACATCCTATTGTCCATTTTCAAATATTCAAGCAATGTGACAAGGTAAGAATGAAAAATAAGTCCACCAAATGAGAATGAAAATAGCAAGGTTTACCAACCTAATAAGTCAAACTTGAAATCTAGCTTCAACCCAAGAAAATTGGATGAGTAAATAAACTTTTTCAGAATTGCAATATGTGAGTGATCTCCAAGACTTATAAGGCAAACAAACAGTAGTATAGGACTGTAGGTTAGTGATTTTATTCAAGGCACAAAACATAGTATTTTTTCATAATTAAACACATTGAGGTCTTGGTTTCTCAAATTAAACACATTTTTGCATGGCATTGGGGTCCACAATTTATTGCATGGTGAATTAAAAAGAATGGTATTCATCACCTCTGGTTGGAAAATACTAAGAACAACTATAAGAATAAATTCTATCTCTCACAGAGGCATTTGTTGGCAACGGAGACATCTGTTTGAAGACTAATTTTGTTTGCAACTCGCCAAGAGTTTTTTCTTGTGGCCCCATAAAAAGCATAAAAGGTTGAAAGCCCTGCGTCCATGGCAGTTACATCCCTTCCCAAAATAGTACAGAGTCTACAAAGTTTCTCCTATGTTTGGATCTTTACTCCTGCAAGCGACTTTAATTTTTATCAGATATATCCTTTGAATTTTGATTATAATTGTCATTTTTAGTGGAATTCCGAGTATTTAATAGTTTTTGTGAAGTCTTTAGCAATTCCATATTTTCTATGGGGCATAATATATCTATAAGGCGAGGTTATGCTAAAGGAAGTGTTTTGACATCCCATTTTGAGTTTTAGGGAAGCCTTTTTGTTGTCCATTGAATGGCAGGTTCTAAGCATAACTGGACAATAATTGGCTTCTACTAATGGACAATCATTCTATCTATTTATTATTGGCCTTATTATGTTAACCTGGAATAGTTTCTATTAAAATTTGGTACAAAATTTTAATATTCATTTGAATGGAACAAATAAGCAAGGAAAGTACTAGTTGATGGATGCTAGAGTCTAGAAATAAGATTTCATGGTTTATGATTTGGCTAACAAACATTCAGGTTTAGAGAACTTCAAGTTTGAGTATAATTTTGTTTAGGTTCAAAAACCCATTTAACACTTGCCTACACCTTCAAGTGAGGCATTTGTCTCGATTAGGGAATTTTTCTTTGGAGAAATGAATCTTCCTTTCAGAGGGATATGCTTGATTATTTTGGTTGGACCGAGCCTTTGGTTCCATGGGTAACAAGGTCTCTGCTTCTTTCATCACAAAGAGTAAAATCTGAGACGTGTGCATGCATGTTTATTTTCATGTGAAATCTACGTTTATATCAAAAGTTGTGATAAAAGGTCAATGCATGTTGTTTGATTTTCCCAACTATTGTTTGATGCACACTTGGACAGACCTTTGGAAGGTTTGTATTAATCAACCAAACCCTATCCCTAGATTGGCTAACAACTAAACCCTATCCATGTGTTTATTAATCAACCAAACCCTATCCATGTGTCTCTTTTAAATATACATGCAATTTGGTCCAAATAGAATTTAAAAAAACATAATTGTAGCATGGAATCAACATGTATGCATGCATGTTGTTTGGTCATATGTTATCTTCTTCAAGCCGCTTTACCAAATACACATGGTATCATTAGTTAAAAAATGAGAGTAAATATATGCATCAAATTTATGTTGTGCAACTTTCAATATTAAAATGAATTGTTTTCATACCTTAATGTTTTCAAAACTGTGTGTAGGATGGTAGTAGACAGTTTCTATGACCTAGTGGACTTATGGATAACATTTTATGAGCGCATGTATTTTCTTTGACTTTTGTATTTTTTATGGATACCATTTGATGAGCCACATGGTTCCCCAAATATATTCGGGGAACCTCAAGTTTGAGGTGAAGTTTCTGAATTTTCATTAAGAAACAACTCTCAAAATTTCCACATGGTATTAAAGCTGAGTTGACTGGGATTGCTCTCTTGGTGAAGAGGAGTTAGGTGTTTCAGTTGTTTCATACATGGGAGAGGTGCTTGAACTATTATAGGTTGGGTGTGAACTACTATTGTGCTTTGGAAGAAGATTTTGGACCCTAGAAAGGTTTCCCTACTTGATTTGATTGGTGATTTTGATTTGAGGTTGCTTCCGATTTGTAGGGATTATTACTTTGGGTCAGAAAATTTGATCACTCACATTGTAGAGAAGAATACTAGCAATCTGATATATGATGTTTTCGATGTATTATACCATAGTGTGAGTGGCCCTAAGAAGTTCCTCTTGAGAAACAAGCTTTCAACCATTTGTATGAGTGACATAGATACATTAATGGTTAGCTACTTGGCTAGGATCACAGTGTTGAAAGATCACTTGGCTGCTATATGGACAAAAGAGAAGGAAGAGAAGTTGGTGTCCATTATGTTGAATTGGTTTGATTCCTCTTTGAAAGTTTTTGTATGTTGATTATTTAGTATAATAAATCCAACTTCTAAAGAGTGCCTAACTAAAATCAAGACTAGTCTTGATTTTCCTATAAGACTGAGTGTGCAATAAATATCTAATATCTGGAAATACCATCACAAACTAGAATGATAATCAACAATTGCATACCTCAATTTTTCGTCGTTTTGCTTCAAAAATCCTTTCCCTTTATTCATCCTAGATAGAAAGATATAAAAGTGTTAGGATTCAGGAAAATAGCTCTTAATACATAATATTAATATGAAGGAGACTTCATCCGATTTCCAATATCGTCGAATATCCATTAAATCCGACATATATGCTATACTATCGACAACTTCAATTCATTTGTTATATGACTTTAGCCATGTCTACAGGGGGCACAATATGAGTGCATACCGTTTATCCAAGGAAGCATTGAATATGAAGGCTGTCCTCCTCTCCTTCTCATAACTTTTAAAAGGAGAAATCATTAAGGAAGGCATGATACAGTTCTTTTAAGAGCTTTTTGATTTATGTTGCATAGTCTTTTTTGGTTCTTTCTACTATGGGATACATTAGCATCTTTCTTGTTTTAGCTGGGGATATAGATTTTGTTTTCATCCCCTCAGGGGTGTGTTTTCTCCACCCTCGATGCCTCCTTGGATAAGTTGTTTGGGCTCCTTATGTTCTCCATGTGGTATTGCTACTTCAGTCATCTTGGGATTGTGGGTTCCGTCCCTCCCCTTGGGAAATGTTATGATACTTATGATCTCCACTCGCATATGGAATGACTTATTGTCAGGACTATATACAAGTTACCTTTGATTCACTATTGAATATCAAGGAACACCCCTTTTTCTTCTGAAAAAAAGTTACAAAATATTTGCAAATGATTTTATAAGATATATTTAGATTCGTAAACTGGGTATTTAATATTTTTGGGTGAGGAAACAAAATAAATTAAAAAAGGTACACCTAAGAATTTTGTAAAAAACGTAGTTTGTATTTTGAGATAAATTAGTTGAAGCATTTTCTATGGAACCACTTGATATCTATATCGCGTTAAAGGACTATGTGATGAACTGTTATACTAGGGAATTATTGATAATATTCATGATAATGATATCACTATTATGCCATGCTTATAAGTCTATTCAAGTTTTTGCTGGTATTTTTCTCTTATTTGCCAATTTTTTCCAGCCATGGTGCAGGTAGAACCAAACAGGTATTTGTCAGACATGTCTTTCTCGAGTGAGGGGAGTTTTGGAAGGCTAGAGAAAAGTAAGACATCTAGTAAATCTATGAGGGCTAGATCAACTAGATGTTAGAAGATCATAATAAAATTCAATAAATACATGGACTTTTTTCTCGAAGGAGGGGGGTCATGTTCCTATGATGACGAGACAATAGGAGACATCGAGGTTCCCTTAAGGTACAAAGTACATATAGTGAAACAATGGGTACCTAGGGATCTTCCTCAAGTCAACATTGATTTTTGTGTGAATGAGAGGGTATATAGAATTGCACCGTCGTCATTACATGGATTGGGGTTGTTTTGCATGGATGGCATAAAGGTCGGTTATGACAAATGTACATAATTGATGGAGTATGTTGGACCCTATTACAACTACAATGATTGGATACACCTAATCCAATATACACGAAGTATGTGTATATATGGGTTGTCAGCAATTTATTTACAACTGAAAGACAAAGATCAAAACAAAGGAGAAACGTTGTACATATTAATCTTGCACATTGATCTAGGAACAAAGAATCAATCTCATGAAAGAATAATCAACAAATACTCATGAAATGGTGTTAATCGGAACCAGAATTGGTTTCCTCTCTGTGTATTTAATAAACAATGAATGGTTACAATACCAATGTCAAGCAATAGCTTGATTCCATGAGGAATTCAAATACCTAAGGAGACAATTCAAATTCAATGAGTGAGTCTGGATTAACTGACTCTTAGCCATTTAATCACACTCAGGTAACCACTTGACCAAAACCCTAATTGACTCACCAAACCCTAACTGAAGTCGGAGTGCAATAAATGAATGAATCTCAACTGAAGGAGATCAAACACATGTCATAGCAAGCCGACCATCAAGTGCTAGTGCTCCATGACTTCAATGAACCTTGATGAGGTTAACTGAAGCTGAACTGACCATCAGAAGTTGGTGGAGGCACCCTGTTGACTCCAGATCATTAAATAATAATAAATAATCATTAAATAATATATTTAATGAGAGGAGGCACCTTAACTGACTGGTTGAACTGATTGTAACCACTAGTTAGCAATTAGGTGCATTAATATTACTCAGATCACCCCCGGAGTGCTCCAGTTAGCCTCCTTGACTATAGGAGAAGGTTAAGTTAGCCTCCTTGACTGTAGGAAGGCGTGGGTGTGACTGGATGATGGAAATTAATGCTCCACTGATGTCAATTAATGTCAATTATACTTAGGATAGTGGTTTAACTAGGCCAATTTGACCAAAAAGAGTGTGTATGATGGTAAATGTCTCCAACAGTGCATTAATGGAAGGCCAAAAAAAACTGGGAATATTGCGGGGTTTATAAATAGTACACAACCAGGGACTACACTTAAGCAACCCAACTGCATATTTGAGGGGCGTTAAAGAAACCGTGTCTTTGTATGTGCCATTAAATAAATAGTTGCTGGGGAAGAACTGCTTATTAATTACAATTTGAATTGAGTAGATACAAACACGGTTAGTATGGATGTGGTACATCCAACAATTTACTCGACCTTTTATTAATTATTTTAACATCTTTAGGATTGTTTGTTAGCAGATAATTATAATTTTTTATTAAATTTCCTATGTTGACTTCGCAGGGAGGTGATGGGGGGTGCATCACCCCAACAACAGGTGAGAGGAGTACACAATCTGCGAGGCAACATGTATACATCAATTGTTATGTTATTAAATTGTTTTAGTGAGTATTTTGGTTTCCTTAGGTAATTTTTAGTATGTTTTTGATGCAGGGTTATGTCAGGTGCACTTCCCTCATAGTAGATGTTACTAGACCCGCCTAAAGGCGGCATGTATACATCGATATTGCCATTGTAAAAATTTAATATGTACATACAATTCCGTTGTTATGTTTTTTCAATAGTATATTCGGTTTGTTTATATAATCTTATCTATTTTTCATGCAGAGTGTTGATTGAGAAAGCAACCCAATAGTTGATCAGATGACTGCAACCTCAAGGCAATAGGTAAACCTAAATGTAATTCTACATTTTAAATAATTTAAAATTGTACATATGTATAACATGTAGCACAATGTTTATTTTGTTATGTATTTTTTCGTTTTTATGATTGCGTTCATTATGACAATGTTGTCTACTTTTTTTGCAGCTGGATGATCAGAGAAAGTCCCCAGCTGTTGATCAGATGATTGCAGCCTCGGGGCAACAGGTAAACATGAATGTAATTCTACATTTTAAATACTTCAAAATTGTACACATATAAAACATGTAGCATAATGTTTATTTTTTTATGTATTTTTCTGTTTTTACGATTGCATTCATTATGATAATGTTGTATACTTTTTTTGTAGGTGGATGGTCGGGGAAAGTCCCCAGCTATTGATCAGACCACACCGTCGTCTAGGCATCATGTAAACCTAGATATAATTCTAGGAATCTATCATGATAGACAATTTTTTTAATATAATTTTTTGCGCAGACTATTGCTTCAACAATTAAGCAATGTTTTATATATTTCTGTTGCAGAAAAATGATTTGGTTTACGAAACAACAACTCAACAGTCTTTAGATTTTGATCTCTACAAGTTGTTTGATGATGCTGACATTATTTCTTTTATATACCCAGTGAAGGTGCTACAAAAGAACTTGAAAAAACAACATGCGGAAATGCTTCGTCTGGCATTGACAATTCCATAGACAGACGAGATCAAAGCAAAGGTTCAAGTGTTGATCTAGAGATGTCAGGACTTGAAAGTATGTTGCGGAATCATAATGTGAATTCATTTAGAACTTTATAATTTTTAATTTTATATGATAGTGAACTTATAATACAATGGTTTGTATTTACAGAAAATTCTGCGACCACACACTGGTGGTGAAGGCGGTGTTGGTCCCGGTGAGAAAACCAATCCATGTACACCACATAATGCGCCCTTGTTGTCCACTAAACAGTCAGCAACACGCTCTGCAACACCCCTGAGGCCAACATAGGGTGCATCTGATGTTGATCGACGCACAACAGATCTTGCAGAAGAAAGGGTGGAGGCAGGATTAGATACTAATGCTGATGCTGAAGCAACATTTCCTGGATCTTCTTGTGTCACTAGCATGGGTTCAATAGTGACAAAATTTTTGGTGAACAAGGAACTCATTCCAATAAAGATAGAGAATATTCTGGGTAATTATAGATTGTTCAATTTAGTTTTTATAATTTGTTTCTAATATACCGATAAATTTTTTTTAAACTAATGATGGCATGATTGTTTTGCACGAAATGATGTATTTTATAAAAATCTAAATGATTTGGACTTGGAGATATTCGGGCCCACCATCCACACAAGGTGGGACATACAACCAAAATATTTAAAGGATGAGATGACTAATCGATTGGTTGGCTTGTTCGGCAAAGATACCTTCGATACGACGAAGGTCCTAAAGAAGGCTGGACAACATTTGAAGATTGTCCGAGACCAATATAGGGTTCACCTGGAAAAGAACCCTAGGTATGAGCGCCCTCCGATAATTCCATCAAGGGAGTGGAAAGGCCTAGTGGAAGATGGAAAAGAGAAGGATCTGAGAAAAGCAGGAAAGATACCACCAGGCATAGGGAGGTATGAAATACATTCCACAATGTAATGGTAAGCCTTATTATTATTAATTTTTATATCGAATTTAGAACATCGACTAATGTAATTCAACACTTGATTAGGCTATCAGACACATCACAGGACATCGAGGAAAGAATGGAAACAAATGGTCCACACAAGCTTGGGCCTGGTGGTTATTCGAATTTGGCAACATGATTTGTAAGTATCGAAGACTCAATACTGCACCAAATAATAAATAGAAAATTATTTTTCGTTTTATTCCGGCGCAAAATGTAAAATTAATGACATTATGCAAATATGCGGGCTGATCGATTCAAATAAGTGCCCACTCAGGAAGAATTGAAGCTTGGCTTCCAACAGGGCTTTGAAGCTGTTGTTGAACGCTGAAAAATCTTTTCTGGGCACACACGGTCTTCTGGTGATCCATCTGGTGCACAGGTATATAAAGACTATATAGTTTAATGAAAATTTATTAATTCTCATGCAATGTATTCGTTATAAAAAAATTAACATAAACTATTTATTTTGTTTTGAGTAGGAAAGTAATAATCCCGTTAATGTCGAGGATGTACACCAACCAGTCGAAGATCATGCTTTGATTCCTGGTAATGAATTTATTAATATACAACTATTTTGTATAGATAATTGCAGATGATGAACATTAATTGTAATTCTCTATAATTCAACTGCAAAGCATGTAGATGCAGGTAATACTATACAGGTTGAACCTAGACAGGATAATGATAAACATGATGTGCCCACGCCAGGTAAAAAAACACCTTTGTAATGTTTTTTTAAATTAATTACTTGTAATTATAAAAACAAAAATAAATTAATAAAAAAATTTCACATTATTGCAGCAATTCCAAGCCCCTTGTCGCAAGTTCAACCTAGTGAGCAATCTACTAGGGAGACCGATCAACAAATTCCAGAAGATGCGCTTCTTGCTAATTATGCAAAGAGAAGAAAAGTAAAAAAGAAGTGACTGAAGAAATTTTGAGTAATTTTTTTTTATAACACAATGGAGTGCATGGTTTTTTTCGCTATTTAATGAATGAATGGTTAAATGAATGCTTTAATGAATGGTTTTATCGGCTATTGACTAAATGAATGGTTTAATGAATGATTTAATGAATGGTTTTTTTTCAGCTATTGAATGAATGAATGATTTAATGAAAGTCTTTTTCAGCTATTGAATGAATTAATTTGTACTAATAAATTTTTATTGCAAGTAGATGTATTGGGTTTGGGGAATTGAGAGTGATGTGAAGGGGGGGAGGGGCCATAAGAGCTTCCACCTTCACGTGGTTGGTCATGTTTAGTGAAGAATATTAAATTATTCTCGAAACAGAGAGGAGCTCAATGAATGGTAAGGAAGTATACATTAAAAACAATTATTTCTATAATTGTAGTGTTTAAATTTTACTATTGCTATTTGACTCATCCATTGTAACTTGTTACAGATAGCCTTGGGAAACATTTTCATAGTTCAGAGGAAAAATTGGCGTATTGATGTGATCGATGGCCTTATATACATTGTGTTGTGGTTCTCCATGTTTCCTTAGGTGATATCTTATTACCAATTATTTTACTTGAATAGTTTTGTAATTTACATTGTTAAATAAAAAATGTTCATCAACAGTAAAATATTCATTATTATTGTTCTTTCTAATCATTGAGACAAACTACTCAACTGTATTTATTTAGCTTCGTTTTGTTATTTTCATAAACATGAAAATATTTATTTGATGGGTCCTAACATGAAATTATTGCAACAGGAAAATATTTGTAATATGTTGAATGATGTTTTGAAAGGTAAAGCAAAAGAAGATAGTGCGAAGCTCCACAAATCAAGGTAAGTTGTAACAAAAAAAATTATAAATAGTATCAGCAACATATTCCTAATTCTCATAAATATTTTTCTTCAATTAATTTGATTTGTATTCCATACTTGCTCAATTTCTACCATTCTTTGTTCCCTATAATTTTTACTTGCTTGAATTGATAATAGAATATATCAAATATGCTTAGAAATGATGAAATATACTTAGAAGTCCAAAAACATGGCGAACATGTTTTGTTGCTTGAAAATGTTAGGTTCCTTGTTGTCGATTTTGAATGATTTTGTTTGTAACACAATCGTTGTCAAAATAATAGATATGTTTTTTCACATCTAATTAGATTACAGATACGAACCTAGGGTTTCCCAAGATCTTTATATATGGTCAAAAGAGATCATATCAAAGAGATGTGAATTTTCCTTGATCTATATAGCCAGAGGTTGTAAAGTCACTTTATGGATTTGTTGATTGTTCTTCATCCACGTAATCACCAACATGGAATCTCCATAGGCCTGAAGTCAATGAATACCTTTCACAAATGATAGAGATATTCTCACAACAAAACCTCTCTCTTGGTCACTAGGGATAGAGATCTTAGTCCATTCACTATTTGTTATAAACATGCTTGGTTCACTTTATCAAACACTCATAGTCCTAGAAATATACTCATGGTCCACCCATATCCATTCATCTATGTCCTAAATTTGGGAATAGGAGATAAAAGTATTAAAACTTGGGCCAAGACACATTCTATAGATCCATCAAAGGAAATAAAACGCACCGAGAAAATACTTAAACAATACTAAAATGAAGAAGTAGGGATCCAGGGGGAATCAAGGAACAAAACAAGTAGCAATTACAACTTGATCAGATCATACAATCCAAAGGAGGAGGTTAAATCCAAGAAAGCTATAGCTTAAGGCAAGTAGTAAGAACATTAGTTTTTTCATAGTTGAGCCAACTTTAGATGAATATGGAACCATATCTCAAAATTTTCCCTTCTAAATGGAACAAAGAAAAAAATATTTAGTAACGAAGAATGTTTCAGATAACCCTCATCAAGCCATTATTTTTGGGTTAGTCAAATACCAGTTTCACTATGGAGGTCATGAGCAATGGTTTCACTATGGAAATCATGAGCATTGGTTTCACTATATTGGTTTCATTATGGAGGTCATGAGAATTGGTTTTGATTTTGGAAATATTCATTTAGTTCTTTAAGCTCATAGTGTTGGAATACGAAGTTTTGATTAGTGAAATCGATATTTATAAAATCTTTGTAGTATTTTAACTTCCTCTTATTGATGCTTATTAGGTACCTATTTTCTCACTGTGGTTTGGGAATGTGAGGGGGTCGCTTGTTTCACAAATAAGGGGGTCTCATAGATCAATTTGGTGTTTGGATAGGCCATGACTTTGAAAATTAGATTAAGAGTTTAATTGTTTACTATCATTCTAGTTGAATGATACAATTCACGATCATTTCACATAATAGTCTAAAGGGTAATCTTTATTAACATTATGCACAGATTGTTCAAGTAAGATATGCTTGGAATGTTTTTTTCTTCACACTTATTACATAAATTCCATTAAGCAACAATGTTAATGATAAAGGCAACTCATTTTAACCAAGATCCTCTTAGAATTTGGTTGTAAATGAGAAAATCCCATTTCATATTAAACAACCTATGCAAAATGGTCCAAAATTTGCACAATCTTGAATAAATTTATAGTACATGGAAAGATGTTTTACAAGTTATTAGCAAAAATATTCATTTAAAAGATAAAATTCTATTCAAAATGGTTCTTAGATTATCATGCACAAGAAATCATAATTATATATTTGTTAAGAGCATAATCCATAGATGATTTATGACTTTTAATGGTGCAGGTATTGGGCAGATACAAATTAGCAGTCGTTGTCATTATTTTCAATAATGATTGTGTCTATGGTGGAGATAGAAGGAATGCATAAGAAATATAAGGGCCTCACAAAGATGATCTTGAACCAATGTCCTTTGTTCCAGTAGCAGGGTACCATACTATGATGGAAGCATTTGGTGGCAAATTAGTCTTTAGGGGCAATTGAGGGGAGTTTTGCTCCTTTATGGGTTTAAGAGCTAGGTGCTTGTTTATATACATTACATTTGGCATCAAGTGTTTTGGTAAGTGATGCAAGGATAATTTTGGGTTGGGATTGGATTCTCCTCTTTGACTGGATTCCCTCAACTTTGAGATATATTTTACTTGGAGTGATTGTTAGATATATGGGCATTCCCTTTCAAGTCAATCTCTCTCCAATTTCCTTGTGGGATTGGTGTCTTCAACAACTCCAAAGTAAAACTTCATGCTTTGTAGCATATAGACCTCCCCTTTTGTTGGGAAGTATACAGTGGTTGTTAAGATTATGTAGAACTCACACATTTACAATGTTTCTCGTTGGTTGTTTAGAAGGGATTAATTTCAAAGGTTAGAACAAATCTTGAGATCATACATGTAGTTGAAGTATGGTAGAGAGAGGGGCTTCCTTTTGTTCTATGGGGTGTATTATGTGCAAGGACATAAGGGGCTTGGTTTGATTGACGTTGTTACTTAGTGCTCCATTTTGGCTATCAAATGGGTGCTGAGGTTTTTAGTAAGTGATGCTTTACGGTAGGATCTATTTTGGCATAGTATGATGTTAGTGTAGCATGTGGGGAAATTGTGGGGGACTTTAGCTTTGTGTGATATCATGAATTCCCCCCATATATTCCAAGCATTAACCTCTCTTATATTTGGGAATATTTGGTCAACATGGAGAGAAGCGATGAGATTAGTCAAGTAGAACATGGAAAACAATAAGGTAGGTTGGGATTTTTCATGTCACCCTATTTGGAGTTGGAGGTCTCAAGGAACTTGCCTTTTTTATTTGCCTCATTAGTAGTACCATCTATTAAGGAAGAAAGACAATTTATTTTGGGGAGACTCATGGGATGCAATGAATCAGTCTTGGAAATATTATCGGTCTTTGGTTGAGGAGTATGGTCTCCTATCCCCTTATTAGAATTTAATAATGTAGTTGGTAGGGCTCATTCCCTAGCAGAATCTATGTAAAATGAACATTGGGATGATGTGGATGTTTTGGAGGGTTTGGTGTTGGAGCTTTGGTTAGTCATTGTAGCATTATGATTCTCGTCTACTTTACTCATTATTGCATTAATGAAATTCATTAGCCTACTTTTGAGTGAGAGATGGGTGTTTGTTGATCTAGAGGATAAGTGTGTGTAAACTTCATAGTGTTTGGTCCATTTGGTTCACATTCAGTTGTATTATAAAATTCAAGTTTATGCTTGGTGTGTTATATACTAGTGGCCCCTCTCTAAAGTTATATTGGCAAAGAATTGGCTATTCTGATAGAATCTACCTTGTTTGGAACTACTCTTAGACTTTGAATCATAATTTTTTTAGGAGTGTCAATTTACTAGGATTTTGGGCGTTCTTTTAGGACCATTTCTCAGTGCTTTTAGGGTCAAATTCATTGTTGAGCAATGTCGTTTGATGACTACAAGTATATAGTTTGTTCATCATTCATTAGGATTTGGCAGTGCTTGAGACTTTATACTTTCTTTTCCCTCTAGAAGGAACAATGTAAGTGTATTTTTGACACTAAGGTTAGCTCTTTGTCCGCATTTTGTGTTATGTGGCATGATGAGGTACATAATTAGTTATTGGTAAAAGTAGATTTATTGATCAAAGACGCTCAAGATTTATATTGTGTATCCTATTTAGAATTTATTTCAACATTAGTAGCTCTTAAGAAGAGGACATGAAGTCCACTGTACATATCCTTCCACCTTTATTTTAGTGTTTGTAAATATTCTTCTACATGTCAAACATATTTTAATGTTTGTTATTGATGTTGTAGCAATGCGACACTGCTACACACACTCATGTTAGTCACGTTTTTTCATGTTTACATTTCCAGGTAGGTTATCTCTCTTCTATTAGAATACTCTCACTCTTATAAGATATATGTAAATACATATGTTTTTTATGTTTCTATTGTTGGTTCTAGTAGTGATATTAGAGGATATGTTGATGTATTAAGTACTTTTATCAAGGTAGACACTAAATCTAGTATCATAGCATATGGTTCTAACTCTAAAGACCTCTAAGTTAATATAACAAGATGTCCAATTTGTAACTTGTCAAATCTAAGGAAAGTTTCCACATTGTGAAACCATAAGGTATGTTTTCCTTTAACACCCATGTCAAGATGGCACCATGAGCACTCTAAAATCTCTGAACTTGATTCTCTTGCTTAAATCCCCCCTATCCTCATGTTACCAATCTTTATCTTCCTAGGCCTTGATTTTATTTAAATAAAGGTCACAGGTTCGAAACCAATAAAATAATATAGGGATCTTTAATAGGAATGCAAGGGAGCAACAAATTGTTCCTATGCTCAACCACTTATGCAAGTATATACGACCCTTGAGAAAAATTATGGATTCCTCAAATATGAGGGTTTTGTCTTGCCATTCAACACTCATAAACAAATTTTCTCTCAACTACTCCATCGAGCCCTAAAGTAAAATTCCATTTATGAGGCCCAAAGTCTAGTGGATTACACCAAATGCATTTTTATTTCAGTTTTGATGCCCACATGGAAGCAAAGCTTGAATTAGGCTGTGGTAAATCCTCAAAATTTGGGACTTCTTGAACCCATGTTGATTCTCAATCATTCCTATTGACATTGATGAAATGGCGACCATAAGGCATTGAATCTACTGACCACCCAGATGTCCAATTTTCATCCTTGTATAATTTCTTTTGATTTTCCTTATAAGCTATGTTTGGTTGTGAATTTGGGGGCTCTATTCAGTTTAGGAGTTTGGGATTCGTTCAATTTGCATGGATTCCCTTCTGCTTTGTTCGGTTTTAAGTTTGGTCTCTATTTTATTTTGGATTTTATGCTTGGGACTTTGGGACTTGTTCTTCCCTATTTGGAATTTAGGCTCTTGGCATAATAGTTAATTTTTACATTGTTGGAGTCTTTATGGTTTTAAAATTCCCTTCACATACCTTGCCAAAATTTTTATCAAAGGACATAAAGCCACCAAGCCTTTTCTTTGGAATCTTATCTCTATAGAGATTCTAATATTATAGCACATCCAGTAATACCAACAGAAAGGACTTAAGATGTATTAATCATAATTATAGGTTGTCTATATTCAAGATTTATCTAAAATCTACATGATATATTGAAAATCTTGGCTCTAACTAACAGAAATATCATTGCAACATTAGGGAGAAAAGCCCAATTTATTTCAAAACAAACGACATATTTCCATGTTCTACTAGTGGAAATTACCCTAACTTATTATTACAGAGAATAAGAACTAAAGCAAAACAATACAATCATAAAAACCAGGTTCCACTAGCAAACTAACAAGTGCCCAGATTAGGAAAAGTCATCTTGCCTAGGAATGATGTAAAATAACCTGAGCAAGACTTGAATTTTGAGCTAGAATTTTTTATAAGTTTTATCACAAGGAGATATGGATGCAGGTCCTCTTAGGAGATGAATAGTATTCCCATAAGAATAATACATAAAAATCATTTGCAGGTTAGCACACTTCTTTGTCCTGATTGATTGATCTCAATTTTTGCGTTGCATTATTCCACTTTCAGTGCTAGCATAAGCCAATCTAGGCATTGCTTATTTCATTGAGCAATTTGAGTAGAATATAGATCCTTTCATATAATAGTTGGTAGAAGGCCTATCATACTTGGAGGAAATGACCAGTACTTTGGCAAGTTTATGTTCCCTGAATGTTTTGAGTTTCTGTTTTGAGTTTAGGTTCCCTAATTTTGTAATAAGCCAAGTTATGAGCCCACTGAGTCTCGGAGTTCACTCTGCATTTTGGGAGAGTATCCCATGCATTGCTTTTTTGTATCTTTTATCTCCTTGTTTATGCATACATTCCAATCTAACAATTATCAAATGGGATTTCTAGATATTCTTGAATGACGTGGTATTTGAGGTAGAATTCATGGTGATTGACATGATCCAGTTGATGCATATGAAAGTTGTTTTCTACTTGTTCACATCTGCATCACGGGAGGCAATTGTTCTATGTTATGTTAGTTGTCTTTCTCCATTTATGTCTTGGATAGTCTTATGAAATTCCTTGAGTTATTGTAATGGATTTATTTGACTCTCAGCATCTCAGGTTTTTGGGTCATCGGTGTTAACAATTTTATTATTTCTTAAATTCCTTCTATCTTGGGTTCGACAGTTTGAGACAACATGAGAGGGTTATATCTTCTGTGCATGGACCAAATTGCTTGTACAAGCCAAAGGAATTTGTGCCAAGCAAGGATCCTCTGTGTGATGTTGTGAAGGGAAGGAGTGGGCAAGGGGCTTCTCAAAAGTGTGATTATCATGCTGATTATGCTGATCATATCTATTATGAGGGAATCCTTGTCAAATACAATGTTTGGGTCCTACTCACTAGTAAAACTGCATCGACAACAAATTCTGTGTTTGGGTATGTGTTGCTTCTTTTAATTAGTTTGTTTGTGTCAAGTGGATTTCATTTCTTTGAAACAACTTCTAAAACTATGAAAATTACTAAATTAGGGATTCTGATAAGAGATATTCTTGTTTATATGGAGAAAGTCACTACATATTTTAATAAGGATTTATAGACCTCCTTGGTATGCAGATGTAGAAAAAGAAAATGGAAAAAGTATTTGAGGTGAAGACCTTACTGGTAGTGATGGGAAAAAAAATTTGAGGTGATCAATAATTTTCATAAATGTCTTTTGTGACAGGTGTGAAAAACACCAAGGGGTACCTTCGATAGAGTCCCCTCCACACACAGATGGTGTTTTGGGTCTTGGTAGTGGTATGACAAGTCTTCCATTTCAATGGGAAAAGCAAGTCCTTATCAAGAATGTTATAGGCCATTGCATTTCTAGAGGAGGATGGGATGGAGGATACATGTTCTTTGGTGATGATATTGTACCTGCCTCAACCATGACTTGGGTTCACATGCATGGCAGACCATCCATGTAAGATCAAAATACATCTACTTTCTCTGCTCTCTATCTATTTTCAATTTAAAGTTACGTGTAATCAAGTAGAATCTTTCTCCATATATTTCCTAAATACATTAAAGTTACATAAATATAATAAGTACTGAATCAAAATTAATCACATATCATAATTCATGTTTAAGTTTTAGCCTCAAGGAACATAGTATAAAATCATTTCTCAGTCTCATCGAGCCAGTAATCTTGAATCCTATGATTCATTGGAGCCTTCTTTTTTTGAATTCATTTTTGCTAATGATTTCATTGACCCAAAAATTGTGTAAACTGTATGAGCTTTTGTTTTCTCTCCTTTCACATGCTCCAACACAAAAACTATAGAGAGTCTAGATAAGGTTATTCATCTACAACCTTCATTAGATGGATGGGACCAAATTCATTTGTGGTTGATTTTACAAACTAAACGGGTATTCTAGAGTTTCAACCTACTCTGACACATCCATAGTTAATTTTTGTAATTCTAGTTTCTGTTCTCTGAGATATTGCACAAAAACCATTATCCTTCTTCTCCCCTTCACAAAGTTCATGTTCTTCCTTTGCACATGTTATTTATGTATCTAGACTGGGTTTGATAGTGTTCTCTTAATGTTTACCTATACCTTCACTAAGTCTCCACAACAATCTGTATAGGAAGTGATCTTGGAGGCTGTCTCACCGTGTCTTGTCGGTGACTATTTCTTCCTGTACATGCTGTCATAGGTCTAACACTTCGAGTTACCCCATGAGAAACACTAGCTTCTTATTGAACCCTTGTATGAAAGAGATTCCGATAGCTGAACACCAAGATAGATTATTAAATAGATATAAAAATAGTTGCGTTGATTTTAAGAGAAGAACAATGCCCATAATAGTATAGTGAGAGGTGCTAGTATGAGCCCTTAGTTTCTACTCAGAGTTGGACATTTAGCTTCCCATATAAACCATAGATCTTCCTCTTCTATATATATTAACAAATCACTTGATTTCATATCACAATGCACAATCCCCTCTTTACATATTTCTTTTTTATTTTCCTTGAAGTTTACTTCCATGCCCTGGAATAATAATATTTGAAACACTTATAATACATTACCATTTGCCAAAATAAACAATGCTTCCTTCATTTTTGTTACATATTTCATGTGACTTATCTATTAACATCTCATTTTCTGTCTAACCATACTTTAATGCGGATATTGTTTATACATATCATTTATCACAATCTCGTATCTTGTTTTGATTATAACAAATTGAAATTGTCAAAGGATAGATTACATATTTCTACTTGTCACCCAAGTGTCTACAGTAGTTCTAGTTTAAGATATCAATCAACTGTTTTTTCACACACAACTTAGTAGGTTGAATCTTCATCAAGGTTCTTCCTTTTCTTTACAACCTTTCCAATATAAATATTAAGGTTCCAATTTCCAAATGTCTTAAAAATTCCTTTTCCTAATGTCATCTGAGATAAGGATACGGAGGTAGATTTCATGTTTCTAGTTGTCACCAAAGTGTCTACATTAGTTCCAGCTTAAGATCTTAACCATTTGTTGTTTCACGTGCAACTTAGCAGGTTTAATCTTCATAAAGGTTCTTCCTTTTCTTTGTGACTTTTTAGATATAAATATCTAAGGTTCCCATTTCCAAATGTCTTAAAAATTCCTTTTCCTCATTCTTTCTTAGAGAAGGATACCAACTATTCTGATCTAGATGATCATATAAGACAAGGACTATCTTAGGTTATCACAAATAGGAATAACAACTTGAAAACATTTTACCCTCAATTCCAGAGGGATGAACAATATGATAAAAGCTTCAACTTTTACTTCTCCTATGGGATATATAATGTTAAATATATGAACGAGCCTTTTTTTTTTTAGTCAAGTTGCATTTTTCTCCTTTTATATTATCAACCATTTCCATGGCTCGTGTTGTTAATATTCTTAGTCTACCACTTGATACTTGGAAGTTGGTAGCTAATGCATGGTGTTGAATAACAAAATGTTTTAGCTCCATGCTGTACACTTGCCAATAAATGCATGCATTTCACTTCTTTAGTCGCCATCTGACCAAAAATGATTTCTTATAAACTATAATGCATTTAGGTGACCAAGCTACTTTCTTTTTGGAGTTCTATACAAGGAATAATCAATATGGATTGCACAAAACCTCTTTCAAAAGATGATAGATTTCCCAGCTCTGTATATATAACTGTAATCCATTCATTTTTACTCGTTATCTTTATTTTATTCACAGTTCACTCCCATGTTTAACAAGAGAGAACTTGTAGACAAAATGGTTTTCAATGGAGGCTATGTCTCCCTCTTTTCTGCATCTATCTCCATCCTTGCTTATGAATCCATTGCTCCATTTGAATAGATAAATAGAATGGGTGGCTAAAATTACTAAACAAATGTTATCAACTGCCTTTCTAGTCTATTCCTCCTTATATTGATCCATTAGCAGATTTAAAACCATGTTAATTGCAAGATGATTGGTAATCAACTAAGATCCACTTTGTAGGAACCATATTCTTTTAGGACCTGGAGTTGCTATTATCATATACACTATGACACATATTAGTAACATAAAGAAGAAGTAAAGGGACATTGTTGCAATTGTATTCCTTCAGAAACATCTCCATAAAAACATACAACTCCATTCTAAGCCTTGGAAAAATACATCACTAACTTTACTATTTTTCTGATATGTCCTTGAGGCTCAGTAAAAAATTTCCCACAAATTAACTATATTCTTGTTGTAATTTGTTATTCAAAATAATATGTGAACTTCTACTAACACATTGTTCCCTTGTTTTTCAGAAAACACTATAATGTGGGGGTTGCACAGATGAATTTTGGGAACAAACCCCATGCTAGTGTCGGAGATGGGAAAAAGCTAGGAGGAATAATATTTGATAGTGGTAGCTCCTACACATACTTCACAAATAAAGCTTATGGTGCTATCCTCTCAGTTGTAAGTATCACAAATGACTATTCCAGAATCCATCATACTATAGGGATTTTGTCTCTTTCTAATAACGCAATGTTGACAGGTTAAAGAAAACCTATCTGGAAAACAATTGAAGCAAGATTTATCAGACTCATTCCTACCAATTTGTTGGCAAAGGAAAGAGGGGTTCAGGTAAAGGGATTTAATTAAGTTTTGAAAATCAAGTGCGAGTTCAATTTCAACAATTCAATCTCATACTTACTTAGTGTACAAATTAAAAAAGTATGGCCATTGGCAATATATTAGTATCTTGAATGCTCCACAAATTTTGTGAAATGTATCAGGATTGTTGCGGACGTAGCGACATACTTTAAGCCGTTAACACTCAATTTAAGAAGCACCCTATAAAGAAAATAGATGGAAATTTTTCCAGAAGGTTATTTGGTTGTTAGTGTAAGCATGCATACGCTTTGACATACTCCATGATAACTATCTATGATGAGATTGTAACATGAGATAATGTTCAAGCATCCACATTATGAGACTTCTATAGAAGATATTTCCACAGAAGCTATTTATTGCTTGAACTTAATAATTTCTATAATGAAAAAAATTACTGATGAATGAGTTTCAATGCACAGGAAAAAGGTAATGTCTACTTCGGAATCTTGAATGGTGCTGCATTGGGTAATGTGGACACAAATGTTCTTGGAGGTAATGAAACACCATTTTGTTTTGCTTCTTTTTGGTTGTGTTTTTGTCAGGCTAATTCTTCTACAAACATGGAGCGAACGAACTTGGGTGGGATTATATCTAGAGTAGTTGAGGCACACTCTTAATCTACATGTTGGTGATGCTACTAAGTTAAAGTACCAAAATTGTGTTGCATTTTGTAGATATATCTTTGCAAGGGCACCTTGTTGTTTATGACAGTGAGAAAAACCAGATCGACTAAGCTCGTGCAGATTGACAAAAGATTGCCAAGTTCTGAACCTTCTTCTTCTTATTTGCATTCTATAAGATTTGGTGCAATTTTTTATTTTTCATATGATTTTGTGCCTCACAGAGATATGGCAAACTGAGATCCAATAACCGAATCTTTCCAAGTACACCATCAATTGCATTTCTGATTTGTCAAATAAGGGGCAATTGTATATACATTTTTTATGAATCTGCATTTTGGGAATCTTTCGTCTATTTATACTTAGTAATAAGTACTATGTCCTACTTCCTCTTTTTTGTGTCTTGCTATTGCCTTTGATCAAAACACTGCCAGTAAAGCCTATGTTTTGGAGTTGAACACATAGAAACTTATTCCATTCTTGTATTTACCTCCTAAATAAAATAATGTCGAAGATATTAGTGAAGTTTCTTAGATGATATCATTGTAGTCACATTTGACGATGTTTATTATATGCTTTCTTTCCACACCAACACTTATATCACTGAGCAACATGTAGATATTAGATGTATTGATTATAGTTTCAAACTTAAATCTTTTTTTTCCTCAACAGACTATGAACCCCATCAACCATAAATGCAATAATCAGAAAAACCTAAATTTTGAGTTACAATGGAAATACATTCTGCAATATATATGAAAAGAAGGTACATAAATTAACTATCTGTGTACTATTAATTACTTGATATAGCACCAAAAACTTAAAAGTATAGTTAAAAGATAAATCACATTGAATAGTCCATTAATAGCAAGTAGTTTTCTCCAATGAAAGAATATAGCAACAAAAAGCAGATTTGAATGGAATTTAACATCACTTGAAGACCAATAATCTCCTCTAGAATAAGTTTTTTTGAATCAATGGAACTAGCATCCTCCCAGGGATATATCCAACATCCCGCAAGTCAGATATATACCGAAACTTGTGACTCATTAGGTGATGAGACGTCCCGGAGCCCACTCTGGATAATCCGAGGTGGGCCACCTATCCAGGGGTCACCTACACTTATAGCCTTGTCACAACGGGCTAACAAGAATCCCTACCCCCCACCGGTTTTGAACCTTTAACCTTCTTGGAGATAACACATGCTCTTAACCATTAGGCCCACGTAGGTGCTCTAGAAAAACCTGGAAAAGTTACCTAAGGCAACCCAAACGATGAAAAATACAGACACCTCAGCCTGACTCAACCTAGAAATATTATTGACTTGTTAATGTTCACTATTTGCAGGCAGAGCTTAAGCACTTGGGTAGACAACATATCTTAGCATTATTCAATAATATTATGAAAAATTTGTATGGGAAATTGCATAGAGTTGCAGCCAAGGAGGTGGAATCAGCCTTGCCACGTTTACAAGAGGTAAAAATTGATCCTTAACAGGTTCTTTTGGAAATGCCTTTGATAGCAATATAAGATAATCTTTACCAGAATTTGCTAAGACACTTGTGATGTTCATAGGTGGCAATGCATCCTCACGTTATATTAGTAGATGAGGATCTGAATAATGCTTCTAGAGAAGTGAAGGTGAGAATTGCAATATGCTAACTTGGTTATTCGCAATGTTGTTTTTGAAGCATGTTGATTGAAACCTTGGGCTAATGAATATGAATACCCTTCTGTGTTTGCTTTTTGCATGCTTCAATTTGCAAACCGGTTGACATTTATATTGTTCTTTGCAATATTCTAGAGGTGAAAAAATTCATAGCTATGACAACAAATTTAATGTTTTATGGTTGGTAATGCAGGAAAAAATGAATGAAAGCCTTGAATGTACGTTGAATCCTGAGCAACTTCAATAGTATGCTATACTGGGAAGAGATGATGATTTTGAGGAGGCACCACAAAATGGCGATGGAAAGATATCCAAGAGTGGTCTAATTAGTGTAAAAGCAGGAGTTAAGGAGATCTAAAGGAAAAGACAAAGAGGACACGAGACATGGTAAAAGAAAAGAAAATAATAGAGGGGATAAGCAGCCAAACAAGAAGAAATCAAGAACATGAGCATCTAATTTTCCAATGAAGTTGGCAGTGGTCTTATGAAATTCCAATGTTTAACTTTGTATTCTCTTGATGCAGAATACACTATTCATTTGTTGAAGAATATCATAGCATATCAATTATGGTATTCTTCATTTTTTGAAGAAGATTGGTTTCAACTTAGCTTTCCCCTTTATTAATTCTTTGTCCTCAAAGAAATCATGGATGGTTTCATCTTCCATTGCAAAGAGTTGTATTGATTTTTTATTTGTTTTTGAATATTTGTGAGGCTTGTTTGTAATGGAAGTGTGAGATTTGTGAATTTGTTTAACAGATGATTTTGGCTTTGTGAACCATATAACTTGTATTTTTTCTTTTGCCATTTGAATTCCATAAATTGTTCTTGGAGGTTAGAAGCATATGTGCCTAATTGCATTAACCATTCTACTCCTAATACCACGACCATTCGATTTAAGAGCGTAACATCCAATTTGTAGTTTCAAGCTTTATATCTATAGGAAACCTGTTAGATTTTTAACATTAAGCTAGCATAACATTAGGATCTTTAAATTGAGAGAACAACAAGCACAACAATCAAACACAAGAGACAATGAACACAGTGTTTTTCCTAGGGGAAATCATAAATGGGGAAAACCCCGCAAATTCCTCAGAGATAGAATTAGCACCAAAGTGAAACCCAAAAACAATAAGACAATCTCCCAAGAACAGTAAGCTCTTTCCTCTTGCCCTAGTGTCTTTCTCTTCCTCAGCTATGCGCTACAACTAAGTGTGGATGAGTGTGTGATAAATAGAGAGGTCATCTCTCTATTTATACTAATTCCCGACATGACTAAAACCCTACTAGGGCCGACTTCACTAGGTGAGTCTAATAACCCTAGTGCCTCGAAACTATAGGGACTTTAACCCTTAGATAATAGGAGGGTTACCCACAATGACTTGACATGACTTGTTTACATTATAGATCCTATCGATAGGAACATCGGGGCATGACATGACACAAGAACATCCCGGAATAAACATCGGTAACAATAGATAAGAAATACAAGTGAATACATTCCGAAGTTACAATTACATTAACGCTCTCTCTTAACTAGGAAGGTATTCTCTCGACACAATTTTCATCACTGGTCTTCTTCTCTGGATCATCTTGTCATCTGTATCTTCAAGTCATCTTCGTCTTCACGTCATCTTCATCTTTGGATCTGGATCATCATCACCGGATCTAGATCATTCCTCGATCTGGATCATCTTTGGAGCATCATCTCTGGATCTGGATCATCTCTACTGGATCATCAACATTGAATCTTCATGGGTGCTATCTCGTGATTCTTTTCATCATAGGAAGTTCTACAGAGCCAACCCTTTTTCATGCTGGATGTAGTCCTAGCCTCCATGTAGGTCTTCTTCAACGCTTATATCTGACACTTAAGTCAGAATGGCCCACCCAACACTTACATCTGACCTACTCGTCAGAAAGGCATGCCCAACACTCACATCTGATCATATAGGAACCAATCCTATAATCACATCAGAAAGGCCCAACACTCACATTTGACACATGTGAGGAACCAATCCAACATGCATGTTAAAAAATGCTCAGCACTTATATTTGACACATGTGAGGAACCAATCCAACATACATGTTAAAAAAGGCTCTGCACTTACATCCGACACATGCAAGGAACCAATCCAACATGCATGTTCAGAAGGGCTCTACACTTACATCCGACACATGTGAGGAACCAATCCAACATGCATGTTTTAAAGGGCTCTGCACTAACATCCAACACATGCGAGGAACCAATCCATCATGCATGTTTGAAAGGGCGTGCACTCACATATGATTAAGTAGGAACCAATCCTACAGTCATATCAGAATGGCCCCCAGTCCCAGACTGAGCTACCTGTTAACTGACCAGGTGCCTCCATTCCTAGAATGGCATTCAGTACTTACTTCTGATCATGTAGGAACCAATCCTACAGTCACCTCAGAATGGCTCAGCACTCATATCTGACATGGGAGGAACCAATCCTCACCATGACAGAATGGCTCAGCCCTTACATATGACCTACTCCTCAGAATGCCTCATAGATTCAGCACTCATATCTGACATGGAAGGAACCAATCCTCTCACCATGATATAATGGCTTAGCCCTTACATCTGACCATGGAAGGAACCAATCCTCTCACCATGTCAGAATGGCTATGGGTCTCATCACTTCCCCTTGGAGGAAACCTTGATCTGGAGAACACCAAGCTTCTCCCTGAAGTACTCGAACCTCACCCTAGCCAATGGCTTCGTCAACACATCAGCTATCTATTCCTTCGTCGCAACATACTGGAGCTTCACCGTTCCCCTCTATACCATATCCCTGATATAGTGATACTTGATCTTGATATGCTTCAACTTGTCATGGAACACTGGATTCTCTGACAACTTCATGCAACTCTGGTTGTCACAATGTATACAAGTAGCATCCATCCGGAGATCAAATAAATCAGACAGTAGCTTCCACATCCATACTGCCTCACAACTAGCTAAACAAGCTGCGGCATACTCTGCTTCAGCTGTACTCAGTGCCACACAGGATTTCTTCCTGCTAAACCAAGAGATAACCCCTGATCCCATACTAAAGCAACTACCTGAGGTACTCTTCCTATCGATGGCACTGCCTGCCCAATCTAAATCAACATAACCCTCCAGGTTAATCTTCTTATTCACCTCGTACTTGAGCCCATAATCAATTGTACCCCTCAGGTACCTCAGAATATGCTTTGCAGCAATCAAGTGAACATGTCTCGGATCTGTCAAGAACTGGCTCAAGGTGTTCACAGCAAAGCAAATATCTGGTCTCGTGTTCATCAGATACATCAAGGACCCAATCATTTGATGATACATTGTAGCATCAACCGTCTCTGATGAAGCATCACTCAATAGCTTCAGGTTCAATTCCATAGGTGTGGCCATAGCCTTACAGTCCATCATCCCAAACCTCTTCAGGATCTCTACTGCATACTTCCCTTGTCTGAGGGAGATTCCATCCGCATTCTGCCACACCTCCATGCCTAGAAAATAATGCATCATACCCAAGTCCTTCATTTCGAACTCAGCAGCAAGCTTTCTCTTCGTATCAGCAATCAACCCATCCATACCTATTACAAACAGATCATCTACGTACAGTAGAAGCATCACTGGGTTGCCATCTTCAACCTTGTAGTAAAGGTTGGAATCTGCTTTACTCTTGGTAAAGCCCAAACTGGATAGAAAGCTGTCAATTCTATTGTACCATGTCTTGGGTGCCTGTTTGAAACAGTACAGGGCTTTCTTCAGTCTACATACATGAGACTCCCTGTCATGTGTCTCAAAACTGAGTGGTTGTTCTACATACACTTCCTCTTCCACTACACCATTCAAGAAAGCAGTCTTGACATCCATTTGGTGTATCTTCCATTTCATTACTGCAACCAAAGCAAGTACCGATATGATGGAAGTGTATCTGGCTATAGGAGCAAAGGTTTCTTCATAATCTATTCCTTCCTTCTGTGAGAAGCCACAAGCCAAAAATCTTGCCTTATATTTCTCTATGCTACCATCTATAGCATGATTGATCTTACAGATCCATTTGGAAGTTACAACTGACTTCCCTTTTGGTCTTGCGACAACATCCCAAACATCATTCTTCATGATCGATTGATACTCTTCGATCATAGAGTCCACCCATTATTTTCGTTCTGCCGTTTCTTCATAGTTGGAAGGTTCTTTATTGATAACATCACATAGTAAGGATACATATCCGGAGCAGGATCTGGTTCTCTTTCTTTCTCTGTGATTCTCTTCTGGAGCCCTATATCTTTCCACACCTTGTATAATTTATTGTACCCAAGTAGGTTTCCTCTTGTGAGGATTCTTCTCCTGAGGTGGATCTACAGGTCTTTGTGGTTCTTCAAATTCTTGATCTTCTTCTTGAATTTCCTCATTCATGGTTGTATCATGAATTCCGGGAGCTTCTGATTCTTTAGGTTCTTAAGCAGGTCTCTTCCTGGATTTGTTGTAAGCTATATCTTCATCAAATGTTACATCCCTACTGATGTCGATCTTCTTGTATCCTGGGAAGTATATTATGTAAGCCTTCGAGCTTTCAGAGTATCCCACAAATACACCCTTCTTTCCTGAAGGATCTAGTTTTGTTCTCTTTTCTTTTGGTATATGTATGTACACTGGACAACCAAATATTCTGAGATGGTTGACTTCTGGTTTCTTGCCGGAGAAGACTTCTTCAGGAATCTTTTTCTCGAGTACTCTGTGTGGAGTACGGTTCCTGTACATATACCGCTATTCTAGTTGCTTTTGCCCATAGATGCATAGGAAGATCCTGATCATGAAGCATTGCTCTTGTAGCTGCCATGATAGTTCTATTCTTCCTTTCTGCAACCCCATTCTGTTGTGGATTGTAAGGAGTGGACAATTCCCTCTTAATCCTTGATTCTTTGCATAAGTCTTTGAATTCATTTGATGTGAATTCTCCTCCATTATTTGATCGAAAGGTCTTGATCTTCTTTTCTGTGTGGTTCTCGATCAAGGCTCTAAATTCCTTGAACTTTTTGAACACTTCATCTTTGTTCTTCATGAAGTAAATCCACGTCTTCCTAGAAAATTCATCAATGAAAGAAACATAGTATACATACCCGCTTAGTGAACTTGATGACATTGGTTCGCATACATCATATTGGATGCTTTCCAAGATTCCTTTTGCCTTACTCTCGCTACTTGGAAATGTCTTCTTTGTATTCTTTCCCTTCGCACATCCTTTGCAGACCCCTTCATGTTTTTCTTGAATTTCTGGAAGACCTTCAACAACTTTGCTTACAAGTGGTAGTGCTCTGTAATGCACATGTGCAAGCCTTCTATGCCATAGTTCAT
The DNA here is from genome assembly GCA_001517045.1 of Pseudotsuga menziesii. Classification (NCBI taxonomy): domain Eukaryota; kingdom Viridiplantae; phylum Streptophyta; class Pinopsida; order Pinales; family Pinaceae; genus Pseudotsuga; species Pseudotsuga menziesii. Next base: position 232,908 of record LPNX010578206.1, read on the forward strand.
TTGGATCTACTGTGTCATGGACCATATCTTGTTTTGGATGGCCCTTCAGCTTGTGTAAGCATCATTTTTGTTCTCCAATCACTATTGCATCATCAATAGTCTTTCCTCTTGGCCACATGATGACTTGGCCATCTACAAATGCAACCCTCATACCTTTTGCATCCAATGCTGATATGGATAGAAGATTCTTCTTCAATCCTGGTACAAACAAGACATCCTTCATTTTAATAGACTTTCCAGATTCTAGCTTGTAGGAGGATTCACCACTACCTTTTATGGGATATTGGTAGTCATCCCCAAGTTTCACCTTATGGGGTGAGTTATGTTTGGATAGTTTCTCAAAGGATTACTTGAAACCTGTCATGTGTTTGGAAGCCCCACTATCAATAAGCCAATCTTTGCTTCCATGAGTGACAGTTCCTGTGAGTGCAGATATCAGAACATATTCATCTTCACTTTCATGTTTTACTCTCTTCCTTAGAGGATCATCATCCTCAGCAGTGTGAGCATGATGTTTTCTTTTGGAGTTCCTTTTCTTCTTGGATCCATTCTTATTCATGGGACAGTTTCTAGCAAAGTGTCATATTTCATCGCATGTATAACATCTGAGTTTAGATGAACCTTTCTGATGAGAATGCTTACCTTGGTGATGATGCTTTTCCCTTCTTCCTCTCTTGGAGTGTACTGTGAGAGATTGATCTTCATTTCCCATATTTTTTTCTCGAGCTGCTATCCGAGCTTCTTCTTGAGAGCATTCTTCCCACAGTCTGGTGAACTTAACCAACTTCTTCCTAGCACAGATTCCTTGGATGAAAGAATCCCATGACCTAGGGAGGCCATTCAATGTTGTCATCACAATTTCTGCATTCTCCACTTCTTCATCTACAGCTTCTAGTTGTTCTTTGATCTGGGAGACCCTTGTGAAGTATGATTGGATGGTATCCTCATTCTGGATCTTGACATTCTTCAAATGGTCCTCAGAGTCATCTTCCAATTGATGTTCTTCCTTTCAAAAAGTTTGGTTAGGGCATCAAACATGGCTTTAGGTGTCTTGAGGGAGGACACCTGTGGAATGAAGTGATCCTTGATAGAATCTGCAATGATCCTCTTTGCCATAACTAGCTTCTTCTTATGTAAGGCCTTGGCCTCATCTCCCTCTGGGACTGGAACCTCCTCATGGATATAGGAGTCCAACTCATTTTCTTCCAGGACCAGGGAGATCCTATACTTCCAGGCTCAGAAGTTATCATCTCCCTCAAGATTTTCATCAAGCTTGGTATGATGAGACATCTTAACTGAGAACCTCAAATGGAAATACAAAATATTTAGATCTTACCAGGTCAAGATGTCAGATCTGGACTTTGGAGCTGAAATCCTGCAGTGCTGGTTCAAGAGCATATTAGGGTTTTTATTTTTTGGAGTTTTGTCCAACCAAATGCTTTGAATTTGATCCCTAACTTTGATTTTGGGAAGGAGATCAATCCAGGCCTGGGTTCACTGAAAAATTCCACTTCTGTGAAAAGCCCTAATTTCCGACAGTAGTGTCAGGTCCAAACTGAAAAACCTCAGAATTGGATTCTGCTTCGACAGAAAGATGCACCCTAGGGAGGAGAGTTATTCCACCCTACTTTTGCTGAAAATATGTGGAGAGAGATCCACAAAATAGGAATCCCTAGTTCCCGCAGCTGCACAGTGTCTTCTTCTCAGGTTAGCTCTGATACCATGTTAGATTTTTAACATTAAGCTAGCATAACATTAGGAACTTTAAACTGAGAGAACAACAAGCACAACAATCAAACACAAGAGACAATGAACACAGTGTTTTTCCTTGGGGAAACCATAAATGGAGAAAACCCCACAAATTCCTCAGAGATAGAATCAACACCAAAGTGAAACCCAAAAACAGTAAGACAATATCCCAACAGTAGTAAGCTCTTTCCTCTTGCCCTAGTGTCTTTCTCTTCCTCATCTATGCGCTACAACTGAGTGTGGATGAGTGTGTGATAAATAGAGAGGTCACCTCTCTATTTATACTAATTCCTGACATGACTAAAACCCTACTAGGGCCGACTTCACTAGGTGAGTCTAATAACCCTAGTGCCTCAGAACTGCAGGGACTTTAACCCTTAGACAATAGGAGGGTTACCCACAATGACTTGACATGACTTGTTTACATTATAGATCCTCCCCATAGGAACATTGGGGCATGACATGACACAAGAACATCCCGGAATAAACATCGGGTTACAATAGATAAGAAATACAAGTGAATACATTCCGAAGTTACAATTACATTAACAAAACCTTCATGGCATGTTTTTATTCCTTTGACTTGTTGACCATTGATGACCTAATTAATGTCTCCCATGAAATTGACCTTTGCAAGACTTGGATCCACAAAAATTGTGTGTACTTCCATAGTCCACAGGGATAGTGATATTTTTAATATGTATGCTTCCCTTGAGTTTTAATGTCCTTGGTTCCATTTTTCTTGTAAATGGGTCCCTATCATAGATTTTAGTGTTAAGAATGGACTATAAATAATAGGACTCCCTCTTCCAAATCACATAATTTCAGATTAAAACAAGTCTATAGGACCCCCTCTTCCAAATCAAAATGGAAAGAGTTATTTATTTTATTAATTTATAGTTGATCGTCGGTTTTCCAACATCTAAGGAGTGGAAGCTGTCGTCAGATATCCTTCCAATTTGATGACACTGCTACAATTCCAACATCTAGCGTCCGTCGGAATTCCAAATCCTAGCATTGACATCTGATGACCATTCCATACAACCTATAACTTACATTCAACGATGATTTCATACTCAGCGTCACAAATTTGACGATCAGCGGTCATAAATTCGACACCAAATGGATGTAAGACTTCCCTGATTTAAGATGATATGCTGTCGACATTCCGACAGGGTTCGGAATGGGATCGAAAAATCGACGACTAGAAGCTGTCGAAAATTCAACCATGTATTGATGTAAGGTTTTTCAAATTTAGGATGATACTTTGTTGAAATTTTGACGGGGATTGAAATGGTGTCGAATAACCGACGAATTTCGACGGACGACAAAAAAAACTATTGTTGTCGAATAACATACACGTGTTTGTCGAATTTCAGACATTAAAGCTGTCGGATTTCAGGCTAAAATTATGTTGTGACATAATAACTCTCTTAGCTCCTCCTGAAGGAGTAAGGCGCACCTTTTTCGTACTTAGCCGAGAAGGTCCGAAAAAAGTTAAATTACCAATTACCCAATGCTCCTTCAAAAGCAGCATATAGCTTGATTTTTACAAGTGTGAAGGAAGGAAATATCACTTGGAAAGATCCATTTGATTACAAGAAATGGGGCTTACAATAGTAAACTAGATGCTTTATTCTTTAGGTTTTGCTAGCATGACAAAGACATAAAGTACGCTCAGAATCTTTTTCATGTTTCAGTCCAAAGCAGGAAAATAGAAAACTAAGCTCATACTAGGTGTTCCTTTTCCATAAATTTTGTCCCTCGGGTCCAAAAAAGAGATAAACCTATGCTCCAATATACTCTTCTCAATTCCACAGAAAAGAGATATTCCTTTCGCATAAACAATCTACATGGTATGAGAAAAAGATAACTTACCACCAATGCAGATGATCGTTCACTTATTCTTAACGAGTCTGAACGAACAAGTTTACTCGGCAGTCCAGTCTATTTTGAGGAGTCAGAATAGGGCCTAAAGAAAACTCCATAAGTTTAGGGAGACTTATAATCAGGTATAGCTCGTGAAAAGATGCAAAATGAGGTTCATTTTGTCATGAAAAACAACTAAGAAGGCTCCCACAAACCTAACATAATTGTGACATGTTATGTTAGTACTCCATAGCTATAAATTTGACTCACATACCTAAAGGCCAACTAAACACAAGAAAACCAAACAACACACACTAAAAATATCCTAAGTAACACATACACAACAGATAAAAGATACACCTTCCAAAGGAAATCCTAGGAAGATTAGGGCCCAGGTCCAACTAGTGAAGATCAAAGGATGGTTACTTGGCATCTCGTGAAGATCCCTCTGGGTGCAAGAGCTAGAATCACTGAACCGCTTTCCCAAATTTTCAACTGAGGTTACCTTCCAAGTCCGTCCTAGGAGTACTGGAAATAGCCTTCCAATACTTCCTATGTATGATCCTAGTGTCTGGAGATTGAGGCTACAAAATCTACACTGAGAGTCCGATGGAATAGTATTAAGCTTGATCATTATGCATGGGAAGGGTAGCTAAGCCTGAAATCCTATAAATACCAACACCACATAGGGCCCAAGAGGTGGTATTGACAAGACCCCTGAACACAAAACAATACTGGTAAACAATCGAAACAGGAAGTGGAGGGTTATCTCCTCAACCGAGATCTCACGCGGCCTCGTGCTTAACTCTTGTGTGAGAGGATATTTTCAGATTATGTCTTGTAGAAGTGGATTTACCTAAATAAAGGCCACTACATATGAAATCATAGTGCTTTTGGACAGTTTAAAACACCTAGTCCAAAAATCTAGCCTAAGCTAGTTGATGATCAAGCCTATAAAAAGAAAATTACTAATAAATTTTAATTAAATGTTCTTTTTAATGGACGTATTACTCAAGGGTAGTGGAGTGGGACTAAATGATGTTATAGAATCAACAAAATGAAAGCAAATGATGTATAATTTTTTCAAATTGAATGCAACTACTCATGCAATTTTTTCCTTTCTTTTTGTAAATGAAAGCTAATGATTTTTTCTTTCTTTTTTGAAACAACTTGAGAAACTACAAGAATTAATTTTTTTTATTTTTTTATTTTTAAATAGCAAGAAAAAAAACTAATGCAACCTAATGCAAAATGAAAACGGCCTTTTGGCTTTCTTTTTTGAAAAATTCAAAAACTATATGCAACTAAATGCAATTTAAGCAAGTCAATAATCTGATCATATAAAGCATGTAAATGATAGCAGTCAGATCCTACAATAACAATATTCAACCAAACAAGTAGAGATGATTCAAATCCTAGACGTGGGCATTACTATTGACTCAAAGGACAAATAGATCCAAAATATAGAAAGAATGACTCACCTAGACTACCAAAAAAGCAATCCAAGGTATAACAGAGTCCCAATAGGACTGATAGACACCAATGACTAAAAAAGACACAAGCATTCTAAGTAATCAACCAAGCAGGAAGAACATAACACATTCACAAAAAAGAATCAAACCCTAACTTACTCAAACAAACTTGACTTAACAAGTTATCAGAGAAATGTATACACCTCAAGCTACAGTGTCATGCTAAATAAGAACCCTATTAGGAATTTGAAGGATAAAAAAAACAAGTACAAGCAGAACCTTACAGACTGAGAGACACCTACTGGAAATTCACGACTGTCATCAAGGCAGGGCACGTACCATTCATGACTATTACCAAAGCAACCCGCGAATATAACATAAAATAAATGAGTGTTACCAAAGTAACCCGCGAATGCAACCAAAATTTTTCAAAGAGAAAAATAAATGAACTCAAGACTCTAAACATGAAGTACTGAAAATTAAAGGAAAAAATTGAACAAATCACTAACAGGATCAATCAGAGAAAAACTTAAAGAAAACCAAAGAAAAGGACCAACAATAGGTTGGAATCCCCAATGGAGTCACCAGTTCTATTGTTCAGGAGAATACAACCTTATAACCTAGGGTCTTTGGGGTTACCAACGTACTAAATAAAATTGCAGACATTCAACCACAAGGAAGGTTGGTCCTCCACAACTATAAATTTGACTCACACACTTGAAGGCCAACTAAACATAAGCAAACCAAAAAACACACACTAAAAATATCCTAAGTAACATAGACACAACAGATAAAAGATACACCTTCCAAAAGGAAATTGTGGTATTATTAGGGCCCAGGTCCAACCAGTGAATATTGAAGGATGGTTACTTGGTGTCTTGTGAAGAGCCCTCTGTGTGCAAGCATTGGAAACAACCAACCGATTTCCCAAATTGTCAACCGAGGTTACCTTCCAAGTCTATCCTAGGAGTACTGGAAATAACCTTCCAATACTGCTTGTGTATGATCCTATATGCAACTAAAAATAGATAGCCAAGGACAAGTGCTCCTCTGCTAGCCAAGGAAGCTGAGTTCTGCTGCTCCAATATCTCCAAAGGAAATCCACCAACATAACTTTGCTCTATAATTTATTATATGTTTAGCCTTAACCCCTGCCCTCTATTTATACTTGAGGAAAGAGAGATGTTATGAAGGTTAAGATGGTTGAGGAAGTTGGGATAGTTATGATTAGGGACCCAATTGTCCTCGACTAAAGTTGTTTAATTTTTTTAATTTTTGTATTAGGGCATTTACGACTCTTGATACTAGCAAGTAACATGTCATACACGAATTTCATAAGGGAAACACACGTGTACAAGATATGATTATCTGTTTGCGGGTTGCAATGTCAACACTCACGATGATTCACGGGTTGCAATGGCAATAGTCATGAATTCTCTGTAAATCATATAAAAGATAGGTCAAGATGGAAAGGTGGCAATATATGAAGGCACATGCACATCTATAGAGATTTGACCACTTCCATCCATTTTGTCCTTTTGTGTACCGACACATTGAGTTTCAGTACTCAGACGGAGAAGTGCCATTTCATAGGATAATAGATTCCCCCTAATGTGTGAGGTCCAAAGGAAGCAATGGCCGAAATACATTACAAAAATTTTCTTTGGAGAACTCAGTTACCAAGGATGCATGGAGGTACCTAAAACATACATATCAAAGTCATATACAAAATCACATTTTGTTGAGTTTCTTCCATGTTCAACTTCAGCTTCACCTATTCACATGGTAGGAATTGTACTGGTTACTATGGATTTGGACGAATACCTTAGGTTAAACCCTTCATAGGATAACAATACCTAAAACAAGGAAGTTTCCCTTCTCTGCTACACAGGCCCTTAGATTCCCCCTTCCTTCTAGTGCCATTCAGTGCGGGCATAGAAAGGTCTAATTTGATAAGCCTTCATAGATTTATTGCCTTCATTTGGTTTATCAAGCAATCTCAACCTTTGGTCTCTCTCTCTGACTTCAATTTGCTCTTGGAATTTTTTGATTTATGGCCACACGATCTTCAATCACGAAATTCAATTCCCAGGCTTCCAAATCTAGGTCTTCCCATGGATTTTTGGGCTTTTGACACTCAAATTCACCCCAGGTTTGTTATCTATGGATCTCCCACTAGATTTCACAACCCACATCAATTTTTGGGTGTTTTTGTCACTTTAAAACGCGATTTTTTTTCTTGTTATGGTTATTTGTTTTTTTTTTGCTAGGAATGCATAACTTTCTGAAAAGTACCCTCTGGTTGCTCAACAACGAAATGCGAATGAAGGTAAAAAGATCCCAATGAAGGAAATTGCCCCCTAAGTACCAAAAAATGATCCCATACTGAGCTATGCAAATTTATGGGTTCTTCCCATGTTCCATTAAATTCATGAGTTGATTTCTTGACAATTTTCATACAACAAAATAAAGATCAGCAAGAAATTCCACTTGGGTAGTTGCTTGTGATTTATGAAACATGGGTTCTCAAGATGACACTTGGAAGCAAATTATTTAATCCCACACACCCCTTTCCTCTCCCTATGGATAAACATAGCCCCTCATTTTAGTTGCTTACATAGTCAGCTCCTATACTTCTATTTGCGTTATAAATATTTACATTATTTTTATAATTTTTCCATGGATGACTAACACATGTCCACAAAATATAAAATACTTTCCTTTATAAGTCGAGCATTCAAAGGGGCCTTGTCCTTGAGCTCCACACTATGAATAATGCATTGCATCTTTACATTATTTGCATACAGGGCCAATACATTATAGGGGTCAAAATGGAGGTGTTACATTCCCCTCTCCCTTAGAACAACATTGTCCTCGATGTTCTCTTAATTTTCAACAAGGATCCATGTCCTTGTTTTTTAGTTTCATTTGCAATGCTTTTCTCTTCAATGCCACTTTGTCTTGATACTAGCCATATTAGATAGCAATGCTAAATCATTCATTTTCATTACTTTGGAGCACCTCCAAGGTCTTTTGCATTTCTTCAGATACCTATTATAGTCACCAAAGGAAAAACATGATTGCCATAGCCATTTTAAGCAACACTTGATATAGTAACAAGAATTCAAGTTTCATCGCTACAACACACACACATAATACAAGATACATTATGCAATAAAACCAATACTTATATGTATGGACATATCCTTGATCCATATGGATTCCATGGGCAAGGTTCAACTTACTATATTCTATGACACACCTAGGGTATCTACATATACCTTTAATTCCTTCCTGATCCTAACTAGCACATAACATGAATCTCTCACTTAGATTCATTCAAGTTGCCTCTACCTTGCAATCACTCACCCTATATGCTTAGGCATCCCCTTCTCTGAGTTAACAGTCCCTCGAGTGATCTATCATTTTCCAAGGCTATATTGGACAAGAAGAGTGCCAACTCACAAGCCTTATTGCTAGGGCTCCCACTAGAAACCCTTAACATAACATAGCTCATGGTGATCAAGGAATATCATTGGGTTCCAGTGTCTTTATAGTATTATTCTCCAATTTGATTGCAAGCTTTTAAATTTACCATGATCTATCCTCACTATACATATCCATCATCTCACTTGTATCTCAAACATACATTTACCATGAGATGTCATCATAATAATTTCAATTAGAAATTCTCAAATCTATCTCATATGAAAACTAGATTTTCCAAACATAAGGCCCTTCTTGTGAGGTTTATCTCTTGCAAGCCATAACACATGGTCTTCCTGCAATGTGTCATAGAGACATAATTAACAAGGAACCAACTAGTTAATATCATTAATAGTCTAATTCAAATACGAATTTATAATTCCGTCTCCTACATAAATTAGATTTATTTAACCATGAGCCCATTCTCTTATTGTTTGGCTCTTGTAAGTGGAAGCACTATGTCCCTTATGGGTTTACACTTGTTGCCATAACCTAGACATCCATCTACAACATGTCCTCTCGAAACAATTCTAGATTATCCCAACAATCATTAGAAATTATTAGCGGAATTTCAAATATGAAGTTTAGAAATATTTTCCCTATAGAAATAAGATTTCACAACCATGAGATCCTTCTCATAATGCTTGGATTTTGCACCCTATAGATTCTATCCTTTATTATGGACTTACAGACATTGTCATGTTCAAGACAACTCTATCTATGATCTTAAATTTTCAGTCAAACATACAAGTTGTGAGTACCCATGCACATCATCTTTTCGTTGCAACATTTATGTAACGCCCCATATTTTGACTAAGCATGTTTTCTAGTCAGAATTATTACACTATATTTGCTTATTATTCGTTGGACTAAGCTAGACTGAGTAAACTATATTTTGGCTTGTTAGACCTGATTATATACTGATTATGATGCTATGCCATTATAATGCTTATGCAGATGCACTGATTACGATGTTATGATGTTATCATGCTTATGAAGATGCTCTTATTATGACCTTTTGATGTTTCTATGAGTTTCTATGTTCTTGTATTAGCTTGTTTACCTCTATTTTCCAGTAAGTATTTTCTATTTTATATGGATTTAATAGTACCTAGTACTTAAAAGGATGTAAGTTTGTAACATAGGGAATTACCAATAGTTTAACAATTATGTTATTTATCTATTTACATCATTTACATTTACAATAAATCTACTTCTTCTATTTACCAAGCATGTTTACTTTTGCACTACTATTCGCCATTTGATTACTAAACAAAAGATAATAACAAAAGAATACCTGGAATTATGTAGTTTGAAGATAGTCCCCTTGCTCCCATAGTCTTGCCCGTCCAAGCCTTTCCTACCAAAACCGGATGAACCACCCTACCGACCAACTCTTATTAAGCTGGCACCTGGAAACTGATGGGTTTCCTATCACCTGAGCCCACATACCAATAATCATGAGAGAATCTTCCTTCCTTCCGATGAATTTTCCAACCCTTGAGTTAACCCCCTCCTCATGATTTCTCTTCTCCTTTGTTACAACACTCCTATCTCTCTTTCTCCCGTAAACTTTCCAAGAAAAAACATCCCCAAAATGCCTTCAAATTCCTCCCTTTATACCTTCTTCCCCCTTCCTTTTCCTTCCCCCTTCTTCCACTGCCTTACCCCCCAAGCACTCCTTTCGATCACCTATTTAACGTCTAATTCATATTAAAATGTTGTTTATTTTGTACTTCTTTCTCGGGCAGTTAAGTGGTATTAATTTTAGTTCAATTTTATTTAAAGGATGTGATGTACCTCCTTTAAGTATTCTCAAACTTTCCAATATATGACGGTGGACCCATTGTTAACCTTATCTGTGTTTAATATGTTAAATAAGTTTAATGATTAACAAATGTCAGGTTGTCTTTTCGTAAATTTAAGTGGCAGTTTGATTAATTTAAAAAAAATCTAACCTTCAATTCATTTTCATATATGGCTATACTTTTATATTTATTTTTATGAATCCTATCTTAACGCATATGGTACATTCAATAAGTTAATAATATTCTAAAAGGTTTTCGATTAAATCCTTTTCATAATATGAACCTAATAATCAGATATTTTAACATATTCATTTATGGATTTTGTAATGGCCAATCATTTTAGTTTAATGGCAACATAATAGTAATAATACAAATATCAATTACTATATATCATAATTAATAACACTACTACTACTACTACTACTACTACTAATATTATTATTAATTGATTGCAATTAATAACATCAACATTTATATGTTTAATTGCTAAGTACCCTAGTACTAATCTAGTACACTTTTCTTAACAAACAAGATACATTTACCGGTTTAATTAATCATGATTAACAGTTAACCGCACAACTTTCCAAGGTTAAGGTTTATTTTATATTGGTGACACTTCTCTTAATTGCTTACTAACGATGTCTACACACCATTAACAATTAGTTTTGTTGACTTATTCTTACACATGCCCTAACAACTAAACATCCATTATCTGAATTGATCAATGCGTAATTGTCACATTTTCCTACTACAATTTATATGATTATTCGATATCATGTATTTGTATATTGATGCTAGCGTGCATGTTCAAGGCATGCATGCATGGCAAGTACATGCATAGTTCGAACATGCACTATAACATACATCATATTTCCTACGCACAACTGCTAACTAACACTAATAATCTTTCACGCAAGCAGAACAAGTATACATATATACTCGGATGTCAGTGGTTAACAGGAGCCAGAGGGAAGACACGAGCGCGAGCAGGTGGGTGAGGGGACTTATGTCAACCATTTTAATGCTCTCATGTATGGATAAGACACGTGGGTTTTAGATCGATGATCATAGGTGCAATAAAAGAAGTGGGAGGCATAATGTTCATACGGTCTCGTGTGGGCGATCATGCGATCTTGCATTATGCAATGGATCTCGATGACTCCTCAAGTATGATGAACTCTGCATAGGGAAGGACCTTAGGCCATCCCTCGACCATGATGAGGCATACCTAGTTCTGCATAGGAGGGGTACTGTGTTGGCATCCAAACACCTATTTGAGCAAGGATAAGAGGGAGAATATGGCACTCAACATCTTGCAGTTTTTCTGCGAGAAACACTACCACGCGGGCTTGAGAAAATCCCGGGTGAGAAATATCATACAAGGCAGAGGATGGAAATGCAAGCACCCACGCAGGCGTCGCCACTCCACCAGAGTATCCGATTATGTGATCAACATGGTAGCGTAGGGAGGTGGTAATGAAGATGAGGAATGGGAATCCTTGTTCAATCAAGAGACACCTAAGCACATTCACCGGTCCACTGCTGTGATGGAGAACGATATTTTTTGGGAGTTCAGGATGAAGCTGGGATGTGAGGTGGTCATGTCTAATTACTGGTGCATAAAATTTATTCTCACATGCTCTATGAATGAGAGGGAGAGATTTTCCGAACTGGTGAAAATAAGTGTGGGAACATTCAAAGGTGACATTGAAAGTAGCTTGGTACACATGAAAACCTTGCTGTAGTTGGTCGAGCCTCCATTTCAGCGTGGTTAGAGGAACATCATGGACAACGTAGCCAACAATGTGGCTGAGGGAGCCATCAATGCTGATACAGAGGGGGAAGAATCTACCATAAATCTCTAGTCTCCACCTTGATCTGGGTCCTTTTCATGCCCTTATGTGTTTATCTTAATTTATGTATTTACCTTATTATTTTCGGCTTATAAATGAATGAGGATGCCACATTTTAGAGGTTGGGAAGCCCTCACACTCTCGAGACACACCATATGGTAAATTTTGTTTGTTTTTCTTTTTTGGATGCAATACCATTGCCTAACTCCATGTTTCATGAGTAAGAAGTATGTAAATATTTGATTATGGTTTAAGAAGTAATAAAAAAGGATCCCTCTTATTGACAAAAAAAAGGTATACACATATAAGATAATTGTTGTAACATTCTCAGTTATTTAATAGTTACTCTCTTTTATGGTTTCATATCTTATCTTTGTGTTCTTATTAACTTAACCGGTCAAACAAGAAGGGTACCTACTACCACTAACTTGGTATCAGGAAACACCCATCCCTCAACAATACTAACTATCATATCCTCCCATCCTAACTTACGTCCACATCCTCCCTTTCCTTCCTCTGCTAGTACAAAGTGGATGCCATCTATACTGACCTGAACAAATAGAACCTAAGAACAGTAGTGTCGGCTAACTAGCATACCTAGATTCTCCTAGCAGGAATTCAACTGTCGTCATCACAACAACTTGGGGAGAGTGTCTCAACAAATCCCTCCCATGACCCCGAGTATCATAGTGACATAGGGTGGGAAACACATCCATCCCTCTCAACATACTGGGTCTATACCCTATCATACCATACTATTCTATTATCAAGATTATTGGAAGGTGTCATCGTATCATCGCTTTGGTAATTAAGGCTCTCTGCAATATATGTACTACATCACACTTCGTATCACAGACCCGACTATTACATAGCCCCTACACCTTGCGGGTTAGTACTTTGCAAACATACATTCATAACAATATTAAATCAGTAGTTGGTCCATATTATCAACATCATATCCTTTCATCACATAAAATCATTAAATCGATCACATAATAGGTGGGTATCCATGTACCACATCATCATTCATATCACATCATATCAAGAAAGACAACCAAACATACATTGTTGTTATGAAATAAAGGGATCTCATGGTGACTACAACATAGTAATCACATAAGCATAGTAACATAATAAAAATGATAACATCATAACATCATAATCAGAGCATCGGTATAATCATGATAACATCATAATTAGAGCATCCACATAAGCTGGATAACGTCATAACATCATAATCAGAGCATTTGCATAAGCATGATAATATCATAGCATCATAACCAGTATATAACCAGGTCTAACATGCCAAAATATAGTTTACTCTGTCTATCTGAGTCCAACAGATAATAAGCAAATGCAGTGTAATAAGTCTTACTAATAAACACACTTAGTCAAAATATGGGACGTTACATACACCCACTCTTCGGGAAACCTTGTCTCGAAGTTATGGTCAAAATAATGAGGGAAAATCTTGACACATAGTCTCCCCATCATCCCAGGTAGCAGATTATGGGCTATACTTGTCCCATTGGACCTTAACTTGGTCCACGTGGAGACTATGAAGTTGTCGAACCCTAGGATCTAGTATACGCAATGGTTCGATCGTGAAGGTTCCCTCATCGGAGACCTACAATTCCTTCCAATGAAGTTTGTGAGTCTCATCGGCTATGTAATGTTGTAATACTGAAACATGAAATACATTATGATTTTTGTGCAAGTGGGGTGGAAATGCAAGACGATAAGCTCCCGGTCCGATTCTCTCAAGAATCTCAAATGGCCCTACGAAGTGAGGTGACAACTTAGTCCCTTTTCCAAACCAAACGATTTTTTTATTTGGTTTGATGCGAATAAATACGTGATCCCCTACCTCATAACTTCTATCAGCTATGTGTGTATCAACATAGCTCTTATGTCTATCATGTGCTTCCTTTAACCGCTGCTTAATCAATACCACCCGTTCCTCCATCTCCTGAATCAATTCAGGCCCAATCAAAACCCAATCCTCCAACCTATCCCAATTAAGTGGAGTCCTGCAAGGCCTCCCATACAATGCTTGATACAGAGGCATACCAATGGAGTTGTGATGACTGTTTTTGTATGCAAACTCCACTAGAGGAAAGTATTTTTCCCATTGTGTCTGTTGATCCATAACATACATCCTAAGCATGTCTTCCATACTTGATTTACCCTCTCTGTCTGTCCATCTGTCTCGGGGTGGTAATATGAGCTTAAGTTCATCTGTGTCCCTAATGATGACTACATGCTTGTCCAAAATATGGAGGCAAACTTAGGGTCTTGGTGAGAAATTATCTTCTTCGAAAATTCATGAAGACATACAATCTCATTTATGAATACCCTTGCCACATCTGTCACATCATATGTATCTCTGACTGGGATGAAGTGAGCGCTTTTTGTCATTTTGTCAACCACCACCAATATATCATTATGTCTCAAAGAGGTGAGTGGCAAACCTACAACGAATTCCATGGAAATGACCTCCCATTTAGTCATAGGAATATCATGAGGATGCAAGAGATTGGTTGGGTGTCGATGATCTGCCTTTACTTGTTGACACTCGAGGAATTTTGAAACAAATCCCACTACATCGCTCTTCATACTGAGCCAGAAGAATAACTTCTTCATGTATGCATACATCTTCTTCACTCCAAGGTGCACACAATAATGTGCTCTGTGGGCCTCTCTAAGGATTGTTTCCCTGATATCACCTTCTTTAGGGACACACATCCTCCCTTGATACCGCATCAACCCATATTCCTCAACATGGTACCCATCATACTTCAACTCTAGCTTCTTCTCACCCTGAATAGTTGAGGTTACCTTTAGATACCATTTGTCACCCAAAAGTCATCCAAGCACTCTTTCCTTCAAATCCACCTTCAAGGGAATTAAGGAGAAAATCCTCGGCCTTCGACTTAAATCATCTGACACTACATTCTCCTTTCCTTTTATATGAGATACCAAAGTCGTACTCACTCCATCGCCTCTGCCTAACATTCAGACCCCTCTGTGTAAAAATATACTGCAAGCTCTGATGATGTAGGGTATAATTTGTGTCATGAAATTAGCTTAAAACATGCATTGCCATTTTTATTAAGTGATTTCATCATGTAGTAAATCAATGTCATTTCATTCAACTCGTTGTGTTGATCTCAGTAGTGTCTTGTTTCTGGGATTTCGTGTTCGTTTCGCCTCTTCGACTATACATTGAAGTCTCAACAATGCCTTTTCTAAGTATATAAGCACCTAAAATTGAAGTGTTATATTAAATTCTAATGTTTAATGATTAGTGTTAAGTATAAATACGAAATGTTTAATATTTATTGTGTTATTATTTAATTTAATATATACAATATATATTTTATATCCCGTACTTTTCTATGATTAACGTAAAAAATTTAAATTACATTTCTAAATTAAATGTAATT
>LPNX010578206.1:248635-290050 GCA_001517045.1 Pseudotsuga menziesii
TCGACTTCCACATCCCAAAGTGCGAAGGCGGCAGTGTGGGGGAGGAAGTGCGGAAGCGGAAGTGTAGTTGTGTAAAGTGTTGAAGTATAAGAATAGGAGAATTGATCTTCCGACTTCTGTTTTTCAAAGTACGGACGTGAAAGTGTGGGGGAAGAAGTGCGGAAGCGGAAGTGCGGGTGAGGAAACTGCCGAAGATTGAGAATTGGAGAATTGATCTTCTGATTTCCGCATTCCAAAGTGCAGAGGTGAAAGTGCGGGGGAGGAAGTGCAGAAGCAGAAGGGAGGGTGCGGAAAGTGCCGAAGATTGATAATTGGAAAATAGATCTTTCGATTTCCGCATTTTGAAGTGTGGAGGTGGAAGTGCAGGGGAGGAAGTGCGAAAGCGGAACTGAGGATGCAGAACGTGCCGAAGTCTAAAATTGGAGAATTGATCTTCCAACGTTTGCATTATAAAGTGCAGAAGCAACAGTGCGGGGGTGGAAGTGCGGTTGCGAAAAGTGTCGAAGTCTGAGTGTTGATGTATTTGTAACTTCAGAATGTATTCAGTTATATTGTACCCCGATGTTCCTATTGGGAGAGTCATTTGTATTTAATTATACCCTGATGTTCCTATCGGGAGAGTCATTAATATAATAAAGTCATGTAAATTCATTGAGGTTAAACCTCCGTTGTAAGTCAGGGAAATAGTCACCATAATTGAGTTGAGGTTAACCCTCCTTGTTGATCGGAGGGGCAAAGTCCCCACAGTTGTGGGGCACTAGGGTTATTACACTCTCCTAGAGATGTCGGCCCTGGTAAGTAGTTGTCAAGTCGGAAACTAGTATAAATAGAGAGTGAGACTCTCTATTTGTCACACACACTCACTCAAC
Organism: Pseudotsuga menziesii; assembly: GCA_001517045.1. Lineage (NCBI taxonomy): Eukaryota > Viridiplantae > Streptophyta > Pinopsida > Pinales > Pinaceae > Pseudotsuga > Pseudotsuga menziesii. The sequence continues at coordinate 249,505 of LPNX010578206.1, forward strand.
TGGGGTGCATGAGTGAGAGAGGAAGTGCTGGCACAGGTGAGAGAGATCAGCTGTCAGAGATCATCTTTATGTTTTTGAGTTTTAATTTTGCTATTGGTGCGCATTCTATCTCTGAGTAAGTTGTGGGGTTTTCTTCTTTAAGGTTTCCCCAAGGAAAATTCTTTGTGTCTCTTGTCTCTTGTGATTATTGCTGTGCATGTTATTCTCTTAGATAAGATCCTAAGATCACATTGCTTACATGATAAAAATCTAACATGGTATCAGAGCTAAGCTAAGAAGAAGAAATTATGCAGCTACAAAATCTAGAGCTTCTTAATTTTTGGGTCTCTCTCCATAATCCATCAACAAAAGGATGCTAGGCTGACTCTCCATTGAAGGGCACATCTTTCTGTCGAAGCAGAATTTGATTCCAGGCATTTTCAGTTTTTGCTGCGGGAAATTAGGGCTTTCTACAGAAGAGGAATTTTTGAGTGAGCCCAACATAGGATTTATATCCTCATCAAAATCTAAGTTTAGAGACCAAGTTTGAGATGTTTTATTGGGTAAAACTCTGGGAAATTCAAACCCTAGTTTGACCCCGGGTCTGAATAACCCTAAAATACTAAAACTAGTAGTTTTGGTACATTCGCTATATCTCGAGTTTGAAGAAGTCTCAAGGGACAAAATTTTCACAGGCTGAAGATGAAATCATTATGTACCCTGTGTAAAAATTCCAGTGTTAGATTCACTATATTCTGGGAGATATGATTCCTCCAAATTAGGGTTCCAACCTCTTCCAGTATTCATCCCTAAACAGGACACCTAGGGAAAGTTGTTATATCTCGGGATACGAAAGTCCAAATGAAATTTTGTAATATGTTCCAGATAGGGTACAAAATTTAATTTCTATGGTAAAAGTTTCAGATCTCGAAGGTGAAACAATGACACGTGGCAGTCTGTACAATTTCGATATGCTGAATAGTCCTGAAATAAGTCACCTTGGGAAAACTTTCATAAGTCCCAATTGGTGAAACAAATTCTGCTCAAAACTATGGTGTTGGAAAGAAGACATATGAGGCTACCTCAGTACACAATTTTAGACACATAGGAGTAGTAATTTTGGAGATACTGTAGAAACAATCTCAGGAATTTTTGTAGAGGAAATTGGAAAACTAGGGCTTCCTGTTCCGGGAACTTCCCTTCACCATTTTCAGAGAAGGAGTACATTGGACAGCTCGCCTTGAAGAGGTCTATATTTCTATCCAATCAGATCTAAAATATTCCAAGTTTTGAAAATTAGGGTTTCTCTGAGAAACCCTAGATTAGCCAGATCCGGAACCAGGACGGACACGTCAAATCGGTAAGATCTAATCTTTTGCTATTTACATTTCAGGTTCCCATTTCAAGATGACTAATCACACTAGCTTTATGAAAAGCTTGGTGAAGCTAACAACTTCCAAGCATGGAAGTATATGATTTCACTGGTTCTTCAAGAAAATGAATTGGACACCTACATAAGTGGAGAGGTTCCAGTTCCAAAGGGAGATGAGGCTAAAAGCCTTACACAAGAAGAACTTGGTCAAGGCCAAGAAGATCATTGCTGATTCAATTATACCACAAGTATATTCCCTTAATACACCTAAGGATATGTTTGATTCCTTGGCCAAGCTATTTGAAGAAAATAATATAAATTGGATGAAGTGTAGGAACTCCTTGATCCTTGAAGAAATTGACTTGGATTAGTATTTCAGTAAGAAAGGTCTAGGAGACAGAGGGAGATGAGGCTAAGGCTAGAGCCAAGAGAATCAATGTAGATTCTATTAAATATCATCTCTTCCCTCATTTGTCATCCCTGAAGACACCAAAAGGAAGTGTTCGATGCTATCACGAAGTAGTCAAAGAAGAATAAGATACTATTATAACCACCTTGAATGGTCTCCCAAGATCATGGGATTCATTCATTCGAGGAATGTGTGCCAGAAGGAAGTGATTACTTTTAGCAGACTATGGAAAAGTGCACACAAGAAGAATCTTGACTCATAATAAGAGAAAAAGATGGGAGAAACTGAAGATCAAGCCCTCATGATTCAAAGAAGATCCTTCTAGCGATGAGGAATATGAAGAACTAAATTCTTGAAGAAACTCTTATCCATCTAAGCATTTGGATAAGAAATGATGATGCTATGAATGAATAAGATGATGAAGCTGAAAGAAGGAGTCTACCCACACAAAAAATAAAGATAAGTATTCAATTGTCATCTCATGATATTGTTTTGTTATGCATTTGTTTATATTTAGTTGATGTGTTATGCATGATAGAATGTTTGCATTAATGACAGTATACTACTAATATGCATGTGATGGGTAAGTAGCTCATGGTGCTATAGAACTCTCCATTGATACTTATCTAGAATGAAACCTCTTTGCTGACATATTGGATTAGTGCACAATCTCAATGTTGTCCTGGTAGAGATGGAAGGAATCTAGAAAGTTTTCGTAAGATATGGATGAATGCTTTATTGGCTAAAATAGTTGCATGATTATATATTAATGAAAAAGATTTTTTCATTATGAATATACCTTATGAAATGTTTCTAACCATACAACTAATGCATTTGACTTGTAGGAAATATCGTGTACAATATCCTACAAGAAAAGAATGATGAGACTTGTTCCAAAGAACAAGTGATGACAATTCAAGAAAGAATCCAAGATGAAGAATAATATGACAATACTTTCAAAGAAAGAAAGAGGGCTCAGAGAAACTCTAGTTATGTGACACTATTGAGCGACATCATTGATGCAGATCCTTCTAGCTATGAAGAAGTAGCCAAGAAGAAAGGGAAGCAGAATACCAGTTCAAGAAGAATGATCTCTAGGATGCAATATCGAGACCTGAAGGGAAGTCCGTAATGTCTTCCATATGGATCTACAAGATCCAACATGCAGTAGATGGAAACATCATGGGATACAAGGCAAGATTTGTAGCACGAGGCTTCTCACGGAAAGAGGGCATAGACTACGAAGAGACATTTGTAGCCACTGAAAGATAAGACACATGATAGGCAGAATCATGTGTGCAAATGAAAGAAGGCCTTGTACAAGATTAGAAGACACCCATCGGATAACACATACATGAGGAGCTTGAAGATCAGCTAGAGTGATGAAGATCTCAACCTTTACTACAAGGTTGAAGATGAAAGCCTATAGAGGATGAAAAGCTCATAGATGGGTGCGAGAAGAACTTTTGAAAATGTTCAAGTTAAAGGATCTTAGTATCCAGTGACCCTATATGGATACACAGAATAATAGTAGTAGAGGAAGCTACTTGTCACTCCAGTACAAAATGTTTCAATGCATAGAGTACGAAAGGCAGAGGGAGAATGGTGCTCCGCTTCAGAGGGAGTGACTGCAGAATATCTTGAGGTTCGACATGGTACGACATGGTGGACAACTTACTAATGGCTCTAGGATTTACTGAGAGTAAAGCATATTCCAACCTTTGGTTCAAGGTTGAAGGCGAAAGACTAGTGATGCTCTTGTTATATGTCGATGACTTGTTCCTGACAAAAAATAGGAACTCATTAAATTTGCAAGAAGGAGACTTGCTACCTAGTTCGAGATGAAGGACTTGGGGATGATGCACTACTTTCTAGGCATGGAGGTGTGGCAGAATGCGGATGGAATCTCCATGGGACAAGGGAAGTATGTAGTAGAGATCTTGAAGAGGTTCAGGATGATGGAATGCAAGGCCATGACCACACCTATGGCATCGAACCTAAAGCTATTGAGTAATGCTTCATTAGAGACGATTGATGCCACGATGTATGATTAGATGATTTGCTCCTTAATGTACCTGATGAATACGAGACCAGATATTCACTTTGCTATGAACACATTGATACATGTTCATATGACGGTTGCAAAGCATGTAGTGAGGTACCTAAAGGGTACAGTTGATTATGGGCTCAAGTATGAAGCGAATCAGAAGATTAACCTAGAGGGTTATGTGGATTTGGATTGGGCAGGAAGTGCCATTAATAGGAGGAGCACTTTAAGGTGCTGCTCCAGTATGAGATCAGGTGTGATCTCTTGGTTTAGCAGGAAGGAGTCCTGCATGGCGCTGAGAACAACCGTGGCAAAATATGTTGCCACTTGCTCAGCTATTTGGGAGGCAGTACGTTTCTTCTCAAAAATACTATTTGATTTGATTTGACTTGCATTTTTTTGTATGATGCAGAGAGGAGTAGTGAAGCTCCAGTATGTGATACAGATCGAGATCTCTCGAAAGAGGGAGTTCTAGCATAACCAGTGAGACAGGTTGTCTGAGCATAAAATCCCGACGAAGCTCGTAGGTGGTTCATACGTAAACAATCCTGTAGGTTGTCCTTGGATGTAATCAGTCCTGGCGAAGCTTGAAGGTATCCTTAGATGTAATCAGCCCTGATGTGATTCTATGCTATAAATGGCTAGAGTGAAGTTTGAGTACTTCAGGGAGAAGCTTGGTGTTCTCTAGATCGAGGTTCCTTCCAAGGGAAAGTGATGAGTCCATGATCCCTTCTGACATGGTCATAGGATTGGTTCCTTCCATGGTCAGATGTATGTGCAGAGCCCTTCTAACATGGTGATATGATTGGTTCCTTCCATGGTCAGATGTAAGTGTAGATCCATTCTGATATGACTGTGGGATTGGCTCCCACATGATTGGATATAAGTGCAGAGCCTTTCTAACTGGGTCAGATGTAAGTGTGTAGCCCTTTTGACATGGTGGTAGGCAGGTCCTCCCATGGTCAGATATAAGTGCAGATCCTTTCTGACTGGGTCAAATGTAAGTGCGGAGCCCTTCTGACATGGTTGTAGGCAGGTTCTCCCATGGTCGAATATAAGTGTAGAGCCTTTCCCCGGATGATAGATGGTGTGTCCTATCATGCCGACGGATGTAAGTGCAGAGCCTTTCTCTGGATGGTAGATGGTGTGTCCTACTATGCCAGTAGATATAAGTGCTGAGCCCTTCCTTGGATAGTATATGGTGTCTCCTACTATGCCAGAGGATGTAAGTGCTGAGCCTTTCTGACTGGGTCAGATATAAGTGCTGTGCCTTTCTTTGGATAGTAGATGGTGTGTCCTGCTATGCCAATAGATGTAAGTGCTAAGACTTTCCTTGTATGATAGATGGTGTGTCCTATCATGCCAGTGGATGTGAGTGCTGGGACTTTCTGACATGGTGGTGGATGTGTACCTCCCATGGTCATATGTGAGTGCTGGGAGTGCCTTTCTGACATGGTGGTGGATGTGTTCCTCCCATGGTCAGATGTAAGTGTTGGGTGAGACTTTCTGACTGGGTTAGATATAAGTGTTGAATAATATGAAGACCTACATGGAGGCTAGGCCTACAACCATCATGAAAAGGGCTGGCTCTATACAACTTCCTATGATGAGAAGAATTGAGAGATAGCACCAGTTGATCGAGATAGCGAAAGCAGTATTTATGATGATCCAGTGATGATCCATATTTAATGATGATCCAATTATCATCCAGCTTTGATGATGATCCAGTGATGATCCAGCTTTGATGATGATCCAATGATGATCTAGTTTCGATGATGATCCAATGATGATCCAGACAAGAAGACTTGTTCTGATGAATTGTGTCAAGAGAATACCTTCCTAGTTAAGAGGGACTGTTGATGTATTTGAAACTTCAGAATGTATTCACTTATATTGTACCCCGATGTTCCTATTGGGAGAATCATTTGTATTTCATTATACCTCGATGTTCCTATCAGGAGAGTCATTAATATAATAAAGTCATGTAAAGTCATTGAGGTTAAACCTCCATTGTAAGTTGAGGAAATAGTCCCCACAATTGAGTTGAGGTTAACCCTCCTTGTTGACTGGAGGGGCAAAGTCCCCACAGTTGTGGGGCACTAGGGTTATTAGACTCTCCTAGAGATCACGGACCTGGTAAGTAGTTGTCAAGTCAGAAACTAGTATAAATAGAGAGTGAGACTCTCTATTTGTCACACACACTCACTCAACTTGGGCGCATGAGTGAGAGAGGAAGTGCTGGCACAAGTGAGAGAGATCAGCCGTCGGATATCATCTTTATGTTTTTGGGTTTTACTTTTGCTATTGGTGCTCATTCTATCTCCGAGGAAATTGCGGGGTTTTCTCCTTTATGGTTTCCTTGAGGAAAATTCTTTGTGTCTCTTGTCTCTTGTGATTATGGCTGTGCATGTTATTCTCTCAGATAAGATCCTAAGATAATATTGCTTAAATGATAAAAATCTAACACTGAGAATAGGAGAATTGATCTTTCGACTTGTGTATTTCGAAGTGCAGAGGCAGAATGCGGGGAAAGAAAGTGTTGAACACTGAGAATTAGAGAATTGATATTTCGAATTCTGTATTCTAAAGTGCGAAGGTAAAAGTGTGGGGGCGAAAGTGCAAAAGTGGAAGTGCGGGTGCAGAAAGTGCCGAAGACTGAGAATTGGAGAATAGATCTTTCGATTTCCACATTCTGAAGTGCAGAGGCAGAAGTGCGGGGGCGGAAGAGAGGAAGTGAAAGTGCGGGTGCGAAAAGTGAAAAAGTCTGAAAATTGGAGAATTGATCTTTTGACTTCTGCATTTCATAGTGTGGAGGCAAAAGTGTGGGGGTGGAAGTGCGGGTGCGGAAAGTGTCGAAATCTAAGAATTGGAGATTGCCCTTTTGATTTCCTCTTTCCAAAGTGCGGAGGTGGAAGAACGGGGGCGAAAGCGAAAGGGCAGGTGCAAAAAGTGCCGAAGAATGAGAATTGGAGAATAGATCTTTCGATTTCTGCATTCCTAAGTGCGAAGGTGTAAGTGTAGGGGACGACGTGCGGAAGCGGAAGTGTGGGTGCTGAAAGTGCTGAAGTCTGAAAATTGGAGAATTGATCTTCCAATTTTTTCATTCCGAAGTGTGGGGGTGGAAGTGCGGAAGCGGAAGTGAGGGTGCGGAATGAGCCGAAGTCTAACAATAGGATATTTGATCTTTCGATTTTTGCTTTCCGGAGTGCGAAGGCAGAAGTGCGGGAGAAGAAGTGCAGACCATGATGTACGATGACAAGGTGGATTATGGTTATGATTTGGAACCCATTCAGTTATCAATATTCTGCACAGAGGAAGAATTAAGGATGACGGGTGATGACACACCCCGCCTAAAACAATGATGAAGGATGCGAGGATCGATGGTACACATTCGTGTGAAATCAGCTCTGCGAATGATGGAACGTCAATTAAACGGAAAACAAAAATCAAGAGCATGAAACCCAAAAAGAATTTCCTGGAATCGACAATTGGCAAGGATATCCCAATAGATGACATCCTGACTTATCTAAAACTTACGCTAGTGGGTAGGTTCTGTCTAAAAAGCCCAGGAAATTCATCTATGGAAGCATGGATGGAGAGAAATTGGAATCTAGTTTTGGGTTATACCCCCCTATTTCACGTCCTGCCAAGAGGGTGGTTCTGAATTAAGCTGGAAAAGGAGGAAGACAACTCCCTATTACTAAGACAGAGTTGGAACTAGGGACATTCAAGCTTAATTCCCAGGAAATGGCACATAGATTTTAATGCCAAGAAGGAACCAAACAATGTCCAGCAAGTTTGGACGATTTTCCCAGGCTTACTGATGGTCTTTTGGAAACAACATATCCTAGAAGCAATAGGGAACAAAATTGGAAAATTCATCAAGCTTGAAGATGACTAGGAGAATAAGGTGGATAAAAGATGCACACAAATTTTAGTAGAATTGTATGTCAGAGAAGGGTTGTTTGAAGAAATAATAATCAAAATGCATGGGAGCATATGGATACAACGAAATGAATACTGGAAGCTTCCATTCAAGTGCTTCAACTGTCATCAGGTTGGCCACCTCGAAAAATAATGCCTGGTGATGGTAGGAGAGCACTCCAAGCCAGCTCATAAGAAAATTTGGGTGAAAAAGAAGAAATGGGGGAAGAAGTTGGATACTACGAGAGACGAGCGAGAAAGCACAGTCCATGAATTTGAAGATAGTCCCCTAAACGACAAGGTGGCATATTTAATGAGTGCACCGGTTGAGGAAGAGTAGTGCATCCAACTATCAGAAATGAGCGACAAGCATACAAGAGATGGAATGGAAGACCCCAACATGATGTCGATGAAATAAGGTAGCAATAGTCCCTTAATTGCCTCACTCGATGATTCTATGTAAAAAATCGTTATGGAAAAAAGTTAGAAGGGAAAGATGGAAAACACAACAAACATTAAAATGAAAGAAGTGAAATTACTGTCTAAAAAATAATAGTATAACTTAGGAGAAATTAAGGGCTATGATTTGAGGCCAAGGAATAAATTAGAGGATAACATGCGCTTGACAGTTGGGGTAGCCCACAGTCACATACCTAAAACAACAGTGGGGCGCAAATCCTATTTGAATAAAGCACAGTTACAAGTGGCAAGATAGATTATGGAGGGAAAACAAGATACTATAGGACGGGCTCTTAGAGTGAAAAAATTCCGCTAATAGAGTTTCTTGATGCTTTTCATGTCCTACAATGTGAGGGGGATAGGAGGGGCCTCCAAAGTAACAACCCTCCGTAGGATTATAGAACTAAAAAAACCTAAAATTATAGCAATTCAAGAAACTATGACGGACAGTGAGAGATAAAAATAGATAATGGGGGGCATACTAAAGGATTGGCAGATGGAAACCATAGATGCAGAACGTCACTCCGGAGGTCTTCTAACATCCTGGAGCCCAGAGATAACCTTTTATGCCAAATATAATTATAAGGACGCTCTTGGAACAAAGCTAGAAGACCCTGAAACTAGGATTCGTTTCTTCTTCCTCAATGTATATGACCCTATTTATAATAGAAGGATTTATTGGGAAACCCTAGCCAATGCGCGAGCTCTAGACTAGGAGAACTTGATGCTGGCAGGGTACTTAAATTTAACCTTGTCAACAACTGAAGTTTGGGGACAAAATGCAAGGTTGGATGCGTTAGCCAACTTTTTCAACTCTTTATTTGAACCAAAGAAGCTTATAGAACTCAAACCGATTCATTTGGAACATACTTGGAAGAATACAAAACTGGAGATCAGGAAATCTCAAAGAGATTGGATAGATTCTTGATATCAGAAGAACTCTGCCAGGATCATTTGGTGTTAAAAACTACAGTGGAAACAGGGGGCTTATCAGATCATCAGCCAATTACACTTTCTATCACTATTCCTGAGGAGAAACCACCAACCCCCTTCAAGTTTAATCTAGTATGGCTAGAGAATGAAGATTATAGGGAGATGGTTAAGAGAAATTGGAAACCAGTGCAGGTGCAATCCTCAGATAGCTACATGTATCATTAAATGGATAATTTATCAACCATTAAGAAACTCTCAAAGGTTTGGGGGAAGAAATACAGAGAGTGACAACAATTTGAGCTCAAAGACTCAGAGCAGAAAATCCAAAATCTCTCAAACTCCAACACAATAGGGATCTTCTCTATAGAAGAACTTTAGTCCTTAAAAGTTGAGGAACAAAAGAGAAGTCGATTACTAGTTGATGAAGAGAAACTGTGCAGACTTAAGAGCAGATCACTTTGGTTAGAAGTTGGGGACAAGAATACTAAATTCTTCCATAGACATGCCTCTCATAGAAAAAATATCAACATCATATTATAAATCAAGGATCAAGAAGGTGAAATAGCACAAACATTCAAAGACAAGGCAACAACAACAGAAAATCATTTCTAGAGAATATTTATAGATCCTCCATTGTGTCCCATTGAGGAAATATTATAAGTACTGAATCTCTTCCCCAGTTTAATTTCAAAAGAGATGAAACAAGATTTAATGGAAGAAGTGTCAGAAAAAGAGCTTAGAAAAATATTGCACTCATTCCAGAAAGGAAAAATCCCTGGCCCCGATGGGTTCACTTTAGATTTATTTATTGTTTTTTATGAACTACTCAAGACTGATATCCTGAAGGTGGTAAGAGAGTCTCAAAGGTATGGAAAGGTCTTAGGGTCTATGAATGCCACTTGCATCACTCTCATACCCAAAAAAAAAGAAAGGGGAAACCTTCGAGGATTTCAGACCAATCTCTTGTTGCAACATGATTTATGAAGTCATAGCAAAAAAAATAGCACAAAGACTAAAAACTATCCTGAGTCAGTTCATAACAGAAGAACAATTTGGATTTTTATTCAATAGGAAAATCCATGATGCGGTATCCTTAGCCTAGGAGGCTATGCACTGCATCAATAAAGACAAGCAATCAACCTTTGCTTTAAAGGTGGATCTATCCAAGGCCTATGATAGAGTGAGTTGGACCTTCTTGCAGTTGCTCTTAATCAAGATAGGAATGCCATTAGAGATGGTGGAATGGATTATGGGGTGTATTAAGTCGACCTGATTTGCGGTCCTAATAAATGGTTCCCTCTAATTTCTTTCACCCAAGAAGAGGACTAATGCATGGCTTTCCTCTTTCTCCCTTTCTCTTTTTATTAGTAGCAGAAGCTCTAAGCAGATCCATACATAATGTTAGGGAAGAAAGGAGGATAAAGGGAGTAAGAATTGACAATCAAATTGAACTTACTCATGTTCTGTTTGTAGATGATGTGTTAAAGTTTGGAGAATGAAATTTGGGAAATCTGACAAATCTGGTTAAATTTCTAGATAATTATCAAAGCGCAACAGGGATGGAAATCAATTTGGAAAAGTTGAAACTATCACACAACAAGGTTCAAGAGGAAATACTAACTCAAGCCAAGGAGATAATCCCAGTCTCAGTAGCTCCTCTATCAGAAGGTTTCAAGTACCTAGGGTTTCAATTGAAACCAAATGCATATTCATGTAAGGATTGGGAATGACTGTATAAAAAAATTGAAAACAGGGTTTCCATGTGGACCAACAGATTTCTTTCAAGAGGAGGGTGTTTGGTAATGTTGAAAGAATTATTGCAGAGCATCCCTGTCCATTGGGCCTCGATTTCTTACATACCCAAAGGAATTTTGTCAATAATAAGGAAAAAATGTATGCCCTTCTTATGGACAACAAGTAAGAAAGCAGAGGGGATTCCATTAGTGAAATGGACCACCATAGTCCACCCCAAGTGCAAAGGAGGTTGGGGGAATAAAAATCCTGAGCTCTTTAGCAAATCTCTAGCAGCCAAATCCTCGTGGCACATGATTGAGAATCTCGAGTCCTTGTGGGGAAGAACAATGGGACTCAAATAATGCCCTAATTTATCAATTGAAGAATGGTTTAGACAACTGGTCAAAACACACAAAGGAGGTTCGATATGATGGAAATATTTTGTATTGGCATTTCCCCTAATAGGGAACTAGGTAGCATGGAAAATTGGTAATGGGAGAAGTATCCATATAGGACGAGATCCGTGGGAAGGGCCAGGTGATAAATTCATACTAACAGATCACTTGATCACTTAGCCAGTAGATAGAGGAGTCAGATTGTTAGCAGATGCAAGCTCTTGGATTGAGGATCATAGAGGAACAGTATGGAAAACGACACAAGAGTTGGGGCTGTAGGAGAATGAAGCAAAACAATGGAGAATATTTATAAACCAACTTGGAAACAACTTCATTATTTTAACAGAGGATAGGGACAAACTAATATGGACATGGAACATGAAGGAAGGAAAGTTGTCAGCTAAGCTGGGATACGAAGCAGCGGTTCAACTAGAGAACAAACAAATAGAATGTTGGTGGTGGTCTCGAATATGGAAACTACAGGCGCCCCTCAAAGCCATATTAAAATTATGGTTGGAAATGAATAACAAAATTTTAACGTGGGAAGTACTAATAAAACATGGATTCATGGGGCTTGGAATTTGCCTTCTATGCAGAGCTGAAGGAGAAACGTGCACACGCCTTTTTTTTTAATGTAATTATGCAGGCACAATATGGAAAGAAGCCAAGCACAAGCTGGATCCTTCTTCCAATTTAGATGAGGACAAGTATCTTGAGAATAGATTAAAGTGCTGGTGGGGAAATGAAAGTGTACGAACCCATGAAGCATTACCAACTCTCTTTTTTTCACTATATGGGAAACGAGAAACATAGCTATTTTCAAAAACACTTGGACACCTACATAGATAATGACAAACGTTTTATTGCATAAATTGAATGAACACCAAGAATTGCCCAACCCAAAACCAACAAGAAATATTAAAGCTCCCGAAATAGATAAAAACAAACCATGGGGTTTCTTTGATGGAGCTAGTCAAGGGGAACCACCATTGGGAGGAGCTAGAGGCATCTTATACCTCAATGATGACACAAGATTTGAGATAAAATTTGCACCGGGGCAGGGCACAAATAACAAAGCAGAACTTGTAGCTCTTTGGGCAGTTCTCAAATTGGCTAAGGAAAAACGAGTCCAAAATTTACAACTCTTTGGGGACTCCAAGTTGACAATAGATTGGGCGAATTGAAACACTCAGATAAATGCTCCTCACCCTCAACATCTTCTAAGAGCCATAAGAGATTAGATGGTTGCATTCGAGTCAATCATTGTCCATCATATCTACAGAGAGGTGAACACTGAGGCTAATAAACTCTCAAAATTGGCTTTGTCCCTCCCTCCAGTCTTAATGGAGGTGACTAATTTTGTAAATAACCAAGAAGTTAAAAATTATGTAAGCTTGTAAAAACAAACAAGCTGAAAAAGAGGATCCCGCTAAGGATAAGAGAAGCCCACAAAATGTTTGTGATAAAATATGGGCCTTTTTTTATGCACTTTATGTATGCTCCTAGAGAGTAGCCTTGTGTTTATTTAGTGTGAATAAAGCGGTTTTTTTCTTTAGAATATATATATATATATATATATATATATATATATATACTTTATTAAAAACTAAAAAAACACTTAATACATGCTTTGTATATCAAATTATTAAATTGTTTTCATGTTCGCTTATTTTATCTACTTTTTATCATAATATGATGTTAAATTATTTTGACATCAAATTATTAAATTATTCTCAATATATCAAAAAAAATAATTATTAAACTTTTAATTTTTTACCTTTCCTAAAACTAAGTGAACACTAGCCTCCATGCTTACCTTCCCTCTTCTCCACCCAGCTCCTTCCAAGCACCGACATCCTCTCTATTGGTCCACCGCCCAGCTCTACCAACAACCGCCACCCACCGTCCTTCTGTTCCACCCCTGTTGCACTCTAGCCCCACTCTTCCACCTTTCCTACCACCTCCTCTACCGGCCGCCGGTCGAGTAACATATGGGATCCCATTGTGAGGGATCAAGCTGCATGTAAGCCACGCGGCTGCATGCATTCCCTTCTTCCACCGACCCTAGCAGGGTGCTTGCTGCATAAAGTAGGGTGTTCCCTCCCCTCGCACGCGAAGGCCATTTGGCTAGGGTTCCATGGGTGCATCAAGAAGTTCCTCGTTTTAGCTCCCTCTCTTCGACGGGTTGGATTTACATGGTCGATTTTGAGGTCTATTACGGACCAGGAATTTCTTTTTGTGACTAGTTTGTTAAATGCATAGCTCGGTGAGTTTAGGGGTAGGGTTTCCACCTCATCTTCTCCACAACGACAGATCTCACCCATATGCAGGCATGAATGTCTTAGGCAGGATGCAACCAGTGGAGCATATTTCCAAAACTCATGAGCTGCATCCTTGACGCTATATTTGTTGGTGATTTTTTTGGGTTTGATGTAAAGTGGAAACTCTTGAACTTGGTGTTAAGTAAAACATGTATGGGATCCATCCGATTAACTGAGATATAATGCTTTGCGTGTATGAGAGTTGCTCTTGTCATCCCTGCATAATTTACAACCTTTCCTTGATTAAAGCTGTATACCCATTTACAAAATAATATTATTATGATTCCCAAAGGGTTTAGACATACAGAGTTTAAAATACACCATGTGCACAAAACCTGAACGAGATCCTTTCCTTGGTGACTTTCGCATTTGGACTTGCATCCGGGATTCCACCCCAAATGCACATGTCGAGTTAGGTCTGAGATGCACCATGGAAGAGATACAAACCCATGGACTCTCCCTTAGTGGGATCTGTCACATGCTTGGTGGAATCTCACATGGTGAGCATTTGTCACTCGCCTAGTTAGTGTGATGGTTGGTGGAGGGTATGTCAACACACTGGTATTATCGTAAGGTGCTAAGAGTCTGAATTATTGTGGGCTCTCGATGTTAATACTTGACACTTATATACCCGATGTTAATACTTGACACTTATATACCCAATACGATGATACCCATAAAGAATATGGTTGGACGTTGGAATAGCCCACAATACCATCACCTTGTGAAGGCCAGCATAACCTTATGAAGGTGTTGATCAATACTTGTATTGTGGCCCCTTGCGGCTTCTTGGAGCTTTATGGGTCAGGTTTGCTCCTTGTTGAATTGGAGTGAGATGAAGGCTTGAAGGTTGAGGTTGGAATAAGATAGTTCGGGTGCTCGTTGGAAGAGCTGCCAAGTATGAAAACATTGTTGTAATTCAAATGTTGTGGGCATGTGGATGTGTGAAGGTGACATTAAAGCACCCGTTTGGCTCATAATGGACAATCATTTTAGTTTAATGGCAACATAATAGTAATAATACAAATATCAATTACTATTTATCATAATTAATAACACTACTACTACTAATATTATTAAATGATTGCAATTAATAACATCAACATTTATCTGTTTAATTGCTAAGTACCCTAGTATTAATCTAGTACAATTTTCTTAATAAACAAGATACATTTACCGGTTTAATTAATCACAATTAACAATTAACCGTACAAGTTTCCAAGGTTAAGGTTTATCAATGATATTTCATATTGGCGACACTTTTGTTAATTTCTTATTATGATGTCTACACACCATTAACAATTAGTTTTGTTGACTTATTCTTACACATGCCCTAACAACTAAACATCCATTATTTGAATTGATCAATGCGTAACTGTCACATTTTCCTACTACAATTTATATGATTATTCGACATGTTATGTATTTGTATATTGATACTAGAGTGCATATGCAAGGTGTGCATGCATGGCCAGTACATGCATAGGTCGAACATGCACTATAACATACATCATCTTTCCTCCGCATAACTGCTAACTAACACTAATAATACTTCACGCAAGCAAAACAAGTATTCATATATAAGATAATTGCTTTAACATTCTCAATTATTTAACAATTACTCCCTTTTATGGTTTCATATCTTATCTTTGTGTTCTTATTAATTTAACTAGTCAAACAATACTAATATCTACTACCACTAAATCGGTATCAGGAAACACCCAACCCTCAATAATACTTACTATCATATCCTCCCATCCTAACCTACATTCACACCCTCCCTTTCCTTCATATTCCAGTACAAAGTGGATGCCATCTATACTGACTTGACCACATAGAACCTGAGAGTGGTAGCGTCGGCTAACAAGCATACCTAGCATCAACTTGAGAAACTACAAGACTTATTTTTATATTTTTTTTCTAAAAATAGCAAGAAAAACAACTAATGCAACCTAATGCAAAATGCAAACTGCCTTTTGTCTCTCTTTTTCAAAAAATTCAAAAACTATATCAAATAAATGCAATTTAAGAAAGTCAATAATCCGATCATATAAAGCATGTAAATGATAGCAGTCAGATCCTACAGTAATAATATTCAACCAAACAGGCAGAGATGACTCAAACCCTAGACCTGGGCATAACTATTGACTCAAAGGACAAATAGATCCAAAAGATAGCAAGAATGACTCACCTAGACTACCAGAAAAACAATCCAAGGTATTACAGAGTCCTAAGAGGACTGATAGACACTAGTGACTCAAAAAGACACAAGCATTCCAAGCAATCAACCAAGCAAGAAGAACCTAACACATTCACAAAAATGAATCAAGCCCTAACTTACTCAAACAAACTTGACTTAACAAGTAAGTAGTGAAATGTATACACCTTAAGCTACAATATCATGCTAAACAAGAACCCTATCAGGCATCTGAGGGATCATAAAAACAAGGATAAGTAGAACCTTACACACTGACATACACCTACAAGAAATTCACGACTGTCATCAAGGCAGGGTGCGTACCATTCACGACTGTTACCAAAGAAACCCGCGAATACAATAGGCAATACACGACCATTACCAAAGTGACCCGTGAATGAAGCCAAAAATTTTCGAAGAGAAAAATAGATGACCTCAGGACTCTAAACATGAATTATTGAAAATTAAAGGCAAAAACTGAACAAATCACTAGCAGGATCAATCAGAGAAAAACTGAAAGAAAACCAAAGGAAAGGACCCACAACGGGTTGGACTCCCTAGTTCTATTGTTGAGGAGAATACAACCTTATAACCTAGGGTCTCTGGGGTTACCAACATACTAAATAAACTTGCATACATTCAACCACAACTGTAGTTATAAATTTGACTCACACACCTGAAGGTCAACTAAACACAAGCAAACAAAACAACACACACTAAAAATATCCTAAGTAACATAGACACAACAGATAAAAGATACACCTTCCAAAGGAAATCTTGGGATGATTAGGGCCCAATTCCAATCAGTGAAGATCGAAGGATGGTTACTTGGCGTCTAGTGAAGATCCCTCTGGGTGCAAGCGCTGTAAACACCCAACCACTTTCCCAAATTGTCAACTGAGGTTACCTTCCAAGTCCATCCTAGGAGTACTGGAAATAAAATTCCAATAGTGTTTGTGTATGATCCTATATACAACTAAAAATAACTAGCCAAGGACAAGTGCTCCTCTGCTAGCCAAGACAACTGAGTTCTGCTGCTCCAAGATCTCCAAAGGAAATCCACCAGCATAAATTTTCTCTATAATTGATTATATGTTTAGCCTTAACCCCTACCCTCTATTTATACTTGAGGAAAGAGAGAGGTTACAAAGGTTAAGATGGCTGAGGAAGTTGGGATAGTTATGATTAGGGACCCAACTGTCCTCGACTAAACTTGTTATATTTTTTTAATTTTTGGATTAGGGCTTTCAAGACTCTTGATACTAACAAGTCAGGTGTCATACACGACTTCATAAGGGAAACCCGTGTGTACAAGATACGATCATCTATTCACGGGTTGCAATGTCAACACTCGTGAATGATTCATAGGTTGCAATGGAAATAGTCATGAATTATCCCTAATCATCCTATAAAAAATAGGTCAAGCTAGCAAGGTGGCAATAAATGAAGGCACATGTACATCTATAGGGATTTGGCCACTTCCATCCATTTTGTCCTTTTGTGTACCGACACATTGAATGTCAGTACTCATACAGAGAAGTTCCATTTCATAGGATAACATATGCCCCCTAATGTGTGAGGTTAGAGAGAAGCGATGGCCGAAATACATGACAAAATTTTTCTTTGGAGAACTCAGTTACCAAGGCTGCAGGGAGGTACATGAAACATACATATCAAATTCATATACAAAATCACATTCTGTAAAGTTTCTTCCATGTTTGAATTTAGCTTCATCTATTCACATGGTAGGAATTGTATTGGTTACTATGGATTTGGATGAATACCTTAGGTTAAGCCCTTCATAGGATAACAATACCTAACACAAGGAAGGTCCCATTCTCTGCTACATGGTACCTTATATGCCCCCTTCCTTCTAGTGCCATTCACTGTGGGCATAAAAGGGTATAATTTTCTAAGCCTTCATAGAATTATTTCCTTCATTGGGTTTATCAAGCAATCTCAACCTCAAGTCTCTCTCTCTGACTTTAATTTCCTATTGGATTTTTTCTGAATTCTGGCCACACGATCTTTAACCATGAAATTCAATTCCCAAGATTCCAAATCTAGGTCTTCCCATGGATTTTTTGGCTTTTAACACTCTCAAATTCACCCCAGGTTTTTTTATCTATGGACCCCCCACTGGATTTCACAATCCACATGAATTTTTGTCACTTTAAAACATGATTGTTTCTCTTGTTATGGTTTTTGTTTTCTTTCTTGCTAGGAATGCATAATTTTCTGAAAATTTCCCTCTGGTTTCTCAACAACGAAATGTGAATGAAGGGAAACAAATCCCCATGAATGAAATTTTCCCCAAAGTACCAAAAAATGATCACATACTCAGCTTCACAACTTTATGGGTTCTTCCCATGTTCCATTAAATTCATGAGTTGATTTCTTGACAATTTTCTTACAACAAAGTAAAGATCAGTAAGAAAGTCCACTTGGGTGGTTGCTATCCATTTATGAAATATGGGTTCTCAAGATGACACTTGGAAGCAAATTATTTAATCCCACACACCCCTCTCTTGTCCGTAGTGGATAAACATAGCCCCTCATTTGCGTTATAATTATTTACATTATTTTTATAATCTTTCCATGGATGACTAACACATGTCCCCAAAATATAAAATACTTGCCTTTATAAGCCGGACATTCAAAGGGGCCTTGTCCTTGAGCTCCACACTAGGAATCATACATTTCGTATTTACATTATTTGCATATAGGGCCAATACATTATAGGGGTCAAAATGGAGGTGTTACATTCCCCTATCCTTTAGAACAACACTGTCCTTGATGTTTTCTTAATTTTCAACAAGGCTCCATGTCCTTGTTTTTTAGTTGCATTTGAAATGCTTTTCTCTTCAATGCCACTTTCTCTTGCTACTAGCTATATTAGATATCAATGCTAAATCATTCATTTGCATTACCTTGGAGCACCTCCAAGGTCTTTTTCATTTCTTCAGATACCTATTATAGTCACCAAAGGAAAAACATGATTGTCATAGCCATATTTAAGCAACACTTGATCTAGTAACAAGGATTCAAGTTTCATAGCTACAACACACACACACACACACACACACATAATACAAGATGCATTATGAAATAAAACCAATACTTATATGTATGGACATACCTTTGATCCAGATGGATTCCATGGGAAAGGTTCAACTTACTATATTCTCTGACACACCTAGGCTATCTACATATACCTTTAATTCCTTCTTGATCCTAGCTAGCACATAACATGAATCTCTCATTTAGATTCTTTCAAGTTGCCTCTACCTTGCAATCACTCACCCTCTAGATTTAGGCATCTCCTTCTCTGAGTTAACAGTCCCTCGAGTGATCTATCATTTTCCAAGGCTATATTGCATAAGAATAGTGCCAACTCACAAGCCTTATTGCTAGGGCTCCCACTAGCAACCCTTAGCATAACATAGCCCATGGTGATCAAGGCATATCATTGGGTTCCAGTGTCATTACAGTATTATTCTCCAATTTTATTGCAAGCTTTTAGACTTACCATCATCTATCATCACTAGACATATCCATCATCTCACTTGTATCTCAAACATACATTTACCATGAGATGTCATCATAATAATTTCAATTAGAAATTATCAAATCTATCTCATATGAAAAATAGAAACATAAGGCCCTTCTCGTGAGGTTTATCTCTTGCAAGCCATAACACATGGTCTTCTTGCAATGTGTCCTCGACACACAATTAACAAGGAGCCAACTAGTCAATATCATTAATAGTCTAATTCAAATATGAATTTATAATTATGTCTCCTACATAAATTAGATTTATCTAACCATGAGACCATTCTCATATTGTTTGGCTCTTGTAAGTGGAAGCACTATGTCCCTTATGGTTTAACACTTGTTGCCAGAACCTATACATCCATCTAGAACATGTCCTCTTGAAACAATTCTAGATTATCCCAACAATCATTAGAAATTATTAGTGAAAATTCAATTTTTTTCTTTACAGAAATAAGATTTCACAACCATGAGATCCTTCTCATAATGCTTGGATTTTGCACACTATATATTCTAGCATTTATTATGGACTTACACACATTGTCATGTCCAAGACAATTCTATCTATGATCTTAAATTTTCAGTCAACCAAACAAGTTGTGAGTACCCATGCACATCATCTTTTCGTTGCAACATTTATATAACTCCCCATATTTTGACTAAGCATGTTTCCTAGTCGGACTTATTACATTGTATTTGCTTATTATATGTTGGAATCATCTAGGCTGAGTAAACTATATTTTGGCTTGGTAGACCTAATTATATATTGATTATGATTCTATGCCATTATAATGCTTATGCGGATGCTTTGATTAGAATGTTATGATGTTATTATGCTTATGCAGATGATCTGATTATGATCTTTTGATGTTTCTATGAGTTTTTATGTTCTTGTATCATCTTGTTTACCTCTATTTTCCAGTAAGTATTTTCTATTTTATATGGATTTAATAGTACCTAGTAGTTAAAAGGATGTAAGTTCATAACATAGGGAATTGCCAACAGTTTAACGATTATGTTATTTATCTATTTACATAATTTACATTTACAATAAATCTACTTCTTCTATTTACCAAGCATGTTTAATTTTGAACTACTATTAACCATTTGATTACTAAACAAAATATACCAATAGAAGAATACCTGGAATTATGTAGGTTGGATATAGTCTTGCCCATCCAAGCCTTTGCTACCAAAACTGGATGAACCACCCTACCGACCATATCTTATTGAGATGGCCCTTGGAAACCAATGGGTTTCCTATCCTCCGAGCCCACATACCAATAATCATGAGAGAAGTTTCCTTCCTTCTAATGAATTTTCCAACCCTTGAGTTAACCCCCTCCTCAAGATTTCTCTTCTCCTTTGTTACAACACTCCTATCTCTCTTTCTCCCATAAACTTCCCAAGAAAAAACATCCCCAAAATGCCTTCAAATTCCTCCCTTTATACCTTCTTCCACCTTCCTTTTCCTTCCCCCTTCATCCACCGCCTTTCCCCCCAAGCACTCCTCTCGATCACTTGTTTTAACGTCTAATTCATATTAAAATATTGTTTATTTTGTACTTCTTTCTCGGGAAGTTAAGTGGTATTAATTTTAGTTCAGTTTTATTTAAAGGATGGGATGTAGCTCCTTTAAGTATTCTCGAACTGTCCAATATATGACGATGGACCCATTATTAACTTTATCCGTGTTTAATATGTTAAATAAGTTTAATAATTAACAGTTGTCAGGATGACTCTTCGTAAACTTAAGTGACAATTTGATTAATTTTAAAAAAATGTAACCTTCAATTCATTATCATATATGGCAGTACTTTTATATTCATTTTTATGAATCCTATCTTGAGGCATATGGTACATTCAATAAGTTAATAATATTTTACAAGGTTTTCGATTAAATCCTTTTCATAATATGAACCTAGTAATGAGATATTTTAACATATTCATTTATGGATTTTACAATGGACAATCATTTTAGTTTAATGCAACATAATAGTAATAATACAAATATCAATTACTATTTATCGTAATTTATAACACTACTACTACTACTACTACTACTAATATTAATTAATTGCAATTAATAACATCAAAATTTATCTGTTTAATTGCTAAGTACCCTAGTGCTATTCTAGTACATGTTTCTTAATAAACAAGATACATTTACCGGTTTAATTAATCATGATTAACAGTTAACCGCACAACTTTCCAAGGTTAAGGTTTATCAATGATATTTCATATTGGTGACACTTCTCTTAATTGCTTATTACGATGTCTACACACCATTAGAAATTAGTTTTGTTGACTTATTCTTAAACATGCCCTAACAACTAAACATCTATTATCTGAATTGATCAATGCGTAACTGTCACATTTGCCTACTACAATTTATACGATTATTCGATATCATGTATTTTTATATTGATACTAGCATGCATGCATGGCTAGTACATGCACAGGTCGAATATGCGCTATAACATACATCATCTTTCCTACGCACAACTGCTAACGAACACTCATAATCCTTCACGCAAGCAGAACAAGTATACATATATACCCGAATGCAGGTGGTCAACAAGAGGTAGAGGGCAGACACGATCACAGGTAGGTGCGTCTCATCGGCTATGTAATGTCGTAATATTGAAACATGAAATACATTATGATTTTTGTACAAGTGGGGTTGCAATGCAAGATGATAAGCTACTGGTCCGATTCTCTCAAGAATCTCAAATGGTCCTATGAAGTGAGGCGACAACTTAGTCCCTTTTCCAAACCAAACGATACTTTTATTTGGTTTGATGTGAATAAATACACGATCCCCTATCTCATAAATTCTATCAAATCTGTGTGCATCGGCATAACTCTTGTGTCTATCATGTGCTTCCTTTAACTTCTACCTAATCAGTACCACCTGTTCCTCCATTTCCTGAATCAATTTAGGCCCAATAAAAAACCGATCCTCCAACCTATCCAAACTGAGTGGAGTCCTGTAAGGCCTCCCATAAAATGCTTGATACAGAGGCATACCAATGGAGTTGTGATGACTATTGTTCTATGCAAACTCCACTAGAGGAAGATATTTTTGCCACTGTGTCTGTTTATCCATAACATACATCCTAAGCATGTCTTCCATTACTTGATTTACCCTCTCTATCTGTCCATCTATTTCGGGGTGGTAATATGAGCTTAAGTTCAGATGTGTCCCTAATGATGACTGCATGCTTGTCCAAAATATGGAGGTAAACTTAGGGTCTCGGTGAGAAATTATCTTCTTCGGAACTTCGTGAAGACGTACAATCTCATTTATGAATACCCTTGCCACATCCATCACAATATGTATCTCTGACTGGGATGAAGTGAGCTCTTTTGTCATTTTTTCGACCACCACTAATATATCATTATGTCTCAAAGAGGTGAGTGCAAATCCTACAATGAATTCCATGGAAATGACCTCCCATTTAGTCATAGGAATATCATGAGGTTGTAAGAGATTGGTTGGGTGTCGATGATTTGCCTTTACTTGTTGACACTCTAGGCATTTCGAAACAAATACCACTACATCGCTCTTCATACCCAGCCATAAGAAGAGCTTCTTCATGTTTGCATACATCTTCTTCAATCTAGGGTGCGTACAATAATGTGCTCTGTGGGCCTCTCTAAGGACTGTTTCCCTCATATCACCTTCTTTAGGGACATACATCCTCCCTTGATACCGCAACAACCCATCTTCCTCAATATGGTACCCATCATACTTTGACTCTAGATTTTTCTCACCCTGAATAGTTGAGGTTACCTTTAGATACCAACTGTCACCCAAAAGTTGTCCGAGCATTCTTTCCTTCAAATCCACCTTCAAGGGAATTAAGGAGAAAATACTCGGCCTTCGATTTAAAGCATCTTCCACAACATTCTCCTTTCCTTTGATATATGAGATACCAAAGTCATACACTCATGTACTCACTCCATCACCTTTGCCTAGAATTCAGATCCCTCTGTGTAAAAATATACTGCAAGCTCGGATGATGTAGGGGATAATTTGTGTCGTGAAATTAGCTTAAAACATGCATTGCCCTTTTTATTAAATGATTTCATCATGTAGTAAATCAATGTCCTGTCGTTTAGCTCATCATGTTGGTCTTAGTGGTGTCTTGTTTCAAGGATTTCGTGTTCGTTTCGCCTCTTCGACTATACATTGAAGTCTTGGCAATGCCTTTTCTAAGTATATAAGCACCTAAAATTGAAGTGTTATATGTAGTGTTTAATGTTATGTTAAATGCTAATGTTTAATGATTAGTGTTAAGTATAAATATGAAAAGTTCAATATTTATTATTATATTATTTAATTTAATATATACAATATATATTTGATATCCCGTACTTTTCTATGATTAACGTAAAAAATTTAAATTACATTTCTAAATTAAATGTAGTTTGTGTAGTTTATAATATATATTTTGCTACTTTATTAAAAACTAAAAACACACTTAATACATGCTTTATATATCGAATTATTAACGTGTGCTTATTTTTGCTACTTTTTATCATAATATGATGTTAAACTATTTTAACATAAAATTATTAAAGTATGCTCAATATATCAAAACAAAATAGGTATTATATTTTTAATTTTTTTAATTTAATTTTTTTTTACCTTTCCAAAACCTAAGCGAACCCTAGCCTCCGTGCTTACCTTCCCTCTTCTCCACCTAGCTCCTTGTCCACTATTTATAGCGTTAGTACTACTTGTTTTTACAAATGCACTTGGAGATAAGTCTCTAGATATTACCTCTGGCGATGTGCACGATGTTGTAGGTGAGTTGTAATCACGTTCCAGAGAAGATCAAAGAGCATGAGAGGAAGAAAGAGTCTGTAAAGATAGAGAAGAAGATCTAGAACATAGTCTGCATCTTAGTGCACAAACGAAATGTGCATATATTTCTCCTGCCAGATGAAGAGCACCTTGTGATTTTTGCCCGAATGGGTTTCCATGTTATCTCCTGTGTATATGTGTGAATTCTGAATGTGTTTGAGTTACTTGTGTAATGGTTTCATTGAATGGATGGTTATATATTTGCTTATGAATGAATAGATGTATATCAGTCGCATTGTATCAATTGAACATGATTATGCTGCATAAAGAATGTTAATATAATAAGTTTCATAAGTGAAGCTGGGTTGCATTCTAACTGTTTGTAGTGAGCATAAATAATCCACGCACAGACTTCATTGAGAACCTTGGTAAGGGACTGAGGTACCAGAAAACCCCCACCCAACTACAGAAATGTGGATATGGCAGTTACCCATCAAGAGAGATATCTTGAGTGAGACTGCATCTACGTCATAGGTGTTGCCGACAAAGCTCTGCTATGTCGGGATGATATCTTGGTCTTTGTTGCGCTAAGCAAAAGGGACTGAACCTGGGTCAGGAGGGAGAAAAACCAACAAATGGTTCCATTGCGGGGACTCAATTCATTTTGGTGAGGGATATGTTGTGGGAACCAACGAAACCTAATATCCAAGATTGGGTGGATTTCAAAGTATCAAAATTCACATGAGGAGAAAGTGAAGGATCTCGATGGAACCCAACAGAGTGGTTGGGAAGGTACATCTATACGAATATCCACGAGATTTTATTTTCTAAGTTTCCCATTGTGTTGCGTGAGTGGTTTTGTAAGTTGGCAACCCAACAAATAAATTTCCAAGGAGGAGAACCGAAGGAGTGGAATCCTCAGTTGATTGAGCGACTGGAAAGAGTAAGAAACCATGTGTCGAGGGCTGTGGGTTTTTGGATAGACAATATCTTGGAGGGATACATTACTGAGTTTGTTGTTGACACAGTAACTTCATACAGTGAGGCAGAGAGGAAATGTTTTCAAGCCTCCACATGGTAGATATATGTCATCTTTAAAGACATGGATACAAATGCTTGTATGTGAAAAAGACATTCTATGAATGTGACAAGTGGATACTATACAAAAAGAGTGGGTATGTTGCAACAGAACTCTGTGAAAAATGACGCATCCTGAGTTGAGATGTTCTCTGGAGATATTGGAACTAAATTAGAGTATGGTTATTCAATAGCGAAAGAAGATTTAGATCTGGAAAAATGAAGAAATACTCTATTAGGAAGAGGGAGTTGCAACACAAACAAAGAAGAAGAAGACTACGAGCTTAAATCGTACTTAGACGAAGGGTCTTGCGGCGAAGAAGAAGAATATCAGCCGATCTCTGAAGGAGATGAAGAATAAGAAGAGTCGATTGAAGCTACAGATCAGGAACGTGATTACAACTCACCTACAACACCATGCACATCGCCAGAGGTAATATCTAGAGACTTATCTCCAAGTGCATTTGTAAATACAAGTAGTACTAACGCTGTAAATAGTGGACAAGGGCGTTCGACTAGCCAAAATTTTGTTCCAACTATACCAATAGTAAATACAATGGCCAGGGCTGACATTAAGTTACCAATATTCAATGGAAATGGGTTGGAGGACCCAAAACAACATTGGTTTCTTTGTGAAGCTATGTGGACTGCGCAACAGATACAAGATGTGAATATCAAGAAAGCATAGATGATCACAACTCTGTGAGGTCGTGGGCTTGACTGGTACATGAAATTTTCCATAGTGCCAGTAGGATTTGTCCAGAAAATGCTCAATGAGATTCGAGTGGGCATGATAGATGAGTTTAGGAAGCCAAAGTCTGAATCGCAGTGCATTACTGAGATCAAAGAAATTAAGCAGCTATCGACAGAGTCTGTCTGGGACTTTGACCAAATATTTAAGACATTAATGGCCAAAGTGAGCTTCCAAATGTTGGACATACAACATAAGGAGTGCTTCATTCCGCCTTATTTCCGCACATCCAAAACTCGTTGATGCAACAGAAGATTGTGTCACAAACAAAAGATCTGGAGATAACAACGAAGCTAGAATCCTCACCGATTGGAGACATCGGCACATGAATGATGCAAATTCGGTCACAACTGGAGAACCTTATAGTGCATCTCTAGGACATCAAGAGAGGCAAAGAAGTGCAAGAAGAACTACAATGTACAAGATGTAGAATTGACGAACACCATAAAGTCAATTTCTCGACACTCATGAACTATGTCGCAATAGGAGCACTGAACCCGATAAACACCCAAGGGATGTCTTGGTGTAGAATATGGTAGACTAGGGGCCATAAGTCCGAAGAATGTCTATATTTACAAAATATTGTAAGTGCACCAGTTAGTTTGTATTGCAAATTTTGTAAATTAGTAGGTCATGATGAAAAATAATACATAGCACTTCAACTGCTGCAGGAAAAGACGGTGGATACCTACTTGATGAAAAATGATGAGCATATGCAAGCTGAATTAGTGCAGCCTCAGTATTAGCTTGTTCAATATCCACCACCACAATATCAAAAAACATAGTATCCTCATCTGCAATATCAATATCCACCACAATAACAATACCCTCAGTAAAGGGGGGTGAAATTTTTTGAGTCTGAGGAAAACAACAAGGAGGAGGAGGATTTGGACGAGGAAGAGGCCAAGTCACATGTTATAATTGTGGGAATCTAGGACATTTTTCATGAGATTGCCAAAG
The DNA here is from genome assembly GCA_001517045.1 of Pseudotsuga menziesii. Lineage (NCBI taxonomy): Eukaryota > Viridiplantae > Streptophyta > Pinopsida > Pinales > Pinaceae > Pseudotsuga > Pseudotsuga menziesii. Next base: position 276,428 of record LPNX010578206.1, read on the forward strand.
TCCTGCAAAAACATGTACATATTGTAAAGCGTTTGATCACAATGTTGAACAGTGTCTGTAACTAATTGCGAAATGACAGGCTCGAACAGTCATAAACCCCAATCTGGCACAGAATCCGAATCCAAACCCAACCAGAACATTCAGATGATTTCTTCCAAGACGAGAGAGCCTAACATCATTGTGGTTGCAAGAGGAGGTGCTGCGATAGGTGCAAACCAACATACATATCATGGACAACCGTAGGTATGACCTGTGACACAGAAGAAAGCCCCACTCAATGTATAGAAGGAGAAGGATTTCTTCTTGGATGTGCGACCAGATTTTGTTGATGCTAATCAACCGTCGACATATGGACAAGTCAAGACCATGCTTGAAGGATTTGAATAGTTACTCAGGAAGCAACCAATGAAAAACGTTAGTAAGCTTAAATATTTTTTCAAATGTTGTTTATCACTAATCAATGATAAATATGTTGTCGCAGAACTGACAACACTTATAGAAGAAACTCCAGATGACCTACGACCTAAAAAAAGAGTTAACTAGATTGGGAAGAGACTAAAAATAAGTCAAGAACTGTGAATAACTGCGTAGGTGGGAGATTATGATATGGATTGTATCATATTAGATTTGGGCTCAGATGTTAACATATTGACAAGACAAACATGGGAGAGCATGAATAAGTGACGATTGGAATGGTCTCCCATCCAGCTAAGGCTTGTGAACTAGTTGAAGGTTCTACCAATTGGTAGACTAACTCAATTTCCTGTAGAAGTCAAAGGCTTAAGGACACATGCATACTTTGAAGTAATCGAAATTGTTGAAGACACAAATCCATATCCTGCACTTCCTGGACTCGATTGAGCGATAGACAACCAAACAATTATTGATTTTAGGAAAAGAATCCTATCATTTGAATATTCTGAACTAAGGGTGGTTGTGCCAATCGATCCGCCTGAAGGGTAGATATATGTCGAGCCAATAAATAGTGAAGGACAAAGCAATTACCTAGACCAGTTGTATAATATCATGTCTTCAAGAGAATATTATATATATCCAACAGTTGATGGAAATATGAGTCGGAAAAGTGTAAGTCAGGCATATTAAACCTGCTTCTTATGCCACATTTCGGCCGCACTGCACCAATCAGTTTTTTTTACGTCAAGCAGCTTCTGGTATGCTTCCGTGGAGGCTACCTCTGGCTGGACAAGTCGTATGAGGTAACGATCGACCTAATCTCGGCCATAATGGGTCTCCTATAACAAGGAGTTTACCTGGCCCCGTACCCACACAAGGACGGGGAAAAAATGGACAAAAATGACATGAAAGGAAAGTACCAACTCCTCTACAGTGCAAAGGGATACCTCATTAGCTCTATCGATGACACTGCTATAAGGGTTGTAGAAAAAATATTGTGCAGTAAGGTTCTACGCAAGCCTTGAGGCCTACTGAATGCATTGCTGCAACAGTAGAGCTAGCAAAGAAGTGCACGCAAGGAGTGCACATTAACTGGTCCCAGTTCCTTCCTAACAAAATGATGGACAACGTGATTGACGCACAAGAGGATCCCACGGTGAAGTTCCACTTCTCGTGGCTTCTGATTTTGATCTCATTCACAGCTTGGACTCCGCCACCAGATTATCAACCCATGGATATCCCAGTGGAGCTCCTTGGCGCACCATTCTAGAACCTCTGGGACCACAAAGATAGTAAGTGCAAGGCTGATACAAAGGTTGAATTCTTTCCCCAAGGAGAAAGACTTAGACAGATCATGCACCAATAGTGGAGACTATTCCCTACAACGGTGTCCAAGTATCCATTCATTAACTTCCACACATGGCTGCATAATATCATCTTGCATCTGTACAATGTCCCTAAGAAGTAGACACTCGTGACCTTCTTCATCATTAGAGATGTAGATATTGAGAGGGAAATCAAAGACTGGCCTAAAGAATGGCTTAGCCAGCATGAGGAGGTTCCTGCAGAGTAGCAAGCATCACAGGGGGGTCTACAAGAGAACTTGCCTCAGGACATTCCAATACCAACACCCAGGAGCATCAGGATGATTCCGAAGAATAAGAAGAAGAATAACAACGAGACCCACCCAATGCCGGTGAAGAAGACACCCCTACTGATGAGGAGGTGAGCGCTGAATGAACCAGGAAAAGGAAGGGAAAAGTGCCTGTGGAGGAAAATGTAGAAGCATTGGGAATCCCACATAGGAAGAAGCAGAAGGCTAACCAACCCCAAGCCATGAGCATAGCAGAAGAGGATCTGACTCTTCTTAGAGAGGCAGTAGCCGAAGTAGCCGAGTCTACTTTGGGTAATATCACACGCAAGCAAACCAATTGGATGGCTTTGATCCCTACGCAAGTTAACCAGTTGGTAGAGGCCGTCTCAGAAGTGTGTGACACCGTGCAGGATGAAACCTACGTGGTAGACCCATCAAACACTTTGGTGATGTCGGTGCTGCTCCCACCCTTGAGAATAGAAATTCCTGCGCAGACATTTTCTATAGAAGAAGCAGAAAAAGAGGCAAGTGTCCATAGTTTGGACACATTAACTTTGGATTTCTGTAAGCTAACGTTGCCACAAATATATTCCATTCAACATGCTGTAGCTATAGAGGTGAGAATCCGAGAAAATGCGGTTGCATATCAGGCAACCAAGGCGACCAAGGGTAGGAGCCGAAGCAAACGAGATGCCTACATATGAAGGATTGCCCAACCTTATGTCTTTTCTGGTGTATTTTGAAGAAAACATTATAGAATCGCAGTGATTGTCCGCCTTAGACTTCGTGCTGAAAGCTACGCCTGCTAGATGGTGGGGTGCACATAATCAAAAAATATTTGAGTGGCCACAATTTAAACGATTACTAGAGATTATATTTGGAGAAGAGCTTAGTTATTCTAATCATAAGCATACAAGACTAACAAATCTTGTGGAGCATATTGATCATTGTCGCATGACATGGTAGGAGTATTTGCGACAGGAGTGGATTCATCGATTCATCCACACATTGGAAATGGTATGAAGAAATTGTTATACATCAATGGAGCTGCAAAGAGGAACTGTCAAATGGGAAGTGTTAGTTACAAGCTTCACCTATACATTTGAATTCACAAGTGAACATCTGACAATTGATGTTGCGCTATAGAAAATGAAGGAAAAGATAATTGAATAAATCCTGGTCGCAACCACAAACTTCCATCAATGCAACACAATAGTACACCACTAGATGGAATGTTACAATATTACAGGAGAAATGAATGATGATGAACCGCTTGATATAAACATACCTGAGTTAGAAGGTATGCATGTAGTGGAAGGAGATGGTATGTCTAGTGACCAATTCCTAAGTCCACTCAAGATCAAGAAAGTAAAAATTGGCTCATATGAAAACCAAAAGTTTTCCAATATTGGAGATTATTGGGACGATGAGATTGTGGGAAAGATCGCTGAATTACCACATGAATTTCAAGATATTTTCCCTACTAAATTTTTCGTTATGAAAGGCATAGTCGGGGACCTTGGGGAAATGAGGATACCTTTGAGGCCCAACGCAAGGCCAGTCAAACATCGATCATACATATTAAAACTGCACTACAAAGAAAATGTTAAAACTGAACTAGATCGAATGCTAGAGGCAGGTCTTATCAGCCAAAATGGCACTTCTCCATTTGAGTGCTGACATTGATCATGTCGGTACACAAAAGAACAATTAGGATTGAAGTGGCCAACCAACTATAGATGTGCATGACCTTTAATGCATTATCTTCAGACCAGCCTTATATAATTTTATTTTGAGTTTTAGGTTGCATACGCGACTATGTGCATTGCAACTCGCGTGTCATACGTGACTATGTGCATTGCAACCCGCGTATACCTTGCATACATGAGTTTCCTTTTGAGAAACCTGAGTGTCATACACGCCTTGCCTATATCAATACTCGTGTATACCTTAATTCGACATTAAAAAATATAAATCGTGATTATATGAGATTAGTTGGGCCCTAATCCATAACTATCCCAACTATCTCAACCATCCTAACCTTCGAAACCACTCTATTTTCCAAAGTATAAATAGAGGCCTTGGGATGGCGTTAATCAATCCATTTTTGAAGAGCAAAGTTATGCTGGTGGTATACCTTTAGAGTCTTGAAGTAGCAGAGCTCAAAGTCCTCGGTTGCAGAGGAGTCCTTGTGTCAGAAGCTGGGTTGTATTCTTATCTATTCACTGTTTGTTAATAAAGAGAATTCTTCTTCCAATCTTGTATTGTGCTTATCTCATGTATATTGGTTTAATGAATATGTTCAATTATGTTATTAATATGCTTTTCATCTAACCTTTGATATATATATATGAGATATTGCTTGAAGAATTGGCTCTTTGTAGGTGAAGAGAAGCATCCCTAGAAGCTTCGGAGAAGATTGGAGTGAGAGAAGACCAAGCTTGTATCAACCGTCATGAACAGGGTAAGCCAAGATATCTTCCTATTCTCATTCCATTTTCTGTAAAAGCTGATTGTCTGTAAGTCTAATAGTAAGTTGGTAACCCCATACCCTAGGTTACAAGGGTGAAATGTCCTATACAACAGAACTGGCGACTCCACTGGGGAGTCCAGCATGCTGTGGGTTTATCCTATAGGTTCTTTACCAGTCTTTGTTCTGATTCTGGTTTTGAGTGTGGTCATTTTTATCTTGCTTTTGGTTTACAATGTTGTATGCCCAAAAGCCTTTACTATTCTTTTTTCTTTGAAAATGTTTTAGTTATATACGCGGGTTTCTGTTATACATAGTCGAGTATAAGACCTTGTATACACGGGTTTCTCTATAAGACAGTCGCGTATGGTACGCGGGTTTCCTGCATACATAGTCGCGTATATCCTGTAGCAGCATAAAATTTGGGTAGGTTTTGCTTGTCCCTGTCTTCTTTGGTTTTTCCTTGCTTGGAATTTTTTTGTCATTGGCATGACTCTGTGAGTTTAAGGTCTTGTGTGTCACACTGTTTGCTTGTCTTTAAGCCTTTGAGTTTTCTTTGTTTGAATGTCTTTCATCTTATGATTTGAAGTTGGTCCCCCTGCTTGGTTTATAAGGTCAGTGCTTTGTGTCTAGGTTAGTGATTAGGGCTTTGGATACTTTATACTCCGTACTGCATTTTGTAGTGTCAGTTTGTCACTTGTTCTTTTGTGAATCTAGTGGACTTTGGGTTCAATAGTTTCTCCAAGTCAGGTTTTTTACGAGTCTTCTTCTTGATTGATTGAAGTTGGTTATCTTGTGTCCTTTATACTTCATTTTACTTATTATATGCTCTGATTATTCAAACTTGCTCAAAAAATTTGCATTAGTTGCATTGTAGTTTTTGAAGAATTTGAAAAAGTGAAGGAAAAACATTTTATACTTTTGCATTTAGTTGCATTTAGTCATTTTCTTTTTAGTATTTTTCAAATAAAATTTCAAATATTATAAAAAGAAGTCTTAGTTTTCTTGCACTTAGTTTCAATTTCATTAGCTTATATTTGCAGAAAGAAAAGAAATTTGGTTTAAGTAGTTGCAATTTACTTTGGAATTTGCTTTATACATCATTTTGCTTTTTCTTAGCAAGTCTATAACATCACAGTCTTTCACGCCATTTACCTTTTGACTAAAAACAACCCTTAAAATGAACGATATAATTTAAAAATTATTAGTAAGTTTTATTTTATAGGCTCATACACCAACTAGCTTAGGCTATACTTGTGGAATAGGGAGTTTAAACTTTCCACAAGTATTTAAATTCAGACATAGTTGGACAATCAATAGGTAAACCCTTTTCTATGTTTATTGTATCTGGGAAGCTCCTCTCAAATGGGAGTTAAGCACGAGGCTGCGTGGAGGATTGGACTGAGGAGATAACCCTCCAATTCCTTGTCAAAGCGGAGACCAAGGTTTTTGCGCATCTAGGGACTTCTATCAATACCACCCTTTAGGCCCCGTGTGGTGCCAGTGTTGATAGGGTTTCGGGCTTTGCTACCCTTCCCATGCATACAAACTAGGCTTGCGACTGTCAATATAGTTGTGATAGCCTTTAGTCTCTTTGACATCTAGGGTTCATACATAGGTACACAGGAAGGCTATTTCTGGTTGAGCTTGGACGGGCTTGGAAGGTAACCTCGGTAGAAGGTGTGGGAGGGCAGTGGGTGATTCCTCCGCTTGTGCCTAAGAACATCTACAGGGATTCCAAGTAACTGTCTCTCAGCTTTCTTTTGGAAATAATATCTTATACCCCTTGTGTTTGTGTGGCTTTAGGAAATTTTGTTGTGATTGTTGTGTAGTTTGTTTCTGTTTAGCTGACCTTAGGGTGTGTGAAGAGTCAAATTTTCAATCGTGGAGGACCAACCTCTCAGAAGGTCAAGAAGGTTGCAAAATCTTCCTCCGTTTACTATAGTGGAGCCTCCACCTCCCCCTCAAAGGCAGATATTAGACACAGATGGTTCTTTTGAACTGGTAGGAATTAGTGAAGTTCCGAGTGAACCAGAACTTAGGACAAACTAGGTTGATACAACCACAATAGAGATAAAAGACTTGCAGGCTGACGAGTTTGCAAGAAACTTTAATTCACCTCTTACTGACTTAAATGATCCTGTGATCGTCCAAGTTCATCCATTTAATTCACCTATGACTGGTGTTCCTATAAGCAGACTTATGGCTAGTGCAGGAGAGAGTCCATCTACCCCCATCCCAGCTGTTCTGGCTAAAGGAGTGCCACCTCCCTCGGTTGGTACTCCTAGAACATATATACCTGCTATTCCCTTAACTCTAGCTAGTCGGGTGGTTCAACCACTGAATTCCACAAATATAGTAGGAACTTATGGTGGGGTGGTCACTGGGATTCCCAGTGTGCCTTCTATTTCACCCTCTTTTGCACACACTGCTCAGAGTGGTCTTGTTGGATCCTCTTCATTTGTCCAGGGTTTTCTTTGGAATGGGGGGCACATTCCTCCATCGACTCCATATGTAGGCCCCACACTTGCATATGTAGGGGTACAGTTTGGAAACACTAACTCTTATGGTCAAGGTTTTCAAATGTCGGTTTTGGCTCCTTTCACGAGCTCTCATTTCTCGCTTTTTAGTGATGGGATACCTGCTTCTGTTTTCCAAATTTCGGTTTCAACTGGAGCATCTCAAACCACATACACTACACCACATATGAATAATCCACTGGCTTATGGGTGGAATCCTTTTCAAAGTAGTCTGACTACTTCACAACCGATAGTTGGGGGAAACCCTGCCTTTACATTTGGGAACCAGGGGGCAAGTCCTTCTACTTCCCAAGCTCATACTTTTCAGGCTCCTGTTAGGCACAAACTTCCTTTCCTTGCAACTTTGAACTTGCCAAATTTGTCCAAGTTAATGAATGACCTGGTGAAACATGATGCCACCTAGACACCTGTCCCTACCAAGTTACCCTCGGATATCCCAAAATTCGAAGGAAAAGTTGGTGAAGACCCAGGGGCTCATATCACCATCTTTCACTTGTGGTGCTCTTCCAACTCCTTGAATGATGACACCGTTTAGTTGAGATTGTTCTAAAGAACTGTGACTAGTGCCGCAACAAAGTGGTACTTTAAAGTGCCCTCTACTGCGTTTGAAAGTTTTTGGGACTTACATAATGTGTTCCTTAACCATTTCCAACTTCCTGTCCGGTATGGTGTTGGCACAGACTTATTGTCCACCTTTCGGCAGGACAAAGCCACTCATATTTCGGATCATATCCAAGAGTGGCGAATGCGAAAGAGGCTCATTAAGGCCACTATCCCTTCTGAGTTTTTGTTAGAATGGTTCCTTAAGTCCTTATTGTCATATATATCTAAGGATGTATCCACTTCGGGATTAACTAATGAGGAAGAGGCTATCCTTAGGGCCCAACAACTAGATTTGATATACTCTCAGTATAGGATTCTATATGAAATCATCCATGATGCACCACAGCCAACACATAGTGTCGAGAAACCTAAGCTTGGACCCCATGCAGATGGTGTGGTTGGTTCAGTGAAATCTCCCACTACAGAATCTTTGGCAAAACAACTCCATGAGTTGTTCGTTGAACAATCTATAGCGGAGGCATCAAAGGCTTCCCCCTCATCCCAAAACGCAAACGTTTTTGCTCAATCCTCCCAAAAGGGAAATCAACAGCCCGGTGGGAAAAAGAAAAAGGGGAAGAAAGGTGAGGGAAACCAAAACAAGCCATAACCCACAAATAATGTTGATGGGGGAAAAAAAGAGAAGAAGAAGGTGAAATTTCCCTGTAAGTTGTGTCAGGAAGATCACCTAACCCATAAATTCCCTTTTATAGATCAAGCTCAGAAGCTGCTAAAAAATTAACAACCGGATGTCCTAAAGGATCCATTTTCCCAAGGATAGAATGTAGCTTCAGTTTCTAATGTAGCAGGGGGAACTTATAACACCCCTAACCAAAAATATATCAACATGGTTTGATCCCATACCTTGCTCCAGACTAGAAACATGAACTAGGAGACGGAGGCTCCTGAGAATGGTAAGTCTATAGGTGAAACTTCTAACCCTCTCACAATTGAAAAACCTGTTGAAAATATGCCTAAGATACCAAAAGGTGTCTTCAAGAAAGCATTGCATAATCCTAATGCTAGGGTTGCAGCCAATTACTCTGTAGTTGAATATTTAACACAAACCCCTTGTGCGATGTCAGCTTTAGAGGTGTTATAGAGTTGTCCCGCTCATCGAGATGCACTCTTAGCAGCCTTAGGTAGCATGGATTCATTGAGCCTCATGGCGAAGTTTAATTTGTCTGATGTCAAAGCTCTCCTCCTGTATCATGATATTTGTCGATAGATGTCATCCATGGCAGAAAAACCATTGGAAGGTCAGTTGTCGACGAAGGTGCTTCCACATGTGTCATGTCCTTGTCTTGCTAGAAGGCTCTTGGATCTCCAGAGCTAGTTCCATCGAACACCCTACGTACTGCTTTCGACGGAAGGTCATTTCGTCCGCATGGTATCCTACCAGCTTTTGAGATAAAGTTGTCAGGGAAGGCAATGTCTGTTGAAGTAGAGGTAATTGATGTGCTGTTGCATTACAACTTGCTTCTGGGGAGAAGTTGGACTTATGCCATGTCTGCAATTGCATCGACCGTTCTTCGGGTGGTAGTGTTTCCACACAAAGGGAAGTTGGTTACAGTAGACCAACTCAGTTTCACTCAGAAGGGCCACATGAAAACTAATGAGTCCACCATGCCATTGGTTGATCAGTTCAAACCTGCTTCAGAGAGCTTAGGGGCTGGAATGTATTCATCTTTAATGGGAACATTCGATACCCCAGCCCTGATTAATTAGTTAGGTTCTACTAGTGTAGGGAAGTTTATCGCGATGATTGGCGATAGAACGGATCCTTGGGTTCTTCCTTCCCATTATGAAACTAAAGTGCCCTTATCGGCAGTGGAAGTAGCTTATCAAGCTATCATTAACACCACTAGTTATCCTGTTTCGGTTCCTCCTACAGTCTCAGAGGAGCTGGAAGAAGCCTATCTGCCTGCTTGGGTAGAGAAATCTTTGTATATTGGTGATTGCTTAGACATGGTTTTGCCTCCAGATGAATCCATTTTGAAAGCCATGAGCAGGCAAGATAAGATTTGCGAAGACCTTCATCATAGATCCTACTTTCTTCCAGAGTTAAGCAGGATTGAAAATCAAGAGTTCCATGTGAGACTGGAAGGTGATGCTGATATACCAATCAATCCCTTACTAAGGGAGGGAATATTTGCTGAGGGGAATATGGAAAACATTTCCGTTACTATTCCTATCAACATTTCTATGAACCCCAACGTTGTGGAAAATGTATATATTGGTGCAAACTACTCTCCGGAGGAGATTGCTATCTATACGACCTTGTTTAAGAAATTCCGCGACGTGTTTTCCTTGTCATATGAGGAGATGCGAGGTAGAAATCCATCGATAGTCGAACATGAAATCCGAACCTATCTTGATGCCAAACTAGTTCGACAAAAACTTAGACCTATCAATCTGCGTAAAGCGGCAGTCGTTAAGGCTGAATTTGAAAAGCCGTTGAAAGCTATTTTTATTTACCCGATAGCTTTGACGGAATGGGTATCCAACCCTATTCCCGTTGATAAAAATCAAGGGACGATACATGTCTATACTGAATTTCATGATTTAAACAAAGCTTTTCCTAAGGATAACTACCCCACAACATTCATAGATCAAATAATTGATGCTTGTGCAGGGAGTGAGGTCTTTTCATTTATGGATGGTTTCTCTGGGTATAATCAGATTCAAATCAAGCTGGAAGAACAACATAAAATGGCTTTCATCTGTCCTTAGGGTACATTTTCTTACAAGAAAATTCCTTTTGGATTGAAAAATGTAGGGGCTACCTTTCAACGGGTAATGAATTTTTCCTTTCATGACATCAAGTCTATTGTTGAACCCTACCTAGATGATCTCCCGATGCATTCTTGTAAGAGGATCGACCATCCAGATCAATTACATTTAATTTTTGAACGATGAAGGCATTACAAAATATGCTTGAATCCCCACACTACTACATTTCGATCCAAAATCCGACGGCGCGTGGATTTCTCATTTTAAACTTACCAAAAATCACAAGGATACATTTTTTTTTTGTAAATGTGGCCACACGCGTTGGTTAAGCGACGACTATTTTCATAACCGTCGGTTAAGCGACGACGCGTTAGTAAGCGTCGCTTAAGCGACGGAGCCACCATCGCATATCCGACGCTTAGGTTCATTTCCTACACACACTCATATAAATAGATGTAGGCCTAGAGAATATTAAAATATTCTCGAAACAAAGAGAAGCTCATTAAGGTATTTTACTCATGTTGGTCAAAAACTTATGAGAAGAGGTGAGGGATTTGTTAGTGCTCATGAATAGCATGCAGCATGCAATGTTGTAGTTAATATAATTTCTTACCATGTTGTAGTTGTAGTTGTTGTCATCACTCATCACACTATAGTATTTGTTCATGCATTCCCATAACATTGGGTTGGGCTAGATTACACGGTATGTCATGGAATCTCTACTCATTTATTCCTTGCCAAATATTTTTCCTTTTACATGATTTAGGATTTGGTTTTCCGATCACCTTGAATCGATAACACTCCATCCTAATATTTCTCCCCTTCACGAGGTGTTTTGTTGACTAATGTGTGCTAGTGCTGGAAGGAATCTATAGAAAGAGCCTACTCTCTTAACATTCGTAGGACTGAATCATGAACTGAAACACATGGCGATGGGTTGGGAATGATCGTCGACACTTCTTGAAATCCAAATACACTATCACTCCATGTATGGATATAATAAGTGTTGATAGGATTCCAAGATAATCCGAGAGACGTATCCTCCATAGGATTTTTTGCCTTGGGACAGAGGTAAATGAAATCTTCATGTAGGACATGGATTATGTTAAGAACCCATGTCAATCCCTCTCTTTACTATGTTAGTATATTGTTGTTGGACGCATATGCTTTGTAAGTCGTCCCATAGTAATTGTTGATTCATAGTTTGTGTTATTGTTGTGAGGCGCATATGCTATGTAAGCCGCCTGTAGTATTTGTTGATCCATAGTTTATATTGGCCCATGGTTTTGACCCACAGTATTGGCGCCCATAGTTTATATTGGCCCATGGTTTTGACCCATAGTATTGACGCCTATTTTAGTATATAAGTGTGTGTTGAGGCCAAGGAAGGCACCGTGAAGTTATTTTGTATTGAGCTTGCTCAAAGGAGGTTGCCCCCTCGAAGTGGCTTACGATTAATATAAAAGTGATTTTGAGATTTGCTGCTATATCGTGTGTTTTGATTACTTGTTTGCTGCAGGGTCCTCACATCTGGTATCAGAGCACTTTCCTTGGCACAAGTGGGAAAATTTTTTTGGGCGACGACTTTCAGATCAATTTCTGAAACTTTCTGCAAAAAATCAGAAGAAATAGATTACATATCTGAATTCCTCTTTCAAAAATACGCAGTTTCAAAAAAAAAATCATCTCATTTGGAGTTCTAAAAGTGGAGATGTCGCGGATTTAAAATCCGCAATTTTTCAGAATTTCGGTGACAGCCGCGGAAATTGCGGCGAGAAAATATTTTGACCGAGTGCCAAGATTTCTATTCCGATTTCATGGGTAGAAGCAGAGTGGTTGTTCCAGTTCCGGAAACATGCTATAATAGCGATTCTGAGCAATATAGATCCGGTTTTTGAACATTGGTGGAATTTCTGCCCAAATTTTTTTCTGTTGCAGGTTCGGATCTGGGAATAATCCCTCTCCGCTTAACTGTGGGAAGTACTTGGGCATAAGCTCTAAAACTCATTGTGAGGAGTACCATAGGAACCCCAAAGTATCTGGCCCATTGAGAGGACTTGCCAGCGAAAAGGGCAACGACCCCTACCTGATTGACTAGTTCCCACCCATGAGGTAAACCAAGCGCTGTCGTTTGTGGCCAAGCGGTTATCAGTTTTACCTGAGCCGTGGAGTGAGGGGTACTGCCCCAATACGCAAGCCATCAGACAGCATTGGTGGCCGAGTGAATCACTTGAACCGATAGGAAGCCACACATACCTGTGGTCCATATCTATTTTCAGTTGCACAATTGCAGATTTCCTTTGTCCAGAACTGTTGCCGGTCAGTTCCGCGCCGTTGCAGATCCATCTGTTGCCGATCACTTCCGCGCCGTTGCAGATCCCTTCTTGAAAAATATCCTGCTTATGGTTGTCACCCGCATCGGAGCAAAAATCATGGAGGAAGCACTTGCAGCCATCCAAGCCAAACTACAGGAACTGGATGACAAATTTCTCGGTCTCCATCTTGAGCATTCAGCTATGAACACCAGACGACAGTCCGAGTCTTCATCAACCAATGGGTTCTCTTCTTCCAGTAATTTTCGCGGTCCGAAGCTAGATTTTCCACGCTTCAATGGTACTGATCCGACTGGATGGATCTATCATGTAGAACAGTATTTCAGCCTTCATAATACTTTTGATGTCCACCAAGTTCCACTTGCCTCCTTTCATTTGGAACAGGAAGCTCTTCAATGGTATCGTTGGTACATCAAGGCTCATGACGAGCCAAAATGGCCTGCTTTTTGCCAGCTCCTTTTGAAACGATTTGGTCCTAGTGCTTTTGATGACTTCACAGGAGCTCTCATTAAACTTCGCCAAATTGGCATTGTGAAAGAGTATCAAACTGAATTTGAGAAACTAGCTAATCACACTGCCGGATTACCTGATGACTTCTACCGGAGTTGTTTTATCAGTGGTCTAAAGGATGCAATTCGCTCTGAGGTCAAAATGTTCAGTCCTAACACAATGATGGAAGCCCTGGGGTTGGCTAAGTTGGCAGAAGACAAGATGGCAGCCCAACAACGCTCCAAATCCTCTTTTGTTCCCTTCTGAAATATGGGTTCTCAACGACCTCCCATTCCGCCAGCTCCTCGCTCACCTCCAATCAAGCATTTGTCTGAAACAGAGATGTAGGCGCGCAGAGAAAAAGGGCTTTGTTATAATTGTGATGAGAAATTCAGTCGGGGACATCGATGTGTTCAACAAAAGATCTATCTCTTGGATGTGGATTCTCCA
>LPNX010578206.1:295677-339325 GCA_001517045.1 Pseudotsuga menziesii
ATCTGATCTCTAACTTCGAAGTTAAGACACATTAGAACGACTCAGCCAAGTTCAAGAATCTGAAGTTCACTTTCAAGTTTCTTTTGTTGAGCCATAAATGACTTCAACAGTTGCTGCTATTTGATGTTTTGAATCAGCTGGCCACTTTAGACAACCTATAACATTCCTGGAAATATAATCCAAGTGGCATTCCAACAAAATCTATACTCGACTAAATTATATAAGTTTCTTGTTTTTGTCAAACTATGAATAAGATTTTGTATGCAAACTCAAAGTATATTATGAATTCAAAACAATCATTACTTTAATGATTAACCCATAATATATCCTTACAATGTGCAGAGTGAACAATAGTCACCTTGCCGATTGCCCTTGATAATGCAAAAGTTGTCTGTCTCATATTACTTTCTGAAGACAAATCTTCACGAGAACCAGGCCACCACACAATCGGCATCAAAATCTGCAAATCCAGCTTATTTGGTCGTTTTCTTGATAGCAACCCTTCCATTGAAGACTCAAAATCTAATGATTCCCACCAATGCACCATAAACTCCTCGCGTTTGAGAATATGGTAGGCTAGAGCCAGAGAAACATTTTCCCTTTACCAAATCGAGGTGGCATTGAGGCTTTACCCCTTCCCCTTGTACCCTCCTCTAAGGCATCCCTTTAATCCCTTTAGGGAGTTTTTGTTTTGTTTTTAGCTGTTGGCCCCTTAGTAGTCCATGTATCCCTCTAGATTTCCCAACAACACTTTCTTTCTAGCTATTAGAGTTTAGATTTTAGATTAGATGTGCTTTTGGTTCATATATAAGGGTGACCCTTGTGCCTCCATAGTGTATTGATACTATTGTATTTAGTGGCCCCATTGACGTATTTGTGGTCACTTGTTGGACATTAATAAATTATCTTATCTTATTTCATGATTGGGTACTCCGATAAACTTAATCATCCTTCTTATAGCCATGTATCTCTATCTTTCAGCCAATCACAACACTAGTGCAAGCATTTCTCTTCTTTGCTACAAAACTCTTTAGGAAATCCATCCTAGCAAGTGCTCTAATGTAGGCAAGAAGATTTTCTTTACTGATTTTTGTCTTGGAAAACTTGGTACGTTAGTCTCTAACTCAGATAGTTGGAAATCGACAAAGAAATGTGGGTAACAAGGTTCTTCCTTGCCCAATGCCTCTGCTCACACTGCAATCACAAAATTCTCATCTAGTTCAGTCAATCCTCATCTTCTACCTACGACCGAATTGTTTGGTTTGCTATAGGCTTGCATAGGTTCTCAACCTCATGATTTCCAGGTGCATGTTGCGTTGATGAGATGAGTTCATTCTTGAGATATAATTTGATTTCCATTCTATGATGGGAGGAGAATCTTTCCAAGAGAAAATTATTGCTCATATATACCTTGGATGGCCTGAGGTATATGTGCCTCCCCAAAATGTAATGAATTTTTGTATGAAGCAAATTGAACTCTTGGGATATAATTTGATTTCCATTCTAGGATGGGAAGAGAATCTTTCCAAGAGAAAATTATGGCTCATATATACCTTGGATGGCATGAGGTATATGTGCCTCCCCAAAATATAATGAATTTTTGTATGAAGCAAATTATAATTTGTTTCACTTCTAGATTGAGGTTTGTGGCCTGGACAAAAGTTGTCCTATGGTCTCCAATTCATGTCAATGGATTCTTTACAATCCTTTATCGATTGAGCAATGTCCTATAGGTTCTCCTCAGTGATGCTTTTCTTTTCTAGTTACCAAAGGGGTCATCCTCACTACAATTCCAATTCCCTTAATATAGTTGCTGCTTCCTATATCTTTCCTTCATGGTAAAGCCTTTTGATGAAATCAACAAACGAGATATCAAGCTCTGGCCCAACAAACAAATTATCAGTTCCCACATAATTCAATCTTCTAAAATATTCAGAGTATAATCTACTGTCAGTATTGATGCCAAGAAGTAAATCCCTCTCAAGCAGTTCTTCTACAAGTTTACTTGCTTCTTCCATCCCGCCTTTACTGCAAAGCCCATTAATAAGGTTGGTGTAGCAAAAGAGATTTGCTGCAATTCCTCTCCTTTCCATTTCATGAAACAGTGTCAGAGCTGCCTCCATATTGCATATTTTGCAATGCCCTTTAATCAGTGACTCAAACATAAAACCATCTGGCAGAATACTCCACTTCTCCATTTCAAAGAGAAGAGTTGATGCCTCCTCAATTTTTCCTTGCTTGCAGTATCTAGAAATCAGGAGATTGTAAATATTGATGTTTGGGACAAGGCCCATGGCTAACAATTTCTTCAAGAGCTCCTCTGCATCCTCTAAATAGCCTTCCTTACAGAGACCACGTATGAGTTTCGAGTAAGTGGTAACAGTGGGAGTAACACCTGTTCTCTCCATATCATCAAATAACCTGAAAGCTTCTACGAGGCGGCCTTCAATGCAAAGTACATCAATTATTGAATTATATGTGACCTCATTAGGCAGAAGTTGGGGGTTGTTTCAAGTTTGTTTTAACTTGTAGCCTTGAAAAGATGGATTTTGCATGTTACTACTCTTGAAAGTTGAGGAAGCTCTGGAATCTTTCACAATCTTGTTTTGTGAATAATAAATATTATCTTCATAGCAGAGATCTACTCTTGAAAGTTGAGGAAGCTCTGGAATCTTTTGCAATCTTGTTTTGTGAATAATAAATATTATCTTCATAGCAGAGATATTGATAAGTGGCTCTACTTGTAAAGTTTAAACATACTGCTTGACACTGCTTTTTGTGAGGGGTTTTAGCTTTATTAAAGTTGCACATATTGGTATGGTATCTCTCTATGTCTGATGTGGTTCCCATATTCACAAAAAATTTCAATCTGCTCATGGAGATTTATGTCAATTTTTTTTGAAACCTAAAGGATTATTGACTGTATTGTGTTTTAGGAGCCGTAGATATGAAGTGTTGAATTCCTTGGACTTTTTTGTGTCTGTTTTATCTTTAGATATGTTTGTCAAATTTTATTTCCTGATTATTGTTTTGGGCATATTCTTTGTCAGTTTCAAATATACGCATTCATCCATAATTTCTAGAGTTTTAGTAGACTCTAAAGACATGATGTGAGAATTTCATTTTTTTTGCAGGGCCCTGAGATTCGAACTGGATTTTTAAAGGATGCAAAACCAATTCAGTTAAAGGAGGGTCAGGAAATCACAATATCAACAGATTATGAAATGAAGGGCGATTCTAACACTATTACCATGAGCTATAAAAAATTGGCAGAAGATTTAAAGCCTGGTAATACAATCTTGTGTGCTGATGGCACAATCACACTTACTGTGTTGTCAACTGATAAAGCAGCAGGCACTGTGAGATGCCGCTGTGAAAATGCTGCTGTCCTTAGTGAGAGAAAAAATGTTAATTTGCCTGGAGTTGTGGTCGATCTCCCAACTCTAACAGAAAAAGACAAGGAGGATATTTTGGTGTGGGGTGTTCCTAACAAAATAGACATGATTGCTCTTTCTTTTGTTCGTAAGGGCTCAGATCTTGTTAATGTTAGGTAAGTATTGGGAAAACATGCAAAGAATATAATGTTGATGTCAAAGGTACGTTGCTTTCTGCTCTACTTATGTCGCTGAAAACTTTTGGTTGACCTTTCTGCTTGTACATTGTTTTTTAGAACCGCTGCATTCAAAGTTTGATTATGGTAAGAAAGCTGCTTACATGTATGATCCTATGGTTTCCCCTTTCCCAAGGTTTATGTAGAGTTGTCTTAACATGTGTACATAGGGCTTTGGATATCAGTGTGCAATTATTTCGATATCCCAACATTTCAAGTGGATGCTCGAGGGAATTAGAGAACCATACTGCCTGGGAGGACAGTGCAATTACCTATAGAACTGACATACTGCGAATACCTGCATTCTCAGATGTTGTCTTATGATGTCAAATTAGCAGTTAAGTGTTATAGGCATCAAGTTGTAACACTTTCCTGGATAGGCCTGGTTTAATGCGTTAGTCTATAGAAAATATCGTTTTTGTGATCTTTTGTTTTCCTTTCACTTCTTTAGATCTGTTAGCATTGAGCAATAATAGTAGTCTCACTTTGAGCTGAACCTGTTTAAGTCACTCTCAACTGAAATGATCTACTTTCTCAATGTTTTGGGATCTAATTAGTGTTGTTTGTATACCTTCTAAGGTCATTCTCAGCAATGTGTTTTTTGAAGGCATGAAGCTCAGGAATTTCATTTCATAAACTTCTTATGAAGTTTTTGGATATTACTGCACTATTTGAATGTGTCAACTTATAACTGATTATGAGTTTCCTGATGGACATATCAGCTTTAAGGCCAGTCCAGAATTTGGAGGAGTGTTTCGCTGTGAATTATTCTTACGTGGTCGTCTAGTTCTTTTTGTACTATCACAACATGGCATGTTGTATAGGCAACAAATAGAAGTAGAGCTATTGGCTAATTTGCCTATGGTTGCATATTTGCAGATAACTGTGTTCAATTCAAATCTAGACATCGTAATGGTGATTTAAAAAAAAAATCCGTCAGATAGCCATCGCTTAAGCGATGACCTGTAGGTGATTTTTTTTTTAAATCCGTCGGATAGCCGTCGCTTAAGCGATGGCCTGTAGGAATTTTTTTCTAAAATCCGTCGGATAGCTGTCGCTTAAGCGACGGCCTGTAGGTGATTTTTTTCATAATCCGTCGGTTAAGCAATGGCCTGTAGGCGATTTAAAAAAAAAAAGTTCAATACCGTTGCTTAACCGACGTTTAAGTTTTCATAATCCGTCGGATAGCCGTCGGTTAAGCGACGCATGTTTAAAGTTTAGTATGAATTAGATGTCGGATAACCGACAATTTACATTTAACCGATGGTAAACTGAGCTGTCGCTTTACCGACGGATTGGAAAGATGTCGGATAACCGACGAAAATCCACCGGTGCTTAAAAAAAATCATAGTGTCGTACATGCGACAGGGAAGTGTCGCAAATCCGACAATACGGCCGTCAGATTTTTGGTCGAAATGTAGTAGTGCCACAAGTGTGTTTTCTATGTCAAGTTAGGTAGGCTGATTGGGTTCATTGTTTCTAACAAAGGTATTCAGGTGGATCCTTTGAAAGTTGAGGCCATTGTAAATCTGCCTCCTCCTCGTTCCATTAGGTAACTTTAGAGCTTGCAAGGAAAGTCTAACTTTCTTTGACGTTTTATCATGAATTATGCCAAGATCACCACAGGTTTCATGCGCCTGTTGAAGCAGGACACCCCATTTGTATGGGATGAGACCGCACAACTTGCTTTTGAGGCATTAAAGAAAGCTTTGTTTTCAGCACCTTTATTGCGTCCGCTAGATTAATCTCATGATTTTATATGGTATCTGGCCATATCTGAGTCGACCATTGGGGTAGTGATAGTCTAGGAATATGACAAGCTCCAATAGCTTGTCGTCTATTACCTTATTCGTGATTTATCTGGCCCTGAACTTAGGTACTCCCACATCGAAAAGTTGGCCTTAGTAGCTGTGTATGTTGTTTAGAGGATAAGTCACTATATCTTACTGAGGACTACAGTAGTAGTGGCGGATGTCAATCCTTTCCAATATGTCTTGTCCCGACGCATAGTTGGAGGCAAATTTAACAAATGGATATTCATTCTCCAGGAGTTTGACTTGGAGTTTCAATCCGCCAAATCGAAAAAATTCTTGTTTTTTGCAAAACTTATTGCAGAATTTCCAGTTTAAGAAGATATAGCAATTGAAGAAGATTCATTCCCAGATGAGCAAATTGTCCTGATTTCCACCTCTGACCCTTGGTATGGAGATATACTTATCTATCTCCAGACTCTGAAGTGTCCTGCAAGCTTTTCGCGGGAAGAGCGACACAAATTATGTACACATGCGAAAAAATACCTCATCATCGGGGATAATTTATACCGAAGAGGGGTAGACTCTATTTTGCATCGGTGCCTCACCCACAAAGAGGTTGAGATTGTCTTAAATGATGCCCATAGCAGAGCGTGTGGGGGTCATTTATCTGGGGTAGCAACGGCCCAAAATATTTTACGTGTTGGTTATTTCTGGTCCACAATCTTGAAAGATTGTGTGGAAGCCGTCAAGCACTGTCATTCTTGTCAGCTTTACACTAGAAAGATGTGGTCGCATCCTGCTCCATTATTTCCCATCATTACAGTGGGCCCCTTCACCAAGTGGGGGATAGATTACGTGACATGCAACCCAGTTTTGGCTGGGGGGCACAAATACATCATTTTCGATGTGGATTACTTTACAAAGTGGGCAGAGGCAATGCCCACCTATAAGGCTGAAGGGGAAACTGCAGCTTTTTTCATTTTTAACCAAATTATCGCACGTTTTGGTATTCCTAAAGAGATTGTCACTGACGATGGCAGTCATTTCCAAAACAGTATGATGAACGAATTGGATACTATGCTAGGGTTTAAATAAGAACATTCGTCTTCTTCTTACCCGCAGGAGAATGGTCAAGTCGAGGCAGTCAATAAGACCTTGAAGACTATTCTCAAGCGTACTATTAACGCAACCTAGTCAAATTGGCACATCATGTTGTATCCTGCACTTTGGGCTTATCGAACCAATGTGAAAACTACCACAAGGTTCTCACCTTTCCAACTCATTCACGAAGTGGAAGCAGTAACTCCGTTGAATGCGAAATCCCATCTTTAAAAATTGCCATTCATGTGTTACTTGATACAACTGAGCTAGAAGAGCATTTTCTACACTTAGAACATCTAGATGAACAACGTAGAGATGCATTGACTGCAAACGAGACTCATAAAAATAGGGTGAAAAATCAATACGATAAATCGGTCAAACCTAGGATTTTTTCTGAAGGGGAGCTTGTCTTGCTCTGGGACTAGGACAAAGAACCCTTAGGGGCAGGGAAATTCAGGTCTATGTGGTTTGGACCCTATGTCATGTCGAAAGTTCTGAAGAAAGGGGCATATGAATTAACTGATTTCGAAGGGAATAAGCTGCCCGAGCCTAGAAATTGGCTATACCTGAATAAGTTCTATGCTTAGGCTTAGCACTTTTTCTTGTATTTTTATTGTATGTAACTTTATGTACAATAGCTAGCCTGTTTGTGTTCTTATATCATCTATTGGTTGTTACAGATGTCTTCCGAGTGGTTTGTAGGTTTTGCAGATGGCACTAGTCGTCACACTTGCAACCTGGCTTCAACCGCATGGGTTATTTACTCACCCTCAGGACAACTAGTTGCCTTTGGAGGTGCTTTCCTAGGTCCTGCTACCAATAATGTGGCTGAATACATGGCCGTCATTGAGATTTTATGGGATGCCGTGTCACGTGGCATCACCCAGTTGGAAGTTAGACTTGACTCTCAACTGGTGGTTTCCCAGCCCAATCGAGCTTATCAGGTGCGAAACCCTATTTTATTACGTCAGTTTTTACAAGTTAGGTTATTGGAAAGAAATATTGATTTTATTACATTTAATTATATTCCAAGAAATCAAAACTCATTAACTGATGCATATGCGAATTATATCTTAGATTGGCACTTAACACACATTCCATAAAAATATACAACATATACATTACAAAACACTTGTAAATAAACTAGAAACATATATATATGTGTGTGTGTGTGTGTGTGAATATATATCCATATAGATAGGTCGAGTTCTTGATCCTTAGATCTAGTCATAGCTGTATAAATATACAAAAATGTACAAAAATTGGATCGTAATCCATAAAATGCTCCTTGGTCTAATCTTGACCATTCTGGTCACCCTGTTCCCAGGCCTCCTCAGCTTCCTCCGCTGCAACAACCTCCATGGCCTCTATGTAAACAAGTACCGCCCTAGTTACCCTTCTCATAAGGCGTATCGAAGTAGGTGGAATACCAACTACTAGTTCCTACATAATGGCAGGGATATGCTCAATACGTAGAGTAGGGACTCTTTGGGTAAGCCTAGCTAGCTTCCCATCAAGTACCCTAATCAAACCTTGATCCTCTCCTACCACTGATCGTACATACATACGAGGATGCCCATCAGGGCAGACTGATCTAATATCTGCATTTTAAACATTAAAATGATTAAAAACTCTTATACATATGTATATATATTTATGATTAAAAATTCACAAAAATTTAAAAACTTGTAAAAACCAAAATACCTGATGCTCCCCATGCTCCTCCAGGAGGGAGGAAAAGGTCATTGTCACCTCGGAAATCCATCCCAGCATATGGAAAATGCTCTAGTGCTGGTAGCTATCGTCCCCACCATAGGTAGAAGTCATCGTCATAGACACTTTGAACTGAGCCATCGCCGCCCTGGCGAAGGAAAATTTATCCCCACCTACTCAATCTAGGCTGACGGTGAGAGAAGGCTAGTGGAGGTACCACAGGGCTGAGAGCAGGCACTCTCGCAAAGAAGAAGGCCACCAATACACTAGAATAGCCAAAGTTCTTTCGTCGGCCTCTCTTGCAGTCAGAGAGTTGTTTCTTCATTATCAGGAATACTCCCGAACACCAGTCATATACAGCTCCCTGTAGGCACTCTACAGCGATTCTCATCTGGTTCCTAGTAGCAATATGGAGTGATGACGATCCTACAACCCTCACTATTGTGCTTACTAGCACCTGCAATGGAAATTTACTAATATGTGCAATAGGGATGCAAGTTCCCCTTTTCTGACTGTCGGGCGTGCAGTAAGTGTTGATATAGTCCTGAACACTTAGAAGGTCACCGCCCCTTCCGGTACCCTCCAGGTTGACAAGTGTTCCTTGTCGTGACAAACCCGTAATGAAATAGATGTCTTCTAGTGCAATTTCCAGAATCTCAACTTGTAGGTCAAAGGCACCTAGGTCATGATCCCAGTAGTTAATTAAAAACTCCAATAAATGGACATTGGCCTGCATAAGTGAGATGAAAAATAACTTTAACAACCCACTTTTCCGCAATGATTGCACCATGGGGGAAGTTCGAACTGCATCTTGGTCCATATTTTCATGTTCCCTCTCCCTCCACTCCAATACCATGTTTTAGCCTACCCACAAAGCCACCATCAAACATTAAAATTCATTAAAAAACTTTGATTTTGTCCCTATGTATACTTTTCCTATGTCATGCAGTATACATGACTGTCTTTTAGATAGGTCACGTATCATACATTTGTTTCCTTTAGGTAAGTAATGTATAAAACACATGTACACGATTATGTAAGTTGCCTACCCGCGTATACAGCGCGACCCCCTTAAAATTGGCTTAAAACATTAAAATTTTGCATAAAATTGATAATTTGAATGGATGAAATGGAAGAGCATGAAGAGCTAACTTACCTGGCACTTGCGGATTTGAAAATCGTCCACTTATTTTTCTACACCGAGTAATTGAAGTTAGAGGTCCAAGGTTACTTAAAGTTGTTATTCATTCATATAGGATAGGATTTTGGTTATTTATATGCATTTTTGCATTTATACCTAATCCACCTTAACCCTAGGATCACTACTTTGACCACGGACTATGGTGTTTAGCCATTATTACCTTGTCTATACCATTGTTCTTCCATGGATAGGGCTTTCCTTCCATGAGTACCCTAGTTTAGAACACATTGATTGTCTTTTGGTACTCATGTCGCATTTGTTGTAGGTTTAGGGGAGCCTTCTTAGCTATTTTTCACGCCAAATTGAGCCTCATTTTGGTCTCTTTTTACAAGCTATCCCCTTTATAAGGATCCATGCCCTTATGGAGTTTCTCAAAATAGACTTGACTGCCGAGTAAACTAGTCCATTTAGGCTCGTTAAGAATACGTGAATGGGCATACACATTGGTGGTGGGTTATCACTTTCTCGGACCATGTGGAATAGTACGAGAAATGATCTCTCTCTTTTCTATGGAATTGAGAAGAGTATTCTCAGGCATAGATTTATCACTTTTCCAGACCCGAGGGACTAAACTTACAGAAAAGGAGCACCCGATATGAACTTAGTTTTCTCTTTTTCGTGCTCTAGACCTAAACATGAAAAAGATTTTGAGTGTACTTTATGTCTTTGTCATGATCGTTAAACATTAAAGAACAAAGCATCAAGTTTACTGTTGTAAGCCCCATTCCTCATAACCAAATGGATCTTTTCGAGTGATCTTGCTTTCCTTCACACTCGTAAAATTCAAGCTATAAGCTGCTCTTGAAGGAGCGTTGGGTAGGTGGTAATTTAACCCTTTTCAGACCTCCCTAACTAAGTACAAACAATGTGATCCTTACTTCTTTGGAAGCTAAGAGAGTTCTTCTGTGGTTTGTTTTATACTTTTTCGGCCTTAGGAGACTAAATTGGATGAAAAAGGAACCCCCTAGATTCTTTTTCAGAGTTTTTAGACTCTCTAAACATGAAAACACCAATGAACATGTACTAGTTTGGGCTCGTAAAATCCACGAATCAGTGACATTATCAAGCATTATTATCTCCCCTTTTCAAGCTTGTCAAAAATGAAGAGAGACCTGAGTTGACTTCCCTAGACTAGTTAAAATTTAATAGGAAAGATAATTAGGAAGAAGTTTTATTTTTAGGTTACATATGGTGGCGACATGTCCTCCTTGAACATAGCACTCTCTGAAATTTTCGATACTCATGTCTGAGTGTACACTTTCAGCTCAACTATCACTTCGAGTTTCTTACTCCTCCACTTGTCATTTATACATGGGGAATTTGATCATGTCTCCTACATGACATATAAGTCTAGTTTTCCTATCTGTAAAGTTAAAAGCTGCCTTGGTTCATCTCTGTGTCGTGCTCACTATTGAAGGATTTATCCCTGCATTTGATTATTATCCTGATTCCATCATTATCCTATCTGAATATTACTTGTGTCTACCTTCCCTTATCCAGTTCCTAGTCACTCTTGTGATCCGTTGGAGGATCTATTTGTTTCCTCATCACAACATGGTTTCTCATCAACACTTCCTGAAGACGAGGACCTAGAGTTTTGACAATGGTACCTTAGGATTCACTATCATCATTGGTGAACTCCTTTGCTTCAGTTGTCAGTTTTCACCTATTGATTGAAAATCTGTTGAATCCTTTCCATGTTCGAATTCAACACATCTATTAACATGGTAGCTTGGATTGTACTAGTTCCTTTGGATTTTGACGAAGACCTAAGGTTCACATATATAACCTAAGTTGCACAAGATTGTGTTGTGTTCACCTACACAACTTTCAGATTTTGAAGACTCATCATTGTATATTGTGGCTTCGATCCACTTTTGTAATATATGTGGTCTTATACCCGTATCATATGATGTAATCAAATATTGTAAAGGAGCTCTTGTTCCAGTATATTGAACATGGCATCCTCAGATATGATTTTGTATATGACATTGATATGTATTTGTTTCAGGTACTTCCTCTATTGCCTTGGACTTATGAGTTCTCCAAGATAAATATTGTAATGTATTTTGGCCATTGCTTCCCTTTGACCTCACACATTAGGGGGCATCGGTTATTAGCCAAAATGGCACTTCTCCATCCGAGTGCTGACATTCATCATATCTGTACACAAAAGGACAATTAGGATTGAAGTGGCCAAAACACTATAGATGTGCATGACCTTTGATGCATTATCTTTAGACCAGCCTTATATATTTTTATTCCGAGTTTTGGGTTGCATACGTGACTATGTGCATTGCAACTCACGTGTAATATGCGACTATGTGCATTGCAACATGCGTATACCTTGCATACGCAAGTTTCCTTTTGAGCAACCCGCGTGTCATACGCACCTTGCCTATATCAATACTCACGTATACCTTAATTCGATATTAAAAAATATAAATTGTGATTAGATGAGATTAGTTGGGACCTAATCCATAACTATCCCAACTGTCTCAACCATCTTAACCTTCGAAACCACTCTATTTTCCAAAGTATAAATAGAGGCCTTGGGATGGGGCTAATCAATCAATTTTTGAAGAGAAAAGTTATGCTGGTGGTATACCTTCAGAGTCTTGGAGCAGTAGAACTCAGAGTCCTCGGCTACAAAGGAGTCCTTGTGTCAGAAGTTGGGTTGTATTTTTATCTATTCACTGTTTGTTAATAAAGATAATTCTTCTTCCAATCTTGTATTGTGCTTATCTCATGTATATTGGTTTAATGAATATGTTAAATTATGTTATTAATATGATTTTCATCTAACCTCTGATATATATATGTATGAGATATTTCTTGAAGAATTGACTCTTTGTAAGTGAAAAGAAGCATCCCTAGAAGCTTTGGAGAAGATTGGAGCGAGAGAAGACCAAGCTTGGATCAATCGTCATAAATCGGGTAAGCCAAGATATCTTCCTATTCTCATTCCATTTTCTGTAAAATATGATTATTTGCAAGTCTAATAGTAAGTTGGTAACCCTAGACCCTAGGTTACAAGGGTGAAATGTCCTGTACAACAACAAGCGTGATAGAACATGTCTAAGAATCAGAATGTATGAATCCAATTGTAGTGCAAGACAAGAAAACTTCAGGTGAAGTGAGAATTTGTGTTGACCTGAGGAAATTGAATGATTCTTGTTTGCATGATCCATTTTCGACTCCATTCATAGTTGAAGTATTGGAGAATGTTGAAGGACAAGAATTGTATTCTTTCACTGATGGATTCTTGGGCTACCATCAGATAATAATTATAAAGGAGGACTGACACAAGACTACCTTTGCGATGAAATGGGGATGCTATCACTACACGGTAGTTCCCTTTGGACTCAAGAATGCGTTTGAATTTTTTAATAGAATTGTAGTTGCTGCATTTAAAGATTTTATACATAAATTTCTTGAAGTCTACTTTGACAATTGGACAGTATTTGGTCCTGTAAAAGACCATATAAAGAGCCTCCTAATGATGTTGGAACAATGCCGCCGGTATCAAATTTCCCCAAATTTGAAAAAGTGTATATTTTGTGCACCTTTTGGAGCTTTGTTAGGCCACGTGGTCGACATAATTATGGTTGGTCTAGCCAAGGTTGTGATCATGCTTGATTTACCACCACCTACCACGGTTAAGTAGTTAAGGGAAACATTAGGACATACTGGATACTACATAAAGTTTATCAAGGGTTATGCGGAGGTGACTGCCCCGATGGAGAGACTACTTAAAAAAGACACTAAGTTTCAGTGGACAGAAGAATGTAAAGAGAGTCCGGACAAGCTAAAGAAAAAGATGGCTATTGCACCAAATACTTGTATTTCCAGATTGGGAAAAAGAGTTTCATGTTCATGTCGACACATCGTCTGTTCTGCTCGGCGTGGTACTGACGCAGCTGGGTGAAGGATAAATTGATCACCCCATTGCCTTTGCTAGCAGAAAGTTATCAAATGCGGATAAAAATTATACCATGTCGGAGAGAGAGGGCTAGCGATGGTATATGCGTTGCAGAAATTTAGACACTATTTACTGGGTGGAAATTTCAAGATGTAAATTGACCATTCTGCGCTAAAATATTTTTCCAATAAGCCAGTGTTGGGGGGGAAGATACTGTGGTGGCTTCTCCTCTTCCAGGAATTTAATTTTGAGATAATTGTTAAACCCAGTCGATTGAATTTGGGATCATACCATATTTCAAGGATTAAAAGTGGAGAAGAACCTACCAGTATGGAAGATAATATTATGGATGCACAACTGTTTGTGATAACCATGTTTAATGACCAGTAAAAAGATACCATACATTTTTTGAGTACAGGTTATGCGCCAACTGAGTTTACCACTGCGCAGAAGAAACAACTGGTGGTGCGAGCTGCAGATTTCCAGTTGATTGTTGAACACTTGTATAAAATGAGTCCTGATGAGATGCTTCGACATTGCGTCTTGGAACATGAGTGACCAATGATATTAAGTGAAGCACATGCTGGTGTCGTAGGAGGTCACTATGCAGGAAAATTGACAGTGCGCGAGATATTACGGGTAGGATTATGGTGTCCCACCATGCATGCAGATGATTATAATTATTGTTGCAGGTGTGATATCTGTCAAATAACTGGGAAGCCATCCTGAAGGGATGAAATGCAATTAGTACCACAAGTAACATTACAAGAATTTGATAAATGAGCTGTTGACTTCATTGGACCTATCAATCTAGCAGTAAAGCACACATGAGCAAGGTATATTATCACTGTGATTGATTACCTAACCATATGGGAAGAAGCTGCGTCAGTAAATGATTGTACTACTGCGACAACTGCGAAGTTTTAATCGAAAATGTTGTGACAAGGTTTGGATGCCCAAAGATTTTGATCAACGATCAAGGTACACATTTTGTTAATCAATTGATTGAAGAACTGATTGGCGAATTTTAGATACAACATAGAAGAACAACTCCATATCACCGTCAAACAAATGGAGTTATTAAAGCATTTAACAAGATTATGGAAAATGAACTAACAAAGGTCTGCAATGCATGAAGGGATGACTGTGATCATAAGATCTTTGCAGTACTATGGGAATATCGCACAACATGTAAGAAGTTGACAGATCAAACACCATTCAGTTTGGTATATGGACAAGAAGCTATCATGCATATGGAGTACATTGTACCAAGTTTAAGAGTTGATGTGATCGCTAAAATGACATATGTTGATGCTGTGGAAGATATATTACTTCAGCTAATACACTTGGAGGAAGAACACTTTATTGCAGGATTTCACCAGAACATAGAAAATAAAAGGAAAACGGTATGGCACAGTAGACACATTAAGAGCAAGCATTTCACAGTCAGAGGCCTTATTCTTATGTATGATAGTAAATTATTCAAGCATCCGGGAAAGATGAAAACAAATTGGTTAGGACCCTATGTCGTTAATGAAAGAACTGCTGGAGGAGCAGTGAAGTTAGAGAAATTAAATAGGATAGAGGTCAGAGGTCTCATCAATGGGACTCGACTGAAACCTTATTTTGATAACTACCACTAGGTCACATATAAATAAATAAAAAATAAAAAAAAGAGAAAAGAGAAAGAAAAAAGAGAAAAGACATACAAAAAAGAGAAGAGATAAAGCAAACGAAAGAATGCAAAATACAAGTCGCAAGGAGTGCGATGAGAAACTTGAGGAGCTGGAAATGATGTGACTTTGGCACAATAATTTAGAAAATCCGCTGACAAGACAGGATGGGTGTTATTAATTTCACAAAATCCGATAAAATATGACGGAGTACTTTTTGGTCACATTGAGCTTTATGAAAATAACTGTCATTTAAAGTGACAGATAATTAGCAACATAACACAAAAGTTTTGATAATGAGTTGGAAATACGCCCATCTGCCTGAAAGGAATGATTCCTTTCTGATTAATTGTTTGTGCATGCGAAGAACGACTAGGGAAAATTGAGGTATACTATCAGACTTTGCTGCTAAGACTCCTTTCATTATGTGTGCAAAAGAGAAGAGCTATTTTTTTTCTGCAACCTTGAGAACCAAACTTTATTTGGTCGTAGTATGGTCATTTCCATTTCTAGAAAATGCACAGTTGAGTTTTAGCCTGCATCACCTACCACAGTCATGAAAGATATGGCTGGCTATGTTTCACTGTAGGTGGAGGCCCCACAAACTACTCAATAAGCGACAACAACTATTGCAAAAACCACTCCAATAAGGCAGAAAAACCCTATTAGGTTGTCTGAAAAAGACAGACCAGGTCCATCTAGAACCACATGGGGAAAGTGCACTAGAAACCAGAGAAGAAAGGGAAAAGCATCCACGACCCCAGCACAATCCCCACCAGAGGATGAATATTTTGAGACAAGAAATTTGATGCCACCTTATATTCCGCCTAGACACACCGATGCACCAAAAGTTAAAAACCCAAAGCGTACAGGGGCGCTGTTAATAGCGCCACTGATGTCGAAAGGAGTAAAAGCATTGATGGATATTATGCCCAACTTAAGGAAACTATCTTTTGTTGATCATGATACGAAGAAACACAGAGACATGGACCGCCAAAACTACATGGATACTATACATGACACACTCGATGCGCCCAAGTGATTTGTTGCAAAGGAATCGGCTAGATGATTAGAACATTCTTGAATACTATCGTTATTATATATGCCACATTTTGGCTGCAAGATACAAATAAACACCTCTGTTAAGAAATTATTGGTATTCTTTCATGGTGGTTTCTTATGGATGGGAAAGCCAATACATATGGATGTTGAACTTATTGCAAGCTTCACATGGCTACCATTCACAGGAATGGACCCAACCCCACATCTCAAGAAGCAGTAATAGCTGGGCGAATGAAGGAAAAATATGACGTAGTAAGAAATAAAAGAGGATTTTCGTTGGAGTTCATTAATGATTATACTGTCCAATTTGCTGCAAAGGTGTTGTCATCCAAGTTACTTCGCAAAATGTGTCCAAACCAATGTACTGCAGGAGCAATTGCGCTTGCAAAACTCTGCGCGGAGGGAGTTCAGATCAATTAGTGTCAATTCTTGTTGAATGAGATACTCCAATATTCCATTGACGTATAGGAAAAGGGTAGGGAATTTCACTACTCATGGACGTTAATTTTAATTTCATTTCTAGCATGGTCTGACCCACCAAACTACCAAGGGGTATATCTACCAGTGAATTGCAGGGGAGCGAGATACCATAACTTTTGGTTCGATAAGGAAAAAAGGAATGAAATACCAAAAATAACATTGAATTCTTTATGCTTGGAGAAGCTATAAGACACCAAGTTAAGGACATGTACTGGTTAAATAACGCCATTGTTCGACGATTTCGTCAGGTTGTTAGATTTGAGATTAGTGCTCACCATATCAAAATGCAGCCGCATCGAGACCAACAACATCAAAGTTTTCCAACCAAATTCATAATGACAGAGGAAGAGGTTAAATAAATTGTTGATGATTTGCCGAAGGAATGGCATGTTCTAGTGCCAGAAGATCAACTGCGTTAAGAGGAAGAACAACTCCAAAATGAAAAACCCACCACTGCTAGATGCGGGTCAGGAAGAAGAAAATCCACTAGAGGATTTGGACTCAACAGAGATTCATTCCAATTCAACCCCGACAGACCCAGAAACAAAAAAGGAATGGGAAGAATATTAGAAAGATCAAGTAGAGTCCAGAATGAAGAAAAATAAGATGAAAGCTAACAGAAATGCAAATGCCATCATATTGGATAGTGTGGACGTGCAAATGATGATGGAGGAAATAGATGAAGCTTCCCAGACCAGCTTCAAAACTAGAGAGGAGCGACAAGAAGAGATTTTAGGTACGTTTACTAATATGCTCAAAGTTTTGTGTAAAGCGGTTAAAGATGTTAAAATTGTTGCTGATTGTTCAATCCCAACTAATGAGTCGCATGATCCACCAGATACATCAAAAGTGGAACCAATTGGAACAACAATTCCAGTTCCACCAATAAAGGTAGAAGTGTCGGCATGAGCTCTTGATCTAGGAACTCCATAGTTTAACGACATTGCCAGGGACATCGACCATATAACCATATATTTCTCTTTAATTAATATAAATGAAGTATACTTAAAAAAGAGTGTTGTAGTTGCCAAAATAAAAGTGCGAGAACGCGCCTTGGTTAAGCATGCAAAGGCTTCAAACAAAATTATTAAGAAAATGAAACTAGTAGTACAAGGAATTGAGGAGAAGATGAAGGTATGGGAAGAAAATCATCATAGAATCGACAAAGAAGTAGCTCTGGCTTGTAAAAAAATTGCAGAAGATGAAATAACATAAGAAATGGAACTCGACACCAAATTTTCTTGACTTGGTGAAATAAACGAAGACCTCGGAAAGAAGGCTGTAAGCTTGAGGAATAGGTAAAACCAAGCACACCCCTGCAGGTAATACAAGAAAGAATAGAAGCAACAATTGAAGTTGTGAAGAAGATAGAATAAGTAGAAACGATATGTGCCAAGGATGTGGATAAAGTCTCTCAGAATTGGGAAGCACTAATGGATGATGTGGAATCAGAGAAAATTGCAAATGATCTGACTTTGCTTGAAGAGCTGTAGGATGAAGCAGAGAGAGTTGCAGGCATCATCTAGCCTGTACACTAGAAGGTGAACGACACAGCGACATCAGTAGAAAAGACAATGCCAGAACATGCTAGTTCTGACCTAGTTGAACAATTGCAGAAGAAAGAGGAATAAGTGCATGTAGAAGCAAAGCAAGTGGCAAAAATCGTGGAATATTTTTCAGAGTAAAATCAACGCAAGGAAAGACATGGAGGAATATTTTCGAGTGGCTTGGGATGAGCCACATGCGAGTGTTGGGGGCCTACTGGGCCTAGGGAAAGGAATGTAGAATTCACTTTGAATTCTACTTAAGTATGGAAAAGAGCTAAAGAAGAAGAGAAATGAGCTACGACATAAGTATTAAAAGGAAGGAAGAAGAAGAGGAAGTTGTGACAGAAGAGGAAGCTGTGACAGAAGGAAGGAGCGCGATAAGGGAAGATGGGATGGAATATCAGTATCAAAAGGCGTACAAGTGGCATAACAACTAGGAAATGAAAGTAAGGCGTAATGGTTAGAAAGTGATAGGCCATAAAGGTTATGGGTATGAGTTCGACTAAAGCTAACGAAAACCACACGTATGAAGGTATATTTATAGGTCAGGCCATAATTAGTGCTCCCGTTAGGTGTTACTAGAATAGGAAAGATAACCCTAACCTGTTGGCTAAGTATAGGAAGCCGACTGATAAAGCGACAGAAAAAGATTCTGTAACAAGTTTGAAAAAGAGTCTATAAAAGAACAAACCCAAGCTATATGCAGGTTAACTTCTCTACTATTGGGTTCACTAATGTTAGCTTCTAGATTGTAGATTCTCTATATTTTGTTGTCTATTAGTATTTCTGAGTTCATATGAGTTAACGAATCTGTAGCTGAGTGTGCAAAATTATAGGAGAGGTCAATTCAATCCAAGCTGTGTGCATAATAGTAAAGCTAAGTAGAAAGAGAGAAAAGATAGGATTAGAGAGCATGAAAGGAAGGAGGAGTCTTTAAATACAAAGAAGAATATCTAGAACAAATACTGCAACTTAGTGCATAAACGAAAGGTGCATATATTTCTCATGCCAGATGAAGAGAACCTTGTGGTTTTTTCCCTGATGGGTTTCCATGTTATCTCATGTGTATATGTGTGAATGCTGAATGTGTTTGAGTTACTTGTGTAATTGTTGCATTGAATGGATGGTTATATGTTTTCTTATGAATGCATATATGTATATCAATCACATTGTATTAGTTGAACATGATTATGCTGCATAAAGAATGTTGATATAATAAGTTGCATAAGAGAAGTTGGGTTGCGATCTAACTGTTCACAGTGATCATAAATAATCCACCCACATACTACGTCGAGAACCTTGGTAAGGGACCGAGGTACTGGAAAACCCCCAATCAACTACGGAAATGTGGTTTTGGTAGTTACCCATCAAGAGAGATATCTTGGGTGAGACTGCATCTGCATTGCAGGTGCTGCCGATTGAGCTCTGCTCCGTTGGGCCGACATATTGGGCTTTGTTGAAGGGACTGAACCTGGGTCCGGAGGGAGAAAAGCCAACAATAAGCATAGTAACATCATAATCAGAGCATCTGTATAAGCATAATAACATCATAACATCATAATAAGAGAATCTACATAAGCATGATAACATGATAACATCATAATCAGAGTATCCACATAATCATGATAATATCATAGCATCATAAATCCGTATATAATCAGGTCTAACATGCCAAAATATAGTTTACTCACTCTAGCTGAGTCCAACGGATAATAAGCAAATACAATGTAACAAGTATGACTAATAAACACGCTTAGTCAAAATATGGGGCATTACAATTTATAACAATCATTGAAGTGATCTCAAAATCATAACACACAATAATTCCAACACTATAAATGGTTAATATCCCAAGGAAATGAAATACATTTACTTTACATGCATCATTATCACATTAAAATTGCAAGATACAATCACATTATCTATGCAAACAAATAAAACTTTAAATACTCATGATTACACAGTAATATCCTTTAATGCAATTATGTCCTCCCATTAGAGCATTCTGGTAGACCATCAAACATGACTAACTTCTTCATGCAATTCTTTCCCCTACATCCATAGAAACTCATTCAATGATCTCATAAATGTCAACAATTCTATCATTTCATCTCTTAGTGATTTGCAATGAAATGTATATCACAACCATGCATTCACACAATGCATCTTAACATATGTACTCGCACACATGCATGCAAAATAAAAAAAAATTTACATAATCTATTAATGTACATTCATCCAATGCACTATGTCATTTCTCTACACATTTTTGTTCATATAACTGCGTCCTACCATGATAAGTTGGGTATCCTAGTCAATGCTTCAACATAATACCAAACCATCTCCCCAGTTACTTGGTTAACTATTTGGGTGTCTTCCTTCTTCACCCGAATAAAACATCAAGAGTTCTCTCACTCCTTGCTTGTTGGAAAATAGGCTTCATCCCATATTAACACCAATAGGGAGTTCATGGGATACTTGTGCAACACTACAAACTTCACAACCCAACACCCTCATGGTCTCACACATGGCATGATATTATTGCTTATGAATACATTCTATATTTTAAATAATTAGATGGTATAAGGCTCCTTTATTTTACTACTTCATACCTCACCATTCTCGGTGGGATATTTGTCACATAAATGCATTCAATATCACATAAATACCAATTTATGATGATTAAAATATGGCCGAAGGGTTTCTTACCCAATCCTCTTTCAATACGTATGCAATCAACACAAATAAAGGATCAAATCCATGGTTTCCATCAAAATATATTACGTTACTTGATTAGTTTGGAATCTTACCAAGGACTACACAGTGCTTCCACCAACTTCTTGATCATAGATTTCTTGCTACATCCTTTCGTCACAAGGCTGTTGTCACATGCAACAAAATCATCAACATATTCAACCATGCTTCAACCTTCTCTTGTCAGAGAATCATCATCAACCACAATAATTTAATTGGATGCTCAATTCATATGAAAAATCATACTACTTATATCAATATGCAATATCGTATGCATGCATGAGCATATTCACATGCATTATGCATTATCTCTCAGTATGCCCACAAGTTCTTATGCATTCTATCTATCTATTCTCTTGTATTTCTAGCATTCATGTGCCATAATTTTATGTATATAGAACTCATAAAATATAAATATAACAAGAGAAGAGATGAGGAATTCTTCGTTTCTAATTCCTCATCATAGCATGTAATTTTATCTTCCACATCATAACTAATACAATTCATGGCCTCTCTGTCAAGAACATAGGGGATCATTTGCTATAATATTCTCACCAAGTAGTAATCCAATACATATACACATGTATAACATTTATACTTGCTACTACCCAAGCATGCAATTCTTATGCTAGAAACAAAAATAGTGTAAGGTGAGAGATTTCCCTCATTATCAATGTTTCCTTATGGAGATCATTCCCCAATTTCTATTGTAAACATCTATTATCCTTATGTAGCATTCATTGGTCATTACAACAAATCTCATTGCACTCTTTTCACATTGCCATGTTTCCCTAATTACTTTGAGAAATTTTAATCAAGTCCACCTTTCCCATTCTTGGACTTCTTGGCACTTAATAGTGCTGCAATTTATTCCATTCCAACTCCATATAGAGTATTTTCAAGGTCCATTATATGTCCTTGTGCCTCATTCAACTATGACATTTTAATTCTTTTCCTATGAAAATATTTTCCACAATTCTGAATCGCTCAACATATTACACACATGAATGCCTCATTCCCTAATTTACAACCTTTACATGGGAACTCTATCACTATTGTGAATCACATAACAAGTCCACATACTAGAATGCCTAATTCCATTAGTGACAACTTCTTGGCGATCAAAATTGATTTACTTGTTTTCATTACTTATTCATAAGTTGTTGGTTCATATCCTACACCATCCTATAACTTCTTTTATCATACATGCACTTCACCATAAGGATGATTAACCCATCACCTTCATAAGTTTCATGTTCTTCACACACGGGTCTATTCCATACCTTGCTAAGTGATCCATAATTAAGAGCTCCCATGGATCCTCCTTGCAATTCAAATTGCACACATTAATCACAATACTACTTTGAATGCATTCATATCCATGACACCAATTTCCATTATCGGTCTCTTTTATTCTTTCATGATTAGACATGGTTTTGCACTTCTCAATAATTCCCGTGACATCTAATTACTCTCATTAATGGATTTCCACAATCCCTCTATGCAATTCATATTGCATATTATGAACAAAAATAATGCATTACATACATTCTCGCTAAGGCACCATCAATTTTTTAGTCTCCTTTATTCCATAATAAGTGTTTTTAAGGTACAATCCTCAAAATTTTATTCTTATTCCTTCTCATTACTAGTACTACCTTGTTACCAAGCATCGAACCAAACTTGGTTCAGTTCTTCATATTGCTAGAGAATACACAATTTTACCATGCTTGTTTTCCCAATTGTGCCTCCACTTTATTATGAGAGAATCATTACCATCATATTTACTCATTTTAAGTCACTCTCACCTCTGGTACACTCCTGCACCATCTTACAAAACCTTTCCAAGATTTTGGTTGTTTTGTAGGTCACCCACATTGAGAATTTCTTGCCCAATCAAGCCTAAAATCTTTGTTGATTTGTGTGCTATTTGAAACAACTAAATACATGTTTCAAAAGTAAGAACCTTCAATTTGATTCTCTTGTATTTTAGTTTCATTACATTCTTAGAAATTCACAAAATTAATTTTCATGCATTTTGGGAAATACCCAAATTGACAATTATTGTCAAATTAAGGTTACATACACTTTTCTATTAGAAAATCAGAGACATCTAAGTTCCTAATTCAGAATATGAATATGTTCCCTCATTCCCCTATGTATAAGCTTTCCATTTCCTATCTTCATGCTTCCTTCTCATCTCGTAGTTGAAGGTTACAACCTCTCCAAACTATTGATTTTGCCTAATTCCGTTATTTTTCTACAAGTGTAATTAGCTTCTGAGACCAACTTCAACCACCTATAGAAGAAAATATATCAAGAACTAAAAAAATATTTCTGTAGGTAACTTATAATACATACAACAAGGATCACTCAAAACTTTGAAATATATGATCCGATGCTCTAGTCAACTTCTGTAAAATGATGGGTTTGACTACTTTTGACTTTTGCACTTTTTATCAAACTTTGAATTTTTTTTTTGTAGTTCCTGAGCAATAGTTATAGCCTATCAAAATTGCCAAATTTGCTCAATTTTAAACTCTTCTTGTAGCCACACTTAAAATTAGGAACTAAATTTGTAGATTTATAAAAAAATAATGGGGGTTAAGGGGACTTTCTCCCTTACGATGCTGCAGGGTGGGTTGAGGGCATCACCTGTTGTATGGGTCGAACGTCTAGCTGCACCAGTCGACGTAGGTTCACCAGGATGAGTTCCTCTAAAACGTTGTAGCAGTTGATCCAATATATAATAATTGAACTGGTGGAAGCACCAAGAACAATATTTTAACCAATCAAAGACTCAATTATAATTAAACTGGAGTGCTGACCCAGAACCAGTCTCAGATCCATATGCAGTATAAAGGTAGAGGGCCAGACCCCATCTCGGAGTTTCAAGTAAATGTTTCGATTCCTAGACCTCTTAATATAAGCCTCATGACCTCGCAGAATATGATACGTATATTGCAGTAATGACCTATCCTTATCACTATCAAGTTAAACCTCCTTTATGCATTAGTGGCCAGGAAGATTAATTTGCATCTAACATCATGACCACCCACCTAATTCACGATGTGCACAACTCTTCTCGGCCAACGTCCTTGATCCAAGTTTATCATATATACTTATACTATAACATAAAATACCATTAAAAAAATATTATATTTATAAAAAAACACAAATTATTATGTTTATATAAAACACAAATTAATTAAATTTTATATTAATCCTAATTTATAAAACTAAACAACTTATATGATAATTATTAAAAAAAATATAATATATGACCAATTAACATAATTTATATAATAAAATAATAAAAATAAAACAAAAAATATATAACAAAAACAAAAAAACATATTATGCAAATGCAGCTGTCGACCCAACTCTCAACCCAACATCTCTCCACCCAACTCTGTTACACATTCATGGCTGATGGCTGATTTTCCTGAACCCATGGAGAGATTTCATCCTCCAATTCCGTCAATGACTACTCAACCAGCTCATTGGCACCAAATAGTCTGTCCAAACAGACCGTTGGCACCAAATATTTTGGGTTCGCTGGAGGTGAGAAGGGTTTGGTGGGTTATGAGGGAAAGTAGTGTGAATTGGGTGGCATTTTTGGTCATTTAGGACACCTGTGATACCCGTTGAGGAGATTGATATGAATATTCACCATTGTTGAGGGTTTATAAATTTGGTATTTAATTTCCATCGCTCACTACTACATATGGCTCAAAATTCCCATGACAGTTTGCCACGAATAAGTTAAAATCGATTTTTTTTGTGGAAAAACAGTTTAAAATTTTGGAAAAAAATGAAAAATGTCCCTGATGATCATCACTATAGCGACTCATAGTCCATAACGTTGCTATAACGATGGGCGTTCATCGCTATAGCGACGCATATTCCATAACATTGCTATAGAGACGGACATTCCCTGCTATATAGAGACGCATAGTCCATAACATTGCATTTGTTAGAGCTTGCACTAGAATTCCAAACTCCTCTACTTTACTTTACATCAAAAGTGAACAATAATATGCCTTATTAGGTTCCTCGAAGCTCTAGGGACTGACATGTCTGGATTCTTCATCAATCACATTCTATCAAGGAATTGTTCTTTTATATAACACCAAATAGTTTGTTCTTAGTTCATTAATTTTAATCAACTAATCCTACATGTCCATGATAGGGTGTGACTCTTCAAACTCTATGTCTTCAACTCTTGCATGACTAACACTAGCATCAAGACCATCATGGAACATCAAAGATAAAATAACCAATTTGTGTTCTGACCAAGGAACCACACCGAGCTCAATACTCATCAATCTAATTTCTCCATGATCATACCCTAGTTGTATATCCCATAATATTAAGCCTCCAATAGAATATAAGGTGTTAGATCCATCTGCATGTCATCTACCAGGGTAGAAATCCCTATCCCTACACCAAGGGCCATCATAATTATCATTTTCCTTAGTTGTGGTGATAGTGACTAGGCTTCTACTGTGTCCCCAAGCTTGTTATACCTTATGGGCCTTTCACCCTTTTACCTAAATTTGAATATTGTACACCTTGTCAAAACTACTACACCATTTTAGTACGATGATGCAACACTACAAGAGCACAACATTATCTATCTCTCAACATCATTTACTCAAACAATGGCATAGTATATAGAAAACAATTATTAAATTTTCATCTACCTAATTTTCTAAAACTTACTCCTATTTAGACTTGACCTACTAACTTGGATATAGACATTATTTTTTTATTAATAATTGAACTACAATCTTCCATCATGTAGCAATCCAATCATTCCTTAAATAGCCATAATTCAAAACTCAGGTTTTTGTCTTATAATTATTATTGTCCAGAACTTTAGGAATCTTGGAATAGTTTCATTTTTGGCACTCCTATAGTGATCAAATTTGACTAAAGAAGATGACAACTATGTTTTTATCAATATTGACATTGTTTTTGGCTAAACATGGATAATAGGTCATTATGAGTGATGTTATCTCCGAGTTTATAGGAATGTATGAATTTTTCGGTAAGGAAAATCAAGGATTTTTTAAAGTTTTGAAATGTTTGGTGCCTTTTTTCACAGTCCACATTATGATGTCTTTAGAAATCAACACAATGGTCTGAAACTAGAAAAATGACATGTTCACGAGAAAAAGAGAGAATCATAAAGCTAAATACATTACTATTTTTTATGTATCAATGGTAATATCTAAAAATCTAACAAAGAAGGATTGCACCTAGTAGAGAGAAGAAGGAAACATCCTACAAACATGACCATATGAGTATTAAGTAAAAGTGAAAATAGCTTCATAGCATCATGTTAATAAACGAGGTAAAAGTACAATTTAGATTGTGTTAAAAAAAACAACACTATAACAAAATACAAAAACAAATAAAACATAAAAAACCCTCTATTTGAACCATACACCTCAACCGTTTGATGCTCTTTGAACTCAAAGAGGCCATTTGGTCCCTCGACCTCGTTTCCATGGTTGGACACAAGATTATTTGAAAATTTGAGATGGTGGTGGGGACTCAGCAATAGAGGTTTTCTTAAGGACGACACACTTGTACAAGAATCACACTAGTTTGAAAAAGAAAGTAAAGCTTTCATCAATTTTTTTTGTGGCTCCATTATTTACCAATGTTTGATATACAGATCTGAACATTTAGAAGAAGGATGCCTCCAAAAAAGAATCATGGGTTTGATACTACTTATGAAGGAGGGCACAACTCTCACTTACACCAGTCAAATTCATTGTCTGAGAAATAGGGAGTTTGTATCATCTTCAAAGAAACTCGTGGCTGCTATAGAGGGCGTTTTTCCATTGGGAAGGATGCAACCCCTTTGTGGAGAAGCTTGGACACTAGAGCCAATGATAACTGTGTTCACTGTCAATTCTTAGCAAGAAGAGAGTTGATCTTAGTGCTGGGTATTTCTGTTAAAAAATAGTGTACTTGCAAAAATGATCGCTACAGGAAGCTAGGAAGAGGGCATCTTCAGAGTTGGCTAGGGCCATTGGAGGGGAGAACTTGTACTTCATATTCATCATTGGAATTTGAGGAGGGAGTATCCATTTCAAGGAGGGAATGGTATGATAGGTTAGAGGGGGCATAACATCCAAGTATAGGGAATCTAAATCACGACCTTGGTTAAAGAATATCTAAAACATTACAGAGATATTGTGGCCAAAGGGGGTGCATTCCACTGCTAAAGACAACCACAAAACTATTGATATACCATCGCTATTTGTTCACAAATGGACTGAGAAAGAGAGCCGGGGACATTCTCTCCCCCCATAGTTTGCTAGCTACAATAACGAGCGAAATTGAACTATAGGAGAACTCTGTAGTTGAAAGAGGCGTAGGGTATCAATAGTAACCTATAGGTCAGACCATACATCAAATCAAATTGTTAATTCTAAGTTTTTAAAGGCTGTCATAAAATTCTAGAATTATTTCTGCTATTTGCTTGACATGTAATATTTGTTTTGATGATTGAGTATATTATTCTGGGATGCCAAAATTTTGTGTGTATGCAAACTGTTTTACAAAAATATAAAACCAGAGATAAATTTAACCCATCAACCGTAATTACTCATTTATATCAACATCATATTCAAGTAATTAGTAGTCTCTCAACAATAATCATTAAAGTGTTTGACGAAAGCATTAAGCCAAATACGTAAGCAGTGAACAAAAAAATTAGCCTAGATCAAGCAATAAACACTACACACTTAGAATGTGGATGTCAAAGGCAGCCAACTCCCAAAAATATGATTTGAATTTACAAAATGTGTTCATAAAGTAGGGCACCCTAACAAACTGTGCCAGACAGCTATAGGTATTCCCAAATTTAAGGATTTATTTCCAATGAGTTAGGTTATCAAAAAAAAACCCCAACATATAGCAATATCCTTCCTCATTTGATCTTTATGACAAACAATAATGCTGCTAGTTGTTGTAGCACCCTCTGCCATTTATCCTTGTCCTTAGATCACTCTTTAAAAATGGAGCATTATCCTCCTTCATGCTGGGTGACACCAATATTCCACAGATGGCCTCTCTAGAAACTGCTTTTGCAACCACCAATCAATTTGAGGCGTGTTAGGTCTATTTGGTGCACAAACTAAAGATGTTGTTGGAGAATTATATGTTGGTAACCACAAGAAAATTAACATATGGACAGATTTGACAGAGTGTGTAGATTAGCCTTTTAGCACATGATATATGTGATTCCAACTATGTTTAAATTAGTGTTACAAACATCGGCACGGCGAAAAAATAGGCAGGGTCTAGGAAACATCGTTTTAGGAAATCTCGACAACACATCGGCAAACATCGGAAAACTTAAAAAAATACAAAAATATTCAATTTCAGCTTTAGAAAAAATCGGGAAAAAATCGGGAATATCTCGGGATAAATCGGGAAAAAATCGGCAATATATCGGGAAAATATCGCCTCGAAAAAATTGGCAATATCTCGGGATAAATCGAAAAAAAATCGGGCAAAAATC
This sequence comes from Pseudotsuga menziesii, assembly GCA_001517045.1. Classification (NCBI taxonomy): domain Eukaryota; kingdom Viridiplantae; phylum Streptophyta; class Pinopsida; order Pinales; family Pinaceae; genus Pseudotsuga; species Pseudotsuga menziesii. The sequence goes on from LPNX010578206.1 coordinate 324,038, forward strand.
GGGAAAAAATCCCCCTGATTTTTTCGGCGATTTTTTGAGAAAAAATCGCCGAGCTGAAAAACTCGCGATTTCTCGGACATCGGCGATTTCTCGGTCGATGTTATTTACACTAGTTTAAATACTTCTGTCAGAAGCCTTGGAACCATGGTGAATGCCATTTGAGAACACAATACTTTAGAGATAGAAACGTAATGAAACATGTAATGGTGACAATTTGTCATGCCATTTACCAACTATACATTTCTAATTTAATGCTCATAGCATCACTATTCAGTTCTTATTTGACAAGCATGTGAGTTGGCCTGAAAATGATGGATTTTGGCACATTGGTTTTGCCTTACAGACATAATCAACATATTGACGTAGGTAATCTACATCATCTTTGGCAAAGTAATGTTCCATTTCCTTCCAAAACGACTTAGAACATGCAACATTGCTTGCATTAATAACATCTTCAGCAGCCGCTACAATTTCTTCATGAACTTTATCTATTTTTCTTGCAAAGTCTAATGACATACTATTTATTGTGCACCTGCATCTAGTAAAGAATTTTTGACTAGATGAACCCTTTTTGATCATAGACTAGTTTAACCTGTTTTCTATCTAGTAAAAAAACATCCTTGATTTCACTTACCCATTGACAGTTTCAATTCCTTTACAAATGAGATTTGGGATACCTCTATCTACGATGATAGCATTTGCTACAAAATCTATTAAACCAATCCACATTTCAGATTTGAATCAAGGCAGGACCCTGCAAAATCAGATCTGAAAAAAAAATGATGTTGCTATTACAGATCCAAGTTATGATGGTAATTTAACAGTCATCAAATCTGTCACATGTACATGTAGTAAAAAACATCAATAGTTAAGATTCTAACATGAAGAAACCCAAATTTTTCCCACATATCTGCTGCAGGAAAGTGTCATGAATTCTCTTCTACAATCCCGCATCCTACATTTAACCATGAAGATGAAATAAGTTAATAACTACAATATTGCACAATAGTGCTACTATTTCTCCTCTTGTTCAATGATCAAATTCAGTACAAGCCCACTTATTTGAAATGTTCCTTTGTCAGTTTGGAGCAAAAGTAATAATGTTGTCAATTCCCCCACATTGTTTGTTCCTCTCTCTAAGTTTTCCTTGACCTGTAAGTAAGGCGAATTTGAAATGTGGAAGATGCACCCAACACCATACTTGGCTAGGGAATTGGTATGCCACGTCAAATAAATACCGTGCAATGGATTTTCTAATTATCAACTCCAAGCATCTAACAAGTTTCAATTTTGAAACTTCTTTGTAGAACTGAAGTAATGAGTGTACTTCAATGATAATTTGGAAGGATGGAGTTTCTTTTTCTTAAAAAATCTAAGCATTACTAGACAATCAAATGCCCCATACCTCCAATAGAGGAACTACCCTAATCTGCTTAAGGACCCTTCTAGTAGACCACTCCTTCAGACAACCTTCGAAGGTGGGTTTCCTCCATAATTTTTGCAACCCCAACTAGACCTTCACCTCTGTTCAAACTTGGTGTGGAAAGGAACAGTTTAAGAAAAGTCACATTTTGAAGCTTTGACTATCTTCTCCTTTTCCTTGATGGGACTGTCTCTGACTTGCTTAGTGATCTCAAGAGGCCCATATATTAGAGGCTTCAACTTCATGGATGTCCCTTGTGTTCTTTATTTTGCTCATATAAAGCCACATTCCGTGCTTAACATAAAATTTGTGATATGTTCTCTGCTGATCATTTCTGAGCTTATGATTTTGTGATCCGTGGATTAGCAACCCCGTGAGATCTGGAAATGATGTGTAAGGAATTGCTTAAAACAATCATGTAGGTGACCGTGATAAGAAGAATGATAGACCTTATTTCTTTGATCTCAGAACGATGAAGAATGTTTTCCAATTCAGCCCACAATATAATAATTCTCCTAGCACTGGGATCTCAGAATGTGCTTTGTGTAGTATACACTAGGGCGCATCAAGCACTGGGATACGATGCTCAAATTTCTGATTTTGGAATATATCTGCAAAAGGAATTGGAGGAAGAAAATGTATTTGTTGTTGGAGCAGGTGCTCTAGGATGTGAATTCTTAAACATTTATGTATCGTGGGGCATTTCTTACTTTTTCCCAAAATCCTTCACCTTCTTAAAGTTTGATACAAGGAGAGGCATCACACCACTCACTAACTGCTAATGTGACAACTATATAGTAGCATTTTTTTTCTTTATAAACTTCCTTTTTGGTTGATCTTGCTTCAGTTCCCAAGTCTATAGGCCCTAGGGCCATGGTTCTTCCTTCTCAAGTATTTTGGAGGACATTTGGGTTCTTCATGATTTTGATGATTGGGAACACTGCCAATTATTCCATTCTATATGAGATATAGCATTTTTCTTGTCTATTTTGTCTATATTATGATGTTTGGCAACATTGCCAATGCCATTCTATATGAGATATAACCATTTTTTGTCTATTTTGTCTTATATCATATTTAGAGATACCTTCTTTTCTATTTTACATGGAGCGAAATATTTGACAAATATTTTCAGAGTAAAAATGTTTATTTGTAAGTTTTGGGAATAAATTTGGGAAATTATTCATGATCTGAAATAGTTTCTAGTGTTTTCTAATATGGTGGTTGTCCTTTAGATTATTGAGGTTAAAGTTGAGAGGATTCATTATGATGTTTTATTCTAAAGTTTAAACACAAATTTAGAGAAAAATACTGTCCATAAGATAACTCCAATTTTGAATTTTACCCTAAATGATTTTGGCAATTGTGATTATATAATATTGGATATTGTTATTTATCATTTTTTACACATTGATATCTTTGAACGTTGGATGATTTCATCTTTAATTTCTTTGATTTGGGTTAATTGAGTCATATGTTGTTTTGTAGATTTTTATTTTTCTTTGAAAGTTTGGAATGCTCAGAATGCTGGTGCAGCGGTTGTTCTTGTTTCTGATGATAAGGAAGAGCCATTGATAACTATGGATTCACCTGAATAAGATACTTCAACGGATGAATATATGTAGAATATCACCATTCCTTCTTCTTTTATTGTGAAACAGTTCGGTGACAAAATGAAAGTAGCTACCAATAAGGGTGATATGGTTAATATTAATTTATACTGGAGGGAGTTTGTTCCTCACCCAGATGATTGGGTGGAGTATGAATTGTGGAAAAACAACAATGATGAATGCGGGGCAAACTGTGATACCCAAATGGACTTTGCAAAGAATTTTAAAGGAGTTGCTCAAATTCTCAAGAAAAGTGGTTACACACAATTCACCCTCACTAGATCACCTGGCACTGTCCCCAATCATTTACTGTAAGTAAGTAGTGCAAGGCTCAATGCATTAATCATGGAAGATACTGTGCACCTGATGCAAAACAAGATTTCAGTCGGGGGTACGATGGTAAAGATGTTGTACTTGAAAATATCAGGAAATTGTGTGTCTTCAAAGTTGCAAATGAAAGTAATAGACTCTGGGTTTGGTGGGATTACGTCACCGATTTCCATATTAGGTTTTCGATGAAGGAGAAAAATTACAACAAGGAATGTGTAGAAAATGTGATCCAGTCTCTAGGTGTGTTTCTTTCTATTATTCACAGTAATTTTAAATCAGTTCAAGACTTACAAGTTATAACTACTCTGCCTTTCGTGAGTATTAGTTTGTACTATTGTAGAATATACCTAAAGGTGCAAGTGATCATTATTAGTTGATTGGTTCAATGGAAGCACATTTTTTGGCCAGGTTTGGATGTCAAGAATATAGAAAAATGCATGGGGGATCCAACTGCATATGTAGAGAACCCTGTCTTGAAACAAGGGAAATATGCAAAGGTTAGAATAGAATCTAGATGTATTCCATTTGTTACTTTCCATTTTATCTGAGAGTTGTGATCATAGAAGATTTTTCTATCATTTGTTCCATATTTGTTAAGTCTTGTTGGTATGGTTTATGTGGTAAACATCTATGATGTGGCCGTGCTGTCATTCATTCCCTTAGTATTATAGAGGCCGTGTGCTATTGAAAGTTCGTGGTGCTATGCTTTTCATAGGTTGGACATGGATCTCGAGGTGATTTCACTATTTTTCCCACACTTATTATTAACAACAGAAAATATATAGGTTGGCATCCTTTCTTCTTATACATTCTATCTTTTACAAATGCAATAAAAAAATGCGGTAAATGAACATCCTTCTAAATATAATTGCAGGAAAATTGGACAAGGGGATTGTCTTGAAGGCAATTTGTGCAGGATTTCAGGAAACTACTGAGCCAACTATTTTCTTGAGTGAAGGTGATTTGCTTTATGGGTGGATGAATTCTAGTTGCATAGCTATATACCTTTAATTTTTAGGAATAAGGCATTTTAAAATCCATTATTAAATGCATGGAAGTAACTTTTTATGTTTCCCAAACCATATATGGAAACAAATGAATGTTTGAAAAATAATGGTGGTTGTTGGAAAGATAAGAAGGAAAACATAATTGCATGGAAGGTATATTGGATGCTTGAACCAAGGGATATAAATATGTTGTGTTTCTTTGGCAAGACTCACCTAAACCATTAAATTGTAGCATTATGAATATGAATTGTTTGTTATTTTTGGTAGGATACTTTTCGGGGTAGGGTTTGTGAGTGCCCTTTGGTTGAAGGTGTTCAATTTATGGGACATGGTTATTATAACTGTGGAGGTAAACCTAATCTCTTTTAAATTTTAGTTGTTTCATTATTGGCTCACAGTAGAAAATTCACAATTCACTTTTTCTTCTTTGTGTTGTTTCATCATGATGATTTTTCAAGTTCTGTTTTTCCTTATTCAATATGTTTTTATCATTGATTTACTATTTGATGGGATTAGTTCCTGCATACATGTTTTTTCTGAAATGGAATGTTGATAATAACAATCCACATGATTTTCAATGATGTGAGTTCATATGGTTTCTTTTGATTTTAAATTTATACAATTTGGATTTATTGAGATTTACAAGTTGTTCCATACAAAATTCCTATTACATTCATCACACTATATGTGTGTGTGTGTGTTTGTGAAATAAAGAGTGAGATAGACTAGTGGGAAAAAGCAGCCAATGGGACAAAGATAGACACAATGATTTGAACTGGTTGTGAAAGTGTAGGGGGACAAGGGTACCATGCATGCTTACATGTTAATATAGATAACAATCTAAAAATTAATCAAGTAGTAATCTAGAAATTAAATTACAATATACCAAAATCAGTCTAAAATTCTTGATACTAAGTCTCAAATTAAGAGATCAAAAGTCATCCAACTCTCAAGAGCCTATTGAGACAATATTCTTTAGGAGACTAAATTCTATATTGCTGGGTGTGAGATGAAGTATGAAGGAAGAAGTTGGTAATGCATTGTTCCATCCTAGCAATCCCTCCCTGATTTTGTATCAAGTTTTAACCATGCCTCTATTGAGGTTTACAAGAGTGCCTCTATTGAGGTTTACAAAGGTGGAAAATATCAACAAATGTGCTCACAATCAATGGGGGGACTCAGAACTTGGTCAATATAATGCTGAAAGTGAATTGTTTGGTTGATTTACAATAGTCTTGTAAAACACGAGTACCAATAATTTCTTTACATAAGCAATTATGACAAACACAATTACAGACCTAACCTTACAACTATAAAAATATTTGGGTGTGAGTAGGCATCAAATAAATGGATCTCAGGATTAGTATCTTGAAAGGGAAAAGTGTTGCCATTTGTGAGTGGCAATGGCAGTGTACTACTTATGAATCCTAGAACTTAGAAGGTTAGATATGCAAAGCCTCTTATTTTGGAAGATTGAGCTGTAACCTTTTTTTCTCAATATTGGCTATCAGATTTTTATTAGTACAAAAGTAATGAAGGAAGCCTAGATGCTTCTGAAACTACAAGCCCTCAACTGTATGATGTAGAAGCCCCAAATCATCAGCATATAGGAAGCTGTGAATAATTATATTAAGAAGGAAACAACCATAATTTGGTCCTATATTGTCCTGACCATAATCCTCTTGCCGAATTGGGTATAAGCTAAATCAAGGAGGGGAGATGGGACACCTGTGTTTTTGTCTAGTGGTGGTGAAAATGCTATCTATGAGCCTTCTTGTTTTGTGAATTTGCACCATTAGTTGTGTAGAGTGACATGAGAACAATCTGAACCCTGTCTTGAATCCCTGACCTGATGCAACCAATCAAATAAAGGTTCACTTGGAATTATGTTAGTTTTCTTAAAGGTCAATGAAACAAAAGGATAGGGCCTTGCTGAACAGAGATTTTTTAAATAATGGCTCCTAACTTGAATCCCATTAATGGCTTGATAGCTTCTGCAGAAGCTTGCTTGTCCTTTTTGCCAAAAGATTTATTTATGTAGTAAATTTCCAATGTAAGTGGATGCATGTATTTTTATGCTAAATAATATAATAAACTATGTTATATATATACATTGAATACTTGTTTCTGGATTTTCACTGGATGTCTTTGTATGAGTTAAGTAACTTTAAGTTGTGATTTTACTCCTTGAAGAAAAGTACCTGTTGACCTACATTAAGAAATATAAGAGTTTGTTTTATTTTATTTTACAAGTAAGTATTTCAGATACTTATTTGAAGATGATATTGACAGGGAGTGTGAAGCAAGGCACATAATGAATACATGAAATAAATCTCCCTCCAACAATTCTTGGTGTTTGTGAGCATGTATTCACTGGAAGGTATACTTAAATTTTAGCATCTTTGATTTCAATATTCCTATACCCATAATGTATTTTTTCTTTCTTTGTTTGCTCGAAACAAAGGAATTGAAATTTTATGATCAACTAAAGTCTAATATTGGGTAAATACATATGCAGTGTATCATCTTTAGCCTGGTTCATGTCTAACTAGGAAACAAGTTTTGTGACTTTGGGTCAACGTGTCCTGACAAATCCTCTAAAGTAAGTTAAAATGTGGCTGTGCTTTCCTTGTTTCCCTCTTCTAATATTGCTTATATTTTTGTTTGCAGTTGAAAGGTATTGTTGTGACTGAATGGTTAAGCCTAATCTGGAATTCCATTCTTTGGTTTTTTGTGGATTCTTTGTATTTCAGGGTTCGTATGCATTATGGACATCCAAATGTTTTTGATAGGATTTTTCATATCACACGAGGAGGCATAAGCAAGGCATCTCGGGTCATTAATATCAGTGAAGATATTTATGCAGGTACTGTTGAGTTTTCAGTAGGAAACTCATTTCCCGTGCTTTCAAATTTTAACATCTTACTACAAACTTCATTTTCCAGGAAGGATTCATTTTGATTATATAAAGATCTCATCAATAATCTTACAAACCTATCAGAATTTAGAAACAATTACACAAGAAGCAGTCTGCATATCCTTTGAGCAACTATATGAAGTCATGGGTATTCAATACATGCTTTCTTGGACTATACCTCTTTGATGCATAGTGATATGGATAAGCTTCATTTTTTTGGTCTATCCAAAGTGATCCACATTTTATGCATTCTAAACAATAAGTGAAAACTTTTCCAATGTTTTTTAAAATAGTAATGGGTATTTAATAAATAAATACTATCTATATTGATAGACTCCTTACATAAAGTAACTTTGTTAACTCCACTTTATTGTGTTACCACTCTAATATAAGAATCTGGGTAGGTGGTCAGTCTTTTATTTGTAACCAGGGTTCAAATGCCTGACATCTTTAACTTTGGACTTGTCTGACTTTGTCATCCACGTTTCCACATTTTATAAGCTATCTTCAGCGACTCCAACAGAGCTAATATTGTTGTAATCAATTAGACTATGCTCTTATGGAAACGATTCTATCTTAAATTGGATGGAATCATTTGCATTATGAATCATCCTTAATAACTTGATGGTTGTTTTATGTGTTCTTGACCAATTTTGATCTAGCAAGGGCCACTTTTATTGTTATTTCAATATAAAAGTCAATACATGAAAACTTTTGTCTTTATTGCTATTTCAATATAAGAGTCAATATATGAAAAATTCTTTTGTTTGTTGATTCAATGTTGTATTTTCGAGTTCATGAGCTTTCTCTTATCGTATCTTTGTAATTTTCATGTCCCTAACACAATTCTTAGAAATGTCTTAACTCTTTACAGATTTGTTAAAGACATAAGAGGACCATGTCCATTATTTTGTTGTTGTTTTAGATCTTAATAAAAAAATGATCAAGAGAGTCAATTTCTTGCAGTAGACCTCATATGTGAGTAGTCAAAATATTGTTATTGGCCATTCGTGAAAGTAGACATGGCATAGATATCTAAATGCATAATACCAAAATGTGGTTTCTTGTGATTGTGATAAACCTATTTCATAAACTTGTGTCTAAAGTTGTTGTCTTGTAAACTGTAGAAGCATCTTTATCAGGTGTAGAGCCTATAATGCAAATTATCCGAAGTGGGATTCGACATGTAGATGCACAAATATTGGTAGCAGTTTGCCAACAGGTTTGTATGGTCCTTCAAGCATTTAGTACATTTTGAGTGACTTCATGTTCTTAGCTGCTCTTGCTCTCTTTGCACTTCATATGAACCTGCAACATGTAGCAAGAACCTTGTTTTTGTTGTTCAAGTACGGCTCCATATAGATTTTCTTATATGGAAACGGTAAAATTTTTCTAACTCATGGTAAATAGATTCTGCACTGTAATACAATTCCTACAGAAAACAAAAAAAACAGAAGAACTAAGAACATATCAAAATAGCTCTCTAATAAATGCTAGAATCTATAAACACATGCTGTAGAAAACAATAAACCGAATTCAATAGACGACTGCCAAAAATTGTCACTGCTTTTGTTAATTCTAAACATGAAAAAATCTGCTACAAGGAAATAGCCCTAAACTACTAGCTGCTAGAGTCAAGACTCGATGAATGAATCCATACCCCCGCCCTCTCTCTTATAGATATGAGAAGGGAATAATAGGGTTTACAAAAGTATATTTGCATGTGACTAAAACTCATAAATATAATTACTTTATCCTAAGTCAAACTCAGAAAATAAATTTGCTTTATCCTAAGTCAAACTAAGAAATAGAATTTCCTAAAAATAAAACCAAACCAAATTTCAATTTATGGTGATTCTTGACTATGTTCCACTGGTGGCACTGTCACATTTCTATAATATTATTTGATGGTGGCACATGCCTCATCTAAGTCTTGCTGGAAGTGCATGCATACGCCCTCTCCCTCTATAACTGAGTGATGTGCCTCCTCCTTGATAACTGTGATGCACCCTGTCTATCTTCTACGGTGCTTCTGAATAGGTGCCCAAATCTGTTGCTGTGATTGTCAATTATACACTCACTAAAAATTTGGACCAGTGGTAATATTTCTTCCTTGTCACTTTGTAAGCCTTCCACTGTCTACATGGAACTAGCAACACATCTACTAGAGAAAGTATAAATACAAGAACTGTTTCACAGTTCTTAAAAAAGAGGAGAAAATAATAAAGCAATTCCAAACCTAAACACATTAAAGTAGTTCAAGGTAAATCAAACAACACTATTCTCATATATAAGGACATTGGGAGTAGAGATTCATGCCTCACTTCATATGAATCTGCATCATTTAGCTAAAACATTATTTTTGTTGTTCACAAGGACACCTAGTCCTGTATAGATTTTCTTATATGAACTAGTGGAAATATTTCTTCCTTTTAAGCCTTCCATTCTATACATGGAGCTAGCATGTACTAAAGAAATTAGAAGTACAAGAACTATCCAACACTTCTTAAAAATGGGGAGAAAATAATGAAACAATTCCAAAATTAGACGCAATAAATATATAGTTCAAGACAAATCAAACATCATTGTTCATTAATATATGGACATTGAGAGGATTAAAGCTCCAGATTCTGATGTCACAATGAATTCTACAATAATTATCTGCAAGAAAGTCATTGATCCCATGCTTTGATAAAAATGGGTTGTTAGTAGTTACTGCTAAACATCTTTTGCCATGGATTGGAGGAAATACACGGGTGCTAGCAAAATGTTGTATCGAACTTTGCAAGAAAATGAATACATGCCAAATAGGCAGTCTACCGAAAATATGCCTGTTAAATATGTGTTACTGACACATCATGCAATATGCAGGGTTCAATTCGACTTTACGACAATGAAACATCACTCATTATGAATACATTCAGGTAGCTATTTATTTGTAATATTTTATTGTTTTCCTTTCCATTTATGCACACTTTCCTTTGTTAAGAATGAACTTGTAAATTTGACATTGCAACAGCTTGGAAAGGGACGGGACGTTATACTAAACCAGATTGATTTGTTTGAGGGTAAAGTAGCCTGGTGGAAATGGAAAACATGTTCTCAACAGAGATATGTATAGACTTGGATGAATCCTTGACTTTTTTAGAATGTTGTCCTTCTACTTCACTACTGTTGGCTTTTATGTTTGTACGATGGTTAGTGATGAGTTATTTTCTGTAACACATTACTTTTGCAAGTGTTTATGGTTTCATGAGGAAGGTTTATGAAGAAGGACTTCTAATTATTAAACCAATTGGTAATGGAACATAATAAGTGTTTGTTGTACCACTTTGAAAATTTGATTTGATTTGTACAAAAAAATATGATAATTGTTGTTGCATTACCTTGGAAAATTGTTTCTTAACAAGTTTTGGGTTCATATTAGGCTAGGAATATGCCAAGTTCATGGATTTTCTTGTATGAGAAAGATATTTTCACGGGGTAAAATCCTTGCCATAATTTCTGCAAGAAAAGCATTAAGAAATTGATTTCATGGGGAGAAATCGTAGCGCATAATGCCTACAATACAACCCAGCAAGCAAGTGATCTCACGAAGGAAGAAACTTTGCCTGTATTGATTAAGAATGTAGCCTCCCATGCAACCAGTAGTGTTTGAAGAAATGCTTCAACCAACCAACACATTATTGCAAAATGTTTTAGGCATAAAATACAATCTTGTGTTTTTGTTGTGAATGGTGCATTTCCTTTTCCAACATAAATTTGGGTGGGGAATGGTTGTGGGGCTAATTCAAGACATTTTTGGGCATGGAATCTCTTGACCTTGGATGTACTTACCTTTCTTCCTATAGATAATTGTGACATCAATTCATTTATATGGGAAAATCACTCCCCACAAAAACTTCATAACATTGATGGTTATGATCTTATGAAAATGTTTTTGGTTGTGATATGAAATCAATCTTATTGATAGCCTTTCATTGCAGGAAATCTTGCTTATAGTGGCATTGAAATAGTAAAAGCATTCCAATATCTTCCTCTTGTATTCTTTGAAGTATTTCTTCTACATTTCTTTGTTATATATGTTGGATTTTAAAATAGTTCTATTAGTATCATTTGATTTTAGGAAATCTTACTTAGAGTGGCACTCAAATAACAAAAGCATGCCAATATTTTCTGTGAGTATTCTTATGTAATTTTTGTATATGTTGGATTTTGGTTGAAATACATTGTTGGGGACAACTTGGAATTTTAAAAACTTGATCATTGCATGGAGAGTAGCTATAACAATGCAATTAAATTGATTACTCAAGGGGGAGATTGGATTGTCGAACACACTAATGCTTGGATTGGTTATCATTGAAAATATTTGTTTGTGTAGAATGTGATGAATTAACATACAAAATAATGATGATCAATTTACTATAGATACATAATGGCTTACCTAGTAATAGTCTTTCAAGTGTTTCAAATGCATTTATTAAGTGCAAAAATGACTTGAAGGACTAGTAGAGGGTAAGCCATTATGGATCTATAGTAACTTGATAATCATTACTTTGTATGCTTGAATGATGAAAAATTTGTTTGAATATCATCATTATCAAGCAATAACAAATTCTTAAAGGGTGCTAGCTCAATGTTAGAGCACCTGCCTAATTATAGGCAGGAGGTTGGTGGTTCGATTCTTCCGTACCCTATCATAAATTTGTGACTACGAAAATGACTAAATTCACATATATACAACTATTAGTAGCTAATTTCCCGTATCTTATAGCACGACAAACGTTTAGTCGTATTTAGCTTAATCATTAATTGTTATTATATAGTAGTTTATTTAGTCGTATATTTGGTTATTAATTGCTACAATCAATGTCTAAATCAGTGACTAAATCCATGACTAAATCAATGACTAAATCATTGACTATCAATGACTAAATCAATGACTAAATCAATGAATAATAAGTCAAACTATTAACGACTATGTTAGTCAAGCTATAAGATAGTGGAAATTAGCTACTATTAGTCGGTGACTAAAAAATAGTCGTTTATCGCCGGATTTTAGTCATTTTTAGTCATTAATTTCTCATTTTGTACTAGTGTACTAAATTTATGCTATAAGATGAGTGCTACTAAATTCTACTTCTTATTGAACCAGGAAATCACTGTTGATCCCAAGATGAAACAACACCATGAAGTTCTCTTCTAATTTGTATCACTCCCTGCCTAGTCTGAATCTGAGTAAACTTTCAACCTCACTCTGTCTCTATCAAGATACCTCAAACGATAATCCACTAATCCCTACGTATCTAAGCACATTATTTTCTATGATCAAATGCACATGCCTCGACTCCACCATGTACTGACTCAAGGTGTTAACAACAAAGTAAATATTTGGTCTTTTGTTGACTAGATACATCAAGGAACTAATAAGTTGTATGTATAGTTTGGAATATTCCAACTTTGACTCTGAAGAATCAACCTTCTTTAGGTTGGCCATCATTTATGTGAACATCGGTCTACAATCCTTCATCTTGAATATCCTTAAAATCTCTCCTATGTAATCCCCTTGTCTACGTAAGATCTCTCCCAATATCTTCCATACCTATATCCCTATAAATTAATGCGTCAACCCAATATCCTTCATCTCAAATTATATTTCCAAGTGTAACTTACATCCTGCAATCAACTTCTATTCCCCTTGAGTATCAATTCATCCACATAGATAACTAAGATGAGAGTCTCATATCCAAAAAGTATGAAGTACAAGTTGGAATCTGCTTCACTCTTGGTGAATGCCATGCTCTGCAAATAATTGTCAATCCTAGAGTACTACACCCTGGGTGTTTGTTTGAGTCGATACAAGGATTTCCTAACACTGCACACATGTGAATTTATACCATGTACCTCAAATACCTATGCATGCTTTATATATATATTTTCCTCAATTATTGTTAAGGAATGTTGTCTTCACATCTATTTAGTGAATCATATACCACATATTCGATGCAATAGATATAATGTCTCAAAAACATGGATATCCAGAAGTAGGAGTAAAGGTCTCTTTATAGTCAAATCCCTCTCTTTGAGAGAATACTCTATACATAAATATTGCCTTGTACTTAGCCACACTAACATATAATTCATACTTGATATAGAAAAAACACCTAGAAGCTAATATTGAATCCCCTTCTAGTATCGATACAATCTCCTAGACAACATTCTTCATGATGGAGTTGTACTCCTCCACCATGGAATCTCTCCACACTTTCTAGTTGGATGCTTCCTAAAAAATGGAAGGATATGAGTATATGATGCTAGTCATCATGGCTATATAAGTAGGTAATTTCCTTGGCATCTTTCTCTCTCTAAAAGTACTCTTGAGTGAATCTACATGATTGTGACCATCCATCAATATCTTCTCAAACCACATAGGTCTCCTCACTGATCTAGAAGGGGATGAATCCTCCTATTCCCTTGAAGGATTAATCTCTACACTAGGAGTTGTTGAGCTCTTCTCACCCTTTGAAGAGAGCTTCTCAATGTTTCATCTAGGTAAATCATGAGGATTCCTGGAGGCCAAGTTCTCCTCAAACTTGAAATCCTAGATCACAATTGTATTCCATTGTGTTGGCATGAATATTTTGTAGGCCTTTGAATTATCAATATATCCCACAAAGATGCCATTCTCACCAGAAGACTCCAACTTTTTCCTCTACTCTACAAGAATGTGTATGTAGATCACTAGAAAAAATATTAAGATTCCCTATCTTAGGTCTCACCCCTGTGAATTCCTCCTTTGTAGACTATCCCTGAAAAATATTGTGAGGACTCATGTTCTATAAATACACATATTTGTTGCATGCTTCTTCCCACTTAAAAAATGGAAAACTTTGATTGTTCCATCATGTCCTTCACATATATAATGATGGATGTGTTCTTCCTCTCTGCAAACCCATTATGTTGTGGGTTGTAGGGAAATATATTCTCCCTCTTGACTCATTCCTCCTTGCATAAATATTTGGACTCATTGAAGGTATACTATCCCTTGGTGTATGATCTCAACACCTTGAACTTCTCCCTTATAAATTTCTCTACCTGAAATTTGAACTCCTTGAACCGACTGAAAATATCATCCTTGGTTTTCATGGAGTATATCCAAGTCTTCTTAGAGAAATAACCAATGAAGGACACATAGTAAGATGCTCCCTCTAGTGATGCAACAAACATAGTCCCAAACACATCTGAATCGATAAGATCTAAGATCCCCTTAGACCGACTCTCATTGTCGGGGAATGAAGTATTGGCATTGTTTTTAAGCGTACATGCTTTTCACACCCCCTAATCCTCAATTATGAAGTATGGAAGACTAGTGAATATTTCCCTCAGTATGAGAAACACCCTCTGATGCATATATCCCATCCTCTTATGACACAAACCACATAGGATCTCACTGTGGGGCAACAATTCCTGAACAATATTTTTTTTTTTTTACGAAAACGGTTATAATTTTATTGATGGTCTGGCAAAAGAGCTGCCTGATGCTTACAATGCTTGTTCCAGTGTTCTACACTGAACTTCCTCTTCATTTTGCTATTTTTTACATAACCTGAGCCTGATCTCATGAGGAAAGCCTGCATGATTCATGAAAAAAGAAACAACGGCAATCAGCTTTAGCTTTAGGGAATCCTGACATTTGAGAGGTCTCCATTAATTATCAGCTGGCTTTTGTTCAGCAGGGTGCCCCGGTTGGCTTCAGCATCCGCCAGGCTGTTCAAATTTCTTAAGACATGATGGGCTTTGGAAGAGCTGAAGTGAGACAAGAGGAGAAGAATTTTCCTGTGGATTTGGACCAAATTGATGTCCGATGGCATTTTTTTAGTGCGGAGAGATTTGATAATTAACCTCGAGTCACCAAAGATAAAGAGCTTTTGAATATTCAGCTTTCTTGCTTGATTTAGGCCCTGCCACAAAGCTAGATACTCAGCCTGGTTATTTGAGGCG